>OY726529.1:6990258-7394767 GCA_963383655.1 Bathymodiolus septemdierum | reverse complement strand
AAACAAACTACAATACTGTCAGAACAGTTTCCCTAAATCTAGTAGAAAACAAGAACCTACCATACTGTCAGAAACAGTTCCTAAATCTAGTAGAAAAACAAGAACTACCATACTGTCAGAACAGTTCCTTAAATCTAGTAGAAAAACAAGAACTACCATACTGTCAGAACAGTTCCTAAATCTAGTAGAAAAACAAGAACTACCATACTGTCAGAACAGTTCCTAAATCTAGTAGAAAAACAAGAACTACCATACTGTCAGAACAGTTCCTAAATCTAGTAGAAAAACAAGAACTACCATACTGTCAGAACAGTTCCTAAATCTAGTAGAAAAACAAGAACTACCATACTGTCAGAACAGTTCCTAAATCTAGTAGAAAAACAAGAACTACCATACTGTCAGAACAGTTCCTTAAATCTAGTAGAAAAACAAGAACTACCATACTGTCAGAACAGTTCCTAAATCTAGTAGAAAAACAAGAACTACCATACTGTCAGAACAGTTCCTAAATCTAGTAGAAAAACAAGAACTACCATACTGTCAGAACAGTTCCTAAATCTAGTAGAAAAACAAGAACTACCATACTGTCGATAACAGTTCCTAAATCTAGTAGAAAAACAAGAACTACCATACTGTCAGAACAGTTCCTAAATCTAGTAGAAAAACAAGAACTACCATACTGTCAGAACAGTTCTTAAATCTAGTAGAAAAACAAGAACTACCATACTGTCAGAACAGTTCCTAAATCTAGTAGAAAAACAAGAACTACCATACTGTCAGAACAGTTCCTAAATCTAGTAGAAAAACAAGAACTACCATACTGTCAGAACAGTTCCTAAATCTAGTAGAAAAACAAGAACTACCATACTGTCAGAACAGTTCCTAAATCTAGTAGAAAAACAAGAACTACCATACTGTCAGAACAGTTCTTAAATCTAGTAGAAAAACAAGAACTACCATACTGTCAGAACAGTTCCTAAATCTAGTAGAAAAACAAGAACTACCATACTGTCAGAACAGTTCCTAAATCTAGTAGAAAAACAAGAACTACCATACTGTCAGAACAGTTCCTAAATCTAGTAGAAAAACAAGAACTACCATACTGTCAGAACAGTTCCTAAATCTAGTAGAAAAACAAGAACTACCATACTGTCAGAACAGTTCCTAAATCTAGTAGAAAAACAAGAACTACCATACTGTCAGAACAGTTCCTAAATCTAGTAGAAAAAAAAACAAGAACTACCATACTGTCAGAACAGTTCTTAAATCTAGTAGAAAAACAAGAACTACCATACTGTCAGAACAGTTCCTAAATCTAGTAGTAAAAACAAGAACTACCATACTGTCAGAACAGTTCCTAAATCTAGTAGAAAAACAAGAACTACCATACTGTCAGAACAGTTCCTAAATCTAGTAGAAAAACAAGAACTACCATACTGTCAGAACAGTTCCTAAATCTAGTAGAAAAACAAGAACTACCATACTGTCAGAACAGTTCCTAAATCTAGTAGAAAAACAAGAACTACCATACTGTCAGAACAGTTCCTAAATCTAGTAGAAAAACAAGAACTACCATACTGTCAGAACAGTTCCTAAATCTAGTAGAAAAACAAGAACTACCATACTGTCAGAACAGTTCCTTAAATCTAGTAGAAAAACAAGAACTACCATACTGTCAGAACAGTTCCTAAATCTAGTAGAAAAACAAGAACTACCATACTGTCAGAACAGTTCCTAAATCTAGTAGAAAAACAAGAACTACCATACTGTCAGAACAGTTCCTAAATCTAGTAGAAAAACAAGAACTACCATACTGTCAGAACAGTTCCTAAATCTAGTAGAAAAACAAGAACTACCATACTGTCAGAACAGTTCTTAAATCTAGTAGTAAAACAAGAACTACCATACTGTCAGAACAGTTCCTAAATCTAGTAGAAAAACAAGAACTACCATACTGTCAGAACAGTTCTAAATCTAGTAGAAAAACAAGAACTACCATACTGTCAGAACAGTTCTAAATCTAGTAGAAAAACAAGAACTACCATACTGTCAGAACAGTTCCTAAATCTAGTAGAAAAACAAGAACTACCATACTGTCAGAACAGTTTCCTAAATCTAGTAGAAAAACAAGAACTACCATACTGTCAGAACAGTTCCTAAATCTAGTAGAAAAACAAGAACTACCATACTGTCAGAACAGTTCCTAAATCTAGTAGAAAAACAAGAACTACCATACTGTCAGAACAGTTCCTAAATCTAGTAGAAAAACAAGAACTACCATACTGTCAGAACAGTTCCTAAATCTAGTAGAAAAAACAAGAACTACCATACTGTCAGAACAGTTCCTAAATCTAGTAGAAAAACAAGAACTACCATACTGTCAGAACAGTTCCTAAATCTAGTAGAAAAACAAGAACTACCATACTGTCAGAACAGTTCTTAAATCTAGTAGAAAAACAAGAACTACCATACTGTCAGAACAGTTCCTAAATCTAGTAGTAAAACAAGAACTACCATACTGTCAGAACAGTTCCTAAATCTAGTAGAAAAACAAGAACTACCATACTGTCAGAACAGTTCTAAATCTAGTAGAAAAACAAGAACTACCATACTGTCAGAACAGTTCCTAAATCTAGTAGAAAAACAAGAACTACCATACTGTCAGAACAGTTCTTAAATCTAGTAGAAAACAAGAACTACCATACTGTCAGAACAGTTCCTAAATCTAGTAGAAAAACAAGAACTACCATACTGTCAGAACAGTTCTTAAATCTAGTAGAAAAACAAGAACTACCATACTGTCAGAACAGTTCCTAAATCTAGTAGAAAAACAAGAACTACCATACTGTCAGAACAGTTCCTAAATCTAGTAGAAAAACAAGAACTACCATACTGTCAGAACAGTTCCTAAATCTAGTAGAAAAACAAGAACTACCATACTGTCAGAACAGTTCTTAAATCTAGTAGAAAAACAAGAACTACCATACTGTCAGAACAGTTCTTAAATCTAGTAGAAAAACAAGAACTACCATACTGTCAGAACAGTTCCTAAATCTAGTAGAAAAACAAGAACTACCATACTGTCAGAACAGTTCCTAAATCTAGTAGAAAAACAAGAACTACCATACTGTCAGAACAGTTCCTAAATCTAGTAGAAAAACAAGAACTACCATACTGTCAGAACAGTTCTAAATCTAGTAGAAAAACAAGAACTACCATACTGTCAGAACAGTTCTTAAATCTAGTAGAAAAACAAGAACTACCATACTGTCAGAACAGTTCTTAAATCTAGTAGAAAAACAAGAACTACCATACTGTCAGAACAGTTCCTAAATCTAGTAGAAAAACAAGAACTACCATACTGTCAGAACAGTTCTTAAATCTAGTAGAAAAACAAGAACTACCATACTGTCAGAACAGTTCCTAAATCTAGTAGAAAAACAAGAACTACCATACTGTCAGAACAGTTCCTAAATCTAGTAGAAAAACAAGAACTACCATACTGTCAGAACAGTTCCTAAATCTAGTAGAAAAACAAGAACTACCATACTGTCAGAACAGTTCCTAAATCTAGTAGAAAAACAAGAACTACCATACTGTCAGAACAGTTCCTAAATCTAGTAGAAAAACAAGAACTACCATACTGTCAGAACAGTTCCTAAATCTAGTAGAAAAACAAGAACTACCATACTGTCAGAACAGTTCTTAAATCTAGTAGAAAAACAAGAACTACCATACTGTCAGAACAGTTCCTAAATCTAGTAGAAAAACAAGAACTACCATACTGTCAGAACAGTTCCTAAATCTAGTAGAAAAACAAGAACTACCATACTGTCAGAACAGTTCTTAAATCTAGTAGAAAAACAAGAACTACCATACTGTCAGAACAGTTCCTAAATCTAGTAGAAAAACAAGAACTACCATACTGTCAGAACAGTTCCTAAATCTAGTAGTAAAACAAGAACTACCATACTGTCAGAACAGTTCTTAAATCTAGTAGAAAAACAAGAACTACCATACTGTCAGAACAGTTCCTAAATCTAGTAGAAAAACAAGAACTACCATACTGTCAGAACAGTTCCTAAATCTAGTAGAAAAACAAGAACTACCATACTGTCAGAACAGTTCTTAAATCTAGTAGAAAAACAAGAACTACCATACTGTCAGAACAGTTCCTAAATCTAGTAGAAAAACAAGAACTACCATACTGTCAGAACAGTTCTTAAATCTAGTAGAAAAACAAGAACTACCATACTGTCAGAACAGTTCCTAAATCTAGTAGAAAAACAAGAACTACCATACTGTCAGAACAGTTCCTAAATCTAGTAGAAAAACAAGAACTACCATACTGTCAGAACAGTTCTTAAATCTAGTAGTAAAACAAGAACTACCATACTGTCAGAACAGTTCTTAAATCTAGTAGAGGACAACAGATACTACTAACACACATGACCGCTTACTTTCCAGGATTGTTATCATGAAACAGAAAAGAAATGTTTGATTTTTACAATTTCTCGCGAAAAACATTTTTGGCTCCGATTTGTTGTGACAAAAACCTAATCCTTCTCCTTCCAAGATAAGAAACTAGTTGATTCATAGCATAAGCTCAAAAGTTTAGACTACAGTGTTAGTTGATTGTACAATTACGGTGTTGATACCATTGTTGTAAGGAGTCTCTAGAGAACAAACAGACATGATTGTTTGAATGTTAATGTTGTAAGGAGTCTCAAACTATCTAGAGAACAAACAGACATGATTGTTTGAATGTTAATGTTGTAAGGAGTCTCAAACTATCTAGAGAACAAACAGACATGATTGTTTGAATGTTAATGTTGTAAGGAGTCTCAAACTATCTAGAGAACAAACAGACATGATTGTTTGAATGTTAATGTTGTAAGGAGTCTCAAACTATCTAGAGAACAAACAGACATGATTGTTTGAATGTTAATGTTGTAAGGAGTCTCAAACTATCTAGAGAACAAACAGACATGATTGTTTGAATGTTAATGTTGTAAGGAGTCTCAAACTATCTAGAGAACAAACAGACATGATTGTTTGAATGTTAATGTTGTAAGGAGTCTCAGATTATCTAGAGAACAAACAGACATGATTGTTTGAATGTTAATGTTGTAAGGAGTCTCAGACTGTCTAGAGAACAAACAGACATGATTGTTTGAATGTTAATGTTGTAAGGAGTCTCAAACTATCTAGAGAACAAACAGACATGATTGTTTGAATGTTAATGTTGTAAGGAGTCTCAAACTATCTAGAGAACAAACAGACATGATTGTTTGAATGTTAATGTTGTAAGGAGTCTCAAACTATCTAGAGAACAAACAGACATGATTGTTTGAATGTTAATGTTGTAAGGAGTCTCAAACTATCTAGAGAACAAACAGACATGATTGTTTGAATGTTAATGTTGTAAGGAGTCTCAGACTATCTAGAGAACAAACAGACATGATTGTTTGAATGTTAATGTTGTAAGGAGTCTCAGACTGTCTAGAGAACAAACAGACATGATTGTTTGAATGTTAATGTTGTAAGGAGTCTCAGACTATCTAGAGAACAAACAGACATGATTGTTTGAATGTTAATGTTGTAAGGAGTCTCAGACTGTCTAGAGAACAAACAGACATGATTGTTTGAATGTTAATGTTGTAAGGAGTCTCAAACTATCTAGAGAACAAACAGACATGATTGTTTGAATGTTAATGTTGTAAGGAGTCTCAGACTGTCTAGAGAACAAACAGACATGATTGTTTGAATGTTAATGTTGTAAGGAGTCTCAGACTATCTAGAGAACAAACAGACATGATTGTTTGAATGTTAATGTTGTAAGGAGTCTCAAACTATCTAGAGAACAAACAGACATGATTGTTTGAATGTTAATGTTGTAACGAGTCTCAAACTATCTAGAGAACAAACAGACATGATTGTTTGAATGTTAATGTTGTAAGGAGTCTCAGACTGTCTAGAGAACAAACAGACATGATTGTTTGAATGTTAATGTTGTAAGGAGTCTCAGACTATCTAGAGAACAAACAGACATGATTGTTTGAATGTTAATGTTGTAAGGAGTCTCAGACTATCTAGAGAACAAACAGACATGATTGTTTGGAGTCTCAGACTGTCTAGAGAACAAACAGACATGATTGTAAGGAGTCTCAGACTGTCTAGAGAACAAACAGACATGATTGTTTGGAGTCTCAGACTGTCTAGAGAACAAACAGACATGATTGTTTGGAGTCTCAGACTGTCTAGAGAACAAACAGACATGATTGTTTGGAGTCTCAGACTATCTAGAGAACAAACAGACATGATTGTTTGAATGTTAATGTTGTAAGGAGTCTCAGACTGTCTAGAGAACAAACAGACATGATTGTTTGGAGTCTCAGACTATCTAGAGAACAAACAGACATGATTGTTTGAATGTTAATGTTGTAAGGAGTCTCAGACTGTCTAGAGAACAAACAGACATGATTGTTTGGAGTCTCAGACTGTCTAGAGAACAAACAGACATGATTGTTTGGAGTCTCAGACTATCTAGAGAACAAACAGACATGATTGTTTGAATGTTAATGTTGTAAGGAGTCTCAGACTGTCTAGAGAACAAACAGACATGATTGTTTGGAGTCTCAGACTGTCTAGAGAACAAACAGACATGATTGTTTGAATGTTAATAACCGTACATATCTCCATGTAATAAAGATCACAGTCAATCTAAAATATTCTTATTCGTTTAAGAAGAGAGTATGGGCATATATACAACTATTTTAAGAAGAGTTTGAAGATACCAAAGGGACAATCAGAATCCGTATATCGAAGAAGAAGAAGAAGAAGAAGAGACAACACAATGGACAAACGAAAATCTACAAAACATACATATAAAACTAAAGATCGAGTAACACAAACCCCACTAAGAACCCTGCACTGTTATTGAAGTTCGTGTACTAAGGGAGGAATGTAGATAGTCATATATTTGTGTATTAGTGGTATCCATTTTGTCTCTTTCTACCATTTGATATTTGATTTTAGAATAGTTCCGACAGTGGTAGTATTTGCTTTTCATATTATTGTCTGATATTTATATTGTTTTTATATGCCTTCAACGCCTTTAGGGTAATGCTAAAAACTTGAGTATCTTCAGCAATCTAAAGCATGTTGAAGTAAAAGCCCCTTGCGTCAATAACAAAGTCTATCTATTATTAAAATCGTTATTATTTTTTGTTATCAATTTCAGTTCCCTGGTGGACATCAAAACGTTTCTTCTTATCCATCATCTGCTTCTTAGGATTTTTCTGTTTATATGCTCAAAGGGTGAATCTCAGCATTGGAATTGTGTGCATGGTGAAGAATAAGATATCTACGAACAATAGAGACAGGGCACCAGAATATGATAACAGTTCTGGTATATACGGCAACGATAGTAAAACATATTACATGGTTAATAAAAATATGATCTCAGAGAGCGGGGTACCAGTATATATAAATAGAAGTGATGGTGAACAGACAAGTACTGTTGACTCTACCCTAGTACATCGTGTATGTCCTTCCTCATCAGAAAGTAAACATATTGTAAGTTTATTTATATTTCTTTTTATATTAGTTGTATATTGCTTTCAGGTCTTTATCCAATCAGAAAAGAGGGCCCGGGTGACTCAATGAGATAGGTAGTTGGAATACCTAACAACTCATACAAGCTTACCACCAATACGGCATGGGTTCGCGCCCGGCATTGTAAATTACAAAAAGGTGCACTCGACTCGCAACCGCAAGTGATAAAGTTTACCAGTTGCTTGTCCATGGTCGGTGGCTCTCTCCGGGTACTCCGGCTTCTTCCACCACTAAAACTGGTCGTCATGATATAGCTGAAATATTGCTGAAAGTGTCGTTAAACACCAAAAATCAATCAATCAATCAATCCAATCAGAAAGAGTTATAAATTCGATAACTTACTTTTTATTATTATCATAAAAGTGACTTTACAGATGATGTTGCAAGTGGCCTATAAACTTCTTTTCCCATATTTTCCAATTTTTCACACAATGTAATGGAAGTTTTGTCAGACAACACAGAAAGGCATACCACATGAGTTGTTGATAGACATGATCACAGACGACCACAGACAACACAGAAAGGCAGACTACATGAGTTGTTGATAGACATGATCACAGACGACCACAGACAACACAGAAAGTCAGACTTCATGAGTTGTTGATAGACATGATCACAGACGACTACAGACAACACAGAAAGTCAGACTACATGAGTTGTTGATAGACATGATCACAGACGACCACAGACAACACAGAAAATCAGACTTCATGAGTTGTTGATAGACATGATCACAGACGACCATAAACAACACAGAAAGGCATACCATATGAATTTTTGATAGACATGATCACAGACGACCACAGACAACACAGAAAGTCAGACTACATGAGTTGTTGATAGACATGATCACAGATGACTACAGACAACACAGAAAGGCATACCACATGAGTTGTTGATAGACATGATCACAGACGACTACAGACAACACAGAAAGTCAGACTTCATGAGTTGTTGATAGAAATGATCACAGACGACTACAGACAACACAGAAAGGCAGACTACATGAGTTGTTGATAGACATGATCACAGACGACCACAGACAACACAGAAAGGCAGACTACATGAGTTGTTGATAGACATGATCACAGACGACTACAGACAATACAGAAAGTCAGACTACATGAGTTGTTGATAGACATGATCACAGACGACCACAAACAACCCAGAAAGTCAGACTACATGAGTTGTTGATAGACATGATCACAGACGACTACAGACAACACAGAAAGGCAGACTACATGAGTTGTTGATAGACATGATCACAGACGACTACAGACAACACAGAAAGGCAGACTACATGGGTTGTTGATAGACATGATCACAGACGACTACAGACAACACAGAAAGTCAGACTACATGAGTTGTTGATAGACATGATCACAGACGACCACAAACAACACAGAAAGGCAGACTACATGCGTTGTTGATAGACATGATCACAGACGACTACAGACAACACAGAAAGGCAGACTACATGAGTTGTTGATAGACATGATCACAGACGACTACAGACAACACAGAAATGCAGACTACATGAGTTGTTGATAGACATGATCACAGACGACCACAGACAACACAGAAAGGCAGACTACATGAGTTGTTGATAAACATGATCACAGACGACCACAAACAACACAGAAAGTCAGACTACATGAGTTGTTGATAGACATGATCACAGACGACTACAGACAACACAGAAAGGCAGACTACATGAGTTGTTGATAGACATGATCACAGACGACTACAGACAACACAGAAAGTCAGACTACATGAATTGTTGATAGACATGATCACAGACGACTACAGACAACACAGAAAGTCAAACTACATGAGTTGTTGATAGACATGATCACAGACGACTACAGACAACACAGAAAGTCAGACTACATGAGTTGTTGATAGACATGATCACAGACGACCACAGACAACACAGAAAGGCAGACTGCATGAGTTGTTGATAGACATGATCACAGACGACTACAGACAACACAGAAAGTCAGACTACATGAGTTGTTGATAGACATGACCACAGACAACACAGAAAGGCAGACTGCATGAGTTGTTGATAGAAATGATCACAGACGATCACAGACAACACAGAAAGGCAGACTGCATGAGTTGTTGATAGAAATGATCACATACGACCACAGACAACACAGAAAGGCAGACTGCATGAGTTGTTGATAGAAATGATCACAGACGACCACAGACAACACAGAAAGTCAGACTTCATGAGTTGTTGATAGACATGATCACAGACGACCACAGACAAGACAGAAAGGCAGACTACATGAGTTGTTGATAGACATGATCACAAACGACCACAAACAACACAGAAAGGCAGACTGCATGAGTTGTTGATAGACATGATCACAGACGACCACAGACAACACAGAGAGGCAGACTACATGAGTTGTTGATAGACATGATCACAGACGACCACAAACAACACAGAAAGGCAGACTGCATGAGTTGTTGATAGACATGATCACAGACGACCACAGACAAGACAGAAAGGCAGACTACATGAGTTGTTGATAGACATGATCACAGACGACCACAAACAACACAGAAAGGCAGACTGCATGAGTTGTTGATAGACATGATCACAGACGACCACAGACAACACAGAAAGGCAGACTACATGAGTTGTTGATAGACATGATCACAGATGATCACAGAAAGGCAGACTGCATGAGTTGTTGATAGACATGATCACAGACGACCACCAATCTTTAAACTCTTGTTCAAGCATAATGTATGTCATATCTATCAACTAGGTCGTTAAAGCATTCCTTATGTGGACAACTGACACTTATTATCAAAATAGCCGGTATATGATCCATGAAATCTATCTGAAAGTTATCTGAAGGATGACACATTAAAAATTACACTAAAGAGCAATATGTTGTGTATTTGACCAGACCATTGTGGTGTTAGACGCATATTGTATTTATTTTGTTTTGTCTTCGTCTTGTGTACCCTGTGTTACTAGTTTCTCTGGATTGTCCTTTGTTGATTGCCCATTCGGTGTTCTCTAACGTTTATAGCACATTATCTTTCATAAGATTATATCATATTTTGTATGCCATTATGTGACATTTCTTAGTTTTGCATCAATAGTATCAGATCTATTCACTTTGTAACTAATGAAGGTTATTCTAGATACACGCCGTGTGAACTAAGTCTCTCCGCTTTAAGACACTCATTAATTAAATTCTAGAGTTGGAGAATTCATGTTATTATATCATGGCTATAAATATCCATACTTTAGCTAAGTAAAGTCTAGAAATCAATAAATAATGGTATTCACCTGCTGGAAGTAATATTCACCGGGTGACGTCATAAACATTATAGTGTATGTAACAAAACAATTACAGACTTTTGTATCAGTGAATATGAGTTTTTATTGACCTGCAAAACCAATATTGACCTCAGCCTTCGGCTTCGGTCAATATTATTTTACAGGTCAATACAAACTCATATTCACTTCTACAAAAGTCTGTAATTGTATAATATCCATTTATTAGATTTGAGAATACTGTGACTTTCCCTTGTGTCTTAATATTTTGTTCTCGGATATTTCAAGTGATGACAGATTTGAAATCGACTTAGCAATAACTCTCCACTATCAAATAAAGTTTTCTTTCCTCGTTATGTTTTCATCTAAAGATGTCTTCTTGCAAACATTGCTGAGTTGACTACAATCAAAATAATAAAGTGACTAATGATATTAACACAGCCTTTGATAGAAGACATAATGTTAACGAGGTGATTACATTATTTGATTTTGGTATATTAGATATAGCTTAAATTATACATGTAGATCAAATTTCCAATCGTAGAGGTTTTAATGAAAAGACGGTAAGTCATTTAGATCTTAGATCACCAAAAATACAATATTAATCCTTACTATTAGCTTGGCATCAAATCCTGGCAGACATTTTAATTTGTATGGTAATTTAGCTATGATAGTCGACACTGTCTATACTGATATTATATATCATTACATTCCACCCCACAAGCAAAAACATCCAGCCCTTTTTATTTTCACAATAATACCTCTCAGCACCTGCGTTCACCGCCGGTTTTTAGTGGGGTTCGTGCTACTCGATCTTTAGTTTTATATGAATGTTTTGTTGATCGTTGTTTGTCCTTTAATACTTTTTCTTTTGGCCATTGTGTTGTCTGTTCTTCTTCCATATACGGATTCTGATTACCTCTTTGGTATCTTCAAACTCTTCTTGCTCCCAAAGATTTATTTGGCTTTCCTACAAATTGACTTTGAGCATAGCTGATGAAGGTTATATTGACTTTGAGCTGATGAAGGTTATATTGACTTTGAGCATATCTGATGAAGGTTATATTGACTTTGAGCTGATGAAGGTTATATTGACTTTGAGCATATCTGATGAAGGTTATATTGACTTTGAGCTGATGAAGGTTATATTGACTTTGAGCTGATGAAGGTTATATTGACTTTGAGCTGATGAAGGTTATATTGACTTTGAGCTGATGAAGGTTATATTGACTTTGAGCTGATGAAGGTTATATCGACTTTGAGCTGATGAAGGTTATATTGACTTTGAGCTGATGAAGGTTATATTGACTTTAAGCTGATGAAGGTTATATCGACTTTGAGCTGATGAAGGTTATATTGACTTTGAACTGATGAAGATTATATTGGCTTTGAGCTGATGACGGTTATATTGACTTTGAGCTGATGAAGGTTATTCCAGAAACGTGTCATGTGCACTAAGTCAGATTTATATCAACACAAATGCCATTTATATACACATGTATAAATCATATCCTCATATATTTCCGAGCTTGACTACAGTGAAACCTGTCTAAACTGAACCTCCCTGGGACCAACTTTTATGTTCGGAATAGAGAGGTGTTGGTTTTATACAGGTTAAATTAACAAATATTTCCTACATTGGGACATTTAAAGTTCGAGTTATACAGGATTTTGGTTTATTCAGGGTTCGGCTTAGACAGGTTTCACTGTATTGGTTTTTGTTCTAAGGACTCGAGATTAAATCTTAAGTATGGAAGATCTTTTTTATCAAGATCAGATTATAAGAATTGAGCTGATTGTAATGTCAAAGCGTACTCATTATTCTCGTACAGAAAGCTTTGATAGCTTTGAGGATAGTTTTAAGGTACCAAAGGGGTAATCAGAAGTTGATCAGATTACAATATAAATAACAATATCAATGGTTGTTACCTTGTAAATTATAATGAAGTCTCCTGGCATTTCATATTGAATTATCAGTGTTCTGTCGACATAGAAGTTCGTTAATTGACATAGAATTGACATTATTTGTTATTTTAAATCTTCAGGGTTTTATTGAAAAAATGGAAGCGCTGTTTCATTTAAATTCTATAATGTTTATAATTCATTGACATTTTGATACGAAACATTAATTACGTGAAAAATGGATCAGAATTACAGCGAAGAATTAAGTAGTAATAAGACGACCATGAGACTTAAGTGACAATCTGATGAGAAGATTGTAATGCTATGTTGATTGATTTTTAAGTACATTTAAAGCTATATATAGTTTGTAAAGTGTACAAGTGCTCCTATGTTGAAGTCATCGCTGCAATGCTGATGCGGTCGTCATCGCGAACTAGTCGACCGCTACGAAAAATCCATTTCTCAAATGACAATGTTTTTTTTCCTCTTTGTCGTAGATGTGCTCTTCGTCTATCACCGACAAGACTTATACCGGACTTGACTATGAGATGAGTGTATTATAAGCGAAACAGGAGCTGCTTACTCTTCACGAACACATGGGTTCAATCCTCCGGTATTTTGATCTGTGTTGCTCATCTTTTCAGTTTTCCGTGTTTTTCTGTTGTGTTTTTGCTGTTTGTCTTCGTTCTGTTTCGTGTGTCCACTTTTGCTTGTATCTTTGGATTATTCATTCTTGATTGCCTCTTCGGTTTTCTCTAACGATTATTTCTTTAGTCATTTTTCATTTTGGTTCACATCTACCAGGATAAATAAAACGATACGATCATTTATTATATAAAGTGATTTATGCAATGTATGTGTGCCAGCTAGGTTATCACAATTTTAACAGTTAGCAACCACACTGTTGTTGATCACTTTGTCTGCTGGCACGACAACGTATGATAATGAATAGTAAAGCGATCTTTATCAAACGATTGTATACAGGCTCTATTTTCTTGATCCATTCTAAAAGTGCCATGTAGCAATATGTTGTCACATTGTTTGTGATCGTGTTTGATGAGACAGAGCCCATACATTTTCCGGAAGACGAGTTTGACGATACCAAAGGGAGGTAATCAGAATCCGTAAACCGAAGAAGAATAAACAACACAATTGCCAAAAGAAAAAGTACAATAGGACAAACAGCGATTTACAAAACATACACTTAAAACTAAAGAAATGGGAAATTTCTGGGTTATATTTATCGATAGCTAACGTGATCTTTGATATCGAATTGTGATCTTGTATTATGATGACAAAACATTGCAGAACTGTAATTTGGAGATTATAACGTTGTCTCTTTTCTGATACATTAAGCAATGTAATTCTTCTAAACTCAGTAGTCAAGACAAATGTATATAATAATTAGATGTCCAGACAGATATCAGAGAGCATCGAGATACATATCTTCTACAAAATGATACTCTTACGTTTCTCGTGAATTACCATTTAAGATTACTTTTCTCGTGAATTACCATTTAAGATTACTTTTCTCGTGAATTACCATTTAAGATTACTTTTCTCGTGAATTACCATTTAAGATTACTTTTCTCGTGAATTACCATTTAAGATTACTTTTCTCGTGAATTACCATTTAAGATTACTTTTCTCGTGAATTACCATTTAAGATTACTTTTCTCGTGAATTACCATTTAAGATTAATTGTGATTAATTCAGTGTTGAGCTACAGAAAATTGTATGTCACCAGCAATTAACCAACCAATCCACGAAGAATATATCATGAATATAGCTAATCTAATGCTCACTTGACGTTAAAAGCCAATCAATCAATCAATGTTTCATAATAAAATGTGAATAAGGATGAAAATACTGCTCACTGGACGTTAAAAGCTAATCTGTCGACCAATATTAAACGTTTTGACGTGATGAGGATGCCTTCCGTTGTTTATTAGATCAACGTATAGAATCGAATGTTATTGGTGCCAGTAATAAGTGCTAGCTCACAGAAACAATAATTCTACAGATAGAAGTACATGACACTGAACCATCCTGTCTTTCCTTGTACACATTAACGCTGCTTACTTCATGGAGTGGCATCAACCACTAATTTTAATCATTAGATTAACCGGAACTGTGAGCGAACCCATAATATGTCGCATTTTTTACGGGCGCGCGAAACCAACCATAAAACCACAGAAGATGCCAAGATAAAGAAACTCTCATCAAATCAACTTGATAATATAATAACATTTAATGTAGTCAGTTAATTCGGTGTGTATATTCATTCATAAGAACAGTAATGTCGTGGTGGATTTATATGGGTAATGGAGTATTCCGAATGGATTATTTATCGCATGTGATGAATACGGGACCAGTTCCATAAAAACAATGAATACTCGGGACCAAATAATGTCTTGTAGATCATAAACGTTAGAGAATACCGAAATGACAATCAAAAATGGACAGAGAAACTGGCAACATAGGGTACACAAGACGAGGAAAAACAAAACAAAAACATTCTAGAAAAACTGACAACATAGGGTACACGAGACGAAGAAAAACATAAGAAGAAACACAAAACAATGTGTTGGACACCACTATACGTAAACAAACACAAATAACGTAAACAAGACATGGTCCCTCCTGTAAACAACTATAATAGAATACGTTTGTATATTTAAAATCATGATGTAAATTATTATAATTTACAGGAGGGAGAATTTGAATGGGATAAACCATTACAAGGACTAATTCTTGGTGCATTTTTCTGGGGATATACTGCTCTACAAATACCAGGTGGATGGTTAGCGGAGAGATTTGGACCTCGTATAATTATATCTATAGGAATGATCCTAGTTTCTACGTTAACTCTTCTGACGCCAATGTGTGCGAGGTTCAGTCCGTACCTCCTCATGCTGTGTCGTATATGTATCGGTATTGGAGAGGTGAGTAAGTGTCAATCTGTGCGAGGTTCAGTCCGTACCTCCTCATGATGTGTCGTATATGTATCGGTATTGGCGAGGTGAGTAAGTATCAATCTGTGCGAGGTTCAGTCCGTACCTCCTCATGATGTGTCGTATATGTATCGGTATTGGCGAGGTGAGTAAGTATCAATCTGTGCGAGGTTCAGTCCGCACCTCCTCATGATGTGTCGTATATGTATCGGTATTGGCGAGGTAAGTAAGTGTCAATCTGTGCGAGGTTCAGTCCGTACCTCCTCATGATGTGTCGTATATGTGTCGGTATTGGCGAGGTGAGTAAGTATCAATCTGCGAGGTTCAGTCCGTACCTCCTCATGATGTGTCGTATATGTATCGGTATTGGCGAGGTGAGTAAGTATCAATCTGTGCGAGGTTCAGTCCGTACCTCCTCATGATGTGTCGTATATGTATCGGTATTGGCGAGGTAAGTATCAATCTGTGCGAGGTTCAGTCCGTACCTCCTCATGATGTGTCGTATATGTATCGGTATTGGCGAGGTGAGTAAGTATCAATCTGTGCGAGGTTCAGTCCGTACCTCCTCATGATGTGTCGTATATGTATCGGTATTGGAGAGGTAAGTAAGTATCAATCTGTGCGAGGTTCAGTCTGTACCTCCTCATGATGTGTCGTATATGTATCGGTATTGGTGAGGTAAGTATCAATCTGTGCGAGGTTCAGTCCGTACCTCCTCATGATGTGTCGTATATGTATCGGTATTGGTGAGGTGAGTAAGTGTCAATCTGTGCGAGGTTCAGTCCGTACCTCCTCATGATGTGTCGTATATGTATTGGTATTCGTGAGGTAAGTAAGTATCAATCTGTGCGAGGTTCAGTCCGTACCTCCTCATGATCTGTCGTATATGTATCGGTATTGCCGAGGTGAGTAAGTATCAATTTGTGCGAGGTTCAGTCCGTACCTCCTCATGATGTGTCGTATATGTATCGGTATTCGTGAGGTAAGTAAGTATCAATCTGTGCGAGGTTCAGTCCGTACCTCCTCATGATGTGTCGTACATGTATCGGTATTGGTGAGGTAAGTAAGTGTCAATCTGTGCGAGGTTCAGTCCGTACCTCCTCATGATGTGTCGTATATGTATCGGTATTGGTGAGGTGAGTAAGTGTCAATCTGTGCGAGGTTCAGTCCGTACCTCCTCATGATGTGTCGTACATGTATCGGTATTGGAGAGGTAAGTAAGTATCAATCTGTGCGAGGTTCAGTCCGTACCTCCTCATGATGTGTCGTATATGTATCGGTATTGGAGAGGTAAGTAAGTATCAATCTGTGCGAGGTTCAGTCCGTACCTGCTCATGATGTGTCGTATATGTATCGGTATTGGTGAGGTGAGTAAATATCGCAATTTATCGCGAAATGTCATTTCTATGTGTTTGTTTCAATAATTTTTCAAGTTAAGATCCAATTTGTTTGTCATTTAATTTCAGTACAATTTGAGCATACATCTATAACTGAAAAATGTTGATTAAAATTCAAAGTGAAGGAAATTATGTAAATATGATATAATATGGATCGAAGAATATAAACACAACCTTTACAGAAAAGTAAATAAACTAAAACAGGATAAACCGGTAATTAATAAACAAACATGGCTGTTTAGCAAAATGTGTAAACGAAGCAATTAAACTGAGAGACGACTTGACAATCTAACTGATTTAAAAGTTCACTAAGAGCTTGTTTTATAATTATTTACTTCTTTCCTACTCTGAGTAAAGCTTATTGTATAAAGATGGCCTCACAGTCGAACAATTAAGTATGTAAAATTATTCATATTGATGTTTGCTTGTTTGTTTGATGGTGTTTAACGCCACTTTCAACAATATTTCAGTTATATCGTGGCGGTCAATTTATTGCTGGAGGAAACCGGAATTCCCACAGAAAACTACCCACCTGCCGCAAGTCACTAACAAACTTTATCACATAATGTTGTACACCTCGCCGTGGTCGAGATTCGAACTCACAACATCAGTGGTGATAGGCACTGATTGCATAGGTAGTTGTAAATCCATACGATCACGGTCACGACGGCCCCTTGAATCACATTGAAGAGAAGTAAAACCTGCGCGACAAAGGAGGTAAACGCTATTGTTGAACAAAGTTATTTATTTACAGGCCACTATGTATCCAGGTGCACAGGTGTTATGGGCGAAATGGTCGCCACCAGAAGAAAGAAGTAGACTTATAGGCTTCTCATTTGGCGGTAGGTGTATTAAAGTAATTAAGAAATAAATCATGGAAACCAGAATTGTTGGGAGTTTTAACATGAGTTCGCGGATATTAGTATTTTATCCCGAGCCAGAAGCGAGGGATAAAATTTACTAATATCCGCCAACCCATGTTAAAACTCGAAGCACATTCTGGCTTCCATGATTTATTTCGATTCTGATATGTCTAAGAGTACAAATACAGTAGTATACTTTGATTGGAAGACGGTAATTTATATTTACGTTTGCGGAAAATGTCGCACAGAATTTATGATGCCATTGGAAAAGTCAGTCACATTCACCGGCGCATGTGCGAATGAGATTATACCATCGATAAATCGCTCGTTTGTCTACAAAGCGAAAGAAAGACGTCATGTTAGAATATTAGTTATATAGGCTTTAAACAGGTAATACGGACTCGTATAACCTGTCTGTGTTTTATATTTCCTGAGTCGAAGGCGAGGGAAATATACAACTCAGACAGGCTATATTAGCCCATATTACCTCTAAAGCCTATATAACGAATTTGTCATACTGCAATAGAAAATCTAAGTGATCCGATTGGTTATTTACTCGATTTTACTGATCCATATTATACGGCTCTAGTCGGTAATATGAAAGCACGTGCCAAGAAAGATAGCTCATTTTGAAATCATACGTAATCAAGACGGCGACCCCCAGGTCCGTCTGTCACTCTGACGCCGATATTGAGGCAATTCTAAATCATTTGTTATTTTTCTGTTAAAATTGTTAAGTTGTTTATTAAATATGTTGAAGAATTAATTTCTTCTTTAAAGCAAAGTCATAGCTGGGGTTAAATGTTCATGAGACAATACATGTATAGTATTCATGTTCTTTATTTAGGCTTTACACAGGTAATATGGACCCATGGTATTGCAGTATGACAAATTCGTTATAAAGGCTTTAGACAGGGAAATATACAACACAGACAGGTTATATGAGCCCGTATTACCTGTCTAAAGCCTATATAACTAATATTGTCATACTGCAATACCATGGGTCCATATTACCTGTGTAAAGCCTAAATAAAGAACATGACTACTATACATGTATTGTTTTCATGAACATTTAACCCCAGCTATGACTTTGCTTTAAAGAAGAAATTAATTCTTCAACATATTTAATAAACAACTTAACAATTTTAACAGAAAAATAACAAATGATTTAGAATTGCCTCAATATCGGCGTCAGAGTGACAGGCGAAGCTGGGGATCGCCATCTTGATTACGTATGATTTCAAAATGAGTTATCTTTCTTGACACGTGCTTTCATATTACCGGCTAGAGCCGTATAATATGGATTAGTAAAATCGAGTAAATAACCAATCGGATCACTTAGATTTTCTATTGCAGTGTGACAACAACAAATATATCCGTTCCTCAATAACGTTTTGAACTCGGTGATATAGAAACATGGTCTAGTTTATCATCAGAGACGTACACACCTCCGAAAGAGCCGTCCATTGGTTGTGCTGAAAGAATCACAGAGCTCTTCCTTAGGGCAGAATACACATGAGTATAAGGTGTATTACGAATATCATTCTACTAGTACTTGCACGTAATAGTTCTTTATGAGCTTACTAGTATAGCTAGTTGAGAATGATCATTAGCGGTCCGTTCCAATATAAATTTTCTGACATTATCCTCTATTTTTTTCCTTTGGCAATTTAAAAGTACTACTATTTAAGAGTAACTTTTTTCAATCAATAGCGTTTTAATCACTGCGAGGTTCAGGATATGCTCAGCTTCTAAAACACAAAATATCAGACAAAACATGCAGGAAAATAATAATTGAACAGATCCAATAAACATCTAACTTATTAACAAATTATGTTAAATATTTACAGGTTGTCAGTTAGGAAATGCATTAGCGTTCCCCATAGGAAGTTTACTCTGTGCTTATGGTTTTGACGGAGGCTGGCCATCAATTTTCTACACACTCGGTAAATATTATTATGTAAATGTATTTCTATAATGGTGAAGAGGCTTTTTTTCTTATGGTCAGTATACATTGTAGTAAAATTGTGTTGTCAACTGAGTATCTGCATAAAGTCCAGACATAACTTTAACATTATCAAAATAAAAATCTACTGTTTTCTATGTTAGGTACCACGTATACAAAAGCATATTACTTCATTAATGAGTCTATCATGTATGCATCATAGCAATTATAATTTATACTTCATTAATGAGTCTATCATGTATGCATCATAGCAATTATAATTTATACTTCATTAATGAGTCTATCATGTATGCATCATAGCAATTATAATTTATACTTCATTAATGAGTCTATCATGTATGCATCATAGCAATTATAATTTATACTTCATTAATGAGTCTATCAGGTATGCATCATAGCAATTATAATTTATACTTCATTAATGAGTCTATCATGTATGCATCATAGCAATTATAATTTATACTTCATTAATGAGTCTATCATGTATGCATCATAGCAATTATAATTTATATTTCATTAATGAGTCTATCATATATGCATCATAGCAATTATAATTTATACTTCATTAATGAGTCTATCATGTATGCATCATAGCAATTATAATTTATATACATAGAAATGTTTGAAGATGCCAAAAGCCGCAAATCCAAGAATGGCATACAATACAATGGCCAAGAGAAAAAGGACAAAACATGATCTGCAAAACATTACACAGAAAACTAACTAAGGATCAAGCAATGCGAACCCCACTAAAACCGGAAGTGAACTGATGTGTTCTGGGATGGTAAGCAGTTCCTGTTTCACTAATGACACCAGTTGTGTTACTGTTTAAATGATACAAACATAATATGATATGACAATTGTAGTAGACACCAATACAAATAACATTAATAAAACTCTAGGAAGACACAACAAATGGCAGTAAAGACGAATTGAACATCGTTTTACGCGAAAATTGTTGAGTACATCACAACACAGAACTAAAAACATGGAATTTGACAACATGAACTCCGCATAATAATTATCAGAATGGCAAATGTGTTGTTATTTGTTTTATAATACTCGGAACATATAGTACTGCACAAAATTAACAAAACGTTTCGTATATACTTTATTACTATTCAGTATTAAATATTATGCACACCTTGATCATTTTTCATCTTTCATGTCTAGGCCTGGTATCATGTATATTATGCACACCTTGATCATTTTTCGTCTTTCATGTCTAGGCCTTGTATCATGTATATTATGTACACCTTGATCATTTTTCGTCTTTCATGTCTAGGCCTTGTATCATGTATATTATGCACACCTTGATCATTTTTCATCTTTCATGTCTAGGCCTGGTATCATGTATATTATGTACACCTTGATCATTTTTCGTCTTTCATGTCTAGGCCTTGTATCATGTATATTATGTACACCTTGATCATTTTTCGTCGTTCATGTCTAGGCCTTGTATCATGTATATTATGCACACCTTGATCATTTTTCATCTTTGATGTCTAGGCCTGGTATCATGTATATTATGTACACCTTGATCATTTTTCGTCTTTCATGTCTAGGCCTTGTATCATGTATATTATGTACACCTTGATCATTTTTCGTCTTTCATGTCTAGGCCTTGTATCATGTATATTATGCACACCTTGATCATTTTTCATCTTTCATGTCTAGGCCTGGTATCATGTATATTATGCACACCTTGATCATTTTTCGTCTTTCATGTCTAGGCCTTGTATCATGTATATTATGTACACCTTGATCATTTTTCATCTTTGATGTCTAGGCCTGGTATCATGTATATTATGCACACCTTGATCATTTTTCATCTTTCATGTCTAGGCCTGGTATCATGTATATTATGCACACCTTGATCATTTTTCGTCTTTCATGTCTAGGCCTTGTATCATGTATATTATGCACACCTTGATCATTTTTCGTCTTTCATGTCTAGGCCTGGTATCATGTATATTATGTACACCTTGATCATTTTTCATCTTTCATGTCTAGGCCTGGTATCATGTATATTATGCACACCTTGATCATTTTTCGTCTTTCATGTCTAGGCCTTGTATCATGTATATTATGCACACCTTGATCATTTTTCGTCTTTCATGTCTAGGCCTTGTATCATGTATATTATGCACACCTTGATCATTTTTCATCTTTCATGTCTAGGCCTGGTATCATGTATATTATGCACACCTTGATCATTTTTCGTCTTTCATGTCTAGGCCTTGTATCATGTATATTATGCACACCTTGATCATTTTTCATCTTTGATGTCTAGGCCTGGTATCATGTATATTATGCACACCTTGATCATTTTTCATCTTTCATGTCTAGGCCTGGTATCATGTATATTATGCACACCTTGATCATTTTTCATCTTTCATGTCTAGGCCTGGTATCATGTATATTATGCACACCTTGATCATTTTTCGTCTTTCATGTCTAGGCCTTGTATCATGTATATTATGCACACCTTGATCATTTTTCGTCTTTCATGTCTAGGCCTGGTATCATGTATATTATGTACACCTTGATCATTTTTCATCTTTCATGTCTAGGCCTGGTATCATGTATATTATGCACACCTTGATCATTTTTCGTCTTTCATGTCTAGGCCTTGTATCATGTATATTATGCACACCTTGATCATTTTTCGTCTTTCATGTCTAGGCCTTGTATCATGTATATTATGCACACCTTGATCATTTTTCATCTTTCATGTCTAGGCCTGGTATCATGTATATTATGCACACCTTGATCATTTTTCGTCTTTCATGTCTAGGCCTTGTATCATGTATATTATGCACATCTTGATCATTTTTCGTCTTTCATGTCTAGGCCTTATATCATGTATATGGTGTGTTGTTTGGATGATAACAGTTCGGAACACACCAGAGGAAATGCCGAATATTACTGAAATAGAAAAGAAATATATCATGCATTCTCTTGGTGAATATGGCGACCATGAACACAAACACAAGGTAAGTATTTACATCATTTCATTTCTTTTTTCTTTTTTTTTCATAGATATTTCACTCTTAGTGAGGCTCCATTGCGTTCTTAATAACACATATTCTAGTTCCATTTGTCTCAGTTATGTCAATTGTGTAATGTACACTCAACACCACCCAGTCGATTCCTTTCCTCCATCATAGGAGAGCAAGAAATTCAACAGAGATTTGTCGATTGATGTAATGTACTGTCAGAAAACCAAAAAAACGTCACTATTGATTTGACATGAACACTTCCAAATACAAAAAAAATGTTAATAAAATGGGCATCAATCTAAAGAATCAAATCCAAATATGAAAAATATATTGATAATATCTAGACTGTCAAGTTCAGAGGTCTAGATTGGCTTAATATCTAGACTGTCAAGTTCAGAGGTTTAGATTGGCTTAATATCTAGACTGTCAAGTTCAGATTGGCTTAATATCTAGACTGTCAAGTTCAGAGGTTTAGATTGGTTTAATATCTAGACTGTCAAGTTCAGAGGTTTAGATTGGCTTAATATCTAGACTGTCAAGTTCAGAGGTCTAGATTGGTTTAATATCTACACTGTCAAGTTCAGAGGTCTAGATTGGCTTAATATCTAGATTGTCAAGTTCAGAGGTTTAGATTGGCTTAATATCTAGACTGTCAATTTCAGAGGTCTAGATTGGCTTAATATCTAGACTGTCAAGTTCAGAGGTCTAGATTGGCTTAATATCTAGACTGTCAAGTTCAGAGGTCTAGATTGGCTTAATATCTAGACTGTCAAGTTCAGAGGTTTAGATTGGTTTAATATCTAGACTGTCAAGTTCAGAGGTTTAGATAGGCTTAATATCTAGACTGTCAAGTTCAGAGGTCTAGATTGGCATAATATCTAGACTGTCAAGTTCAGAGGTCTAGATTGGCTTAATATCTAGACTGTCAAGTTCAAAGGTTTAAATTGGTTTAATATCTAGACTGTCAAGTTCAGAGGTTTAGATAGGCTTAATATCTAGACTGTCAAGTTCAGAGGTCTAGATTGGCTTAATATCTAGACTGTCAAGTTCAGAGGTCTAGATTGGCTTAATATCTAGACTGTCAAGTTCAGAGGTTTAGATTGGTTTAATATCTAGACTGTCAAGTTCAGAGGTTTAGATAGGCTTAATATCTAGACTGTCAAGTTCAGAGGTTTAGATTGGCTTAATATCTAGACTGTCAAGTTCAGAGGTTTAGATTGGCTTAATATCTAGACTGTCAAGTTCAGAGGTCTAGATTGGCTTAATATCTAGACTGTCAAGTTCAGAGGTCTAGATTGGCTTAATATGTAGACTGTCAAGTTCAGAGGTTTAGATTGGCTTAATATCTAGACTGTCAAGTTCAGATGTCTAGATTGGCTTAATATCTAGACTGTCAAGTTCAGAGGTTTAGATTGGCTTAATATCTAGACTGTCAAGTTCAGAGGTCTAGATTGGCTTAATATCTAGACTGTCAAGTTCAGAGGTCTAGATTGGCTTAATATCTAGACTGTCAAGTTCAGAGGTCTAGATTGGCTTAATATCTAGACTGTCAAGTTCAGAGGTCTAGATTGGCTTAATATCTAGACTGTCAAGTTCAGATGTTTAGATTGGCTTAATATGTAGACTGTCAAGTTCAGAGGTTTAGATTGGCTTAATATGTAGACTGTCAAGTTCAGAGGTCTAGATTGGTTTAATATCTAGACTGTCAAGTTCAGAGGTTTAGATTGGCTTAATATGTAGACTGTCAAGTTCAGAGGTCTAGATTGGTTTAATATCTAGACTGTCAAGTTCAGAGGTTTAGATTGGCTTAATATGTAGACTGTCAAGTTCAGAGGTTTAGATTGGCTTAATATCTAGACTGTCAAGTTCAGAGGTCTAGATTGGCTTAATATCTAGACTGTCAAGTTCAGAGGTCTAGATTGGCTTAATATCTAGACTGTCAAGTTCAGAGGTTTAGATTGGCTTAATATCTAGACTGTCAAGTTCAGAGGTTTAGATTGGCTTAATATCTAGACTGTCAAGTTCAGAGGTTTAGATTGGCTTAATATCTAGACTGTCAAGTTCAGAGGTTTAGATTGGCTTAATATCTAGACTGTCAAGTTCAGAGGTTTAGATTGGCTTAATATCTAGACTGTCAAGTTCAGAGGTCTAGATTGGCTTAATATCTAGACTGTCAAGTTCAGAGGTTTAGATTGGTTTAATATCTAGACTGTCAAGTTCAGAGGTTTAGATTGGCTTAATATCTAGACTGTCAAGTTCAGAGGTTTAGATTGACTTAATATCTACACTGTCAAGTTCAGAGGTTTAGATTGGCTTAATATCTAGACTGTCAAGTTCAGAGGTTTAGATTGACTTAATATCTAGACTGTCAAGTTCAGAGGTTTAGATTGACTTAATATCTAGACTGTCAAGTTCAGAGGTTTAGATTGGCTTAATATCTAGACTGTCAAGTTCAGAGGTTTAGATTGACTTAATATCTAGACTGTCAAGTTCAGAGGTTTAGATTGACTTAATATCTAGACTGTCAAGTTCAGAGGTTTAGATTGGCTTAATATCTAGACTGTCAAGTTCAGAGGTTTAGATTGACTTAATATCTAGACTGTCAAGTTCAGAGGTTTAGATTGGCTTAATATCTAGACTGTCAAGTTCAGAGGTTTAGATTGGCTTAATATCTAGACTGTCAAGTTCAGAGGTTTAGATTGGCTTAATATCTAGACTGTCAAGTTCAGAGGTTTAGATAGGCTTAATATCTAGACTGTCAAGTTCAGAGGTCTAGATTGGCTTAATATCTAGACTGTCAAGTTCAGAGGTCTAGATTGGCTTAATATCTAGACTGTCAAGTTCAGAGGTTTAGATTGGTTTAATATCTAGACTGTCAAGTTCAGAGGTTTAGATTGGCTTAATATCTAGACTGTCAAGTTCAGAGGTTTAGATTGGCTTAATATCTAGACTGTCAAGTTCAGAGGTTTAGATTGGCTTAATATCTAGACTGTCAAGTTCAGAGGTTTAGATTGGCTTAATATCTAGACTGTCAAGTTCAGAGGTTTAGATTGGCTTATCAGTATTTTAATGCCATCTTCAATAATATTTCAGTGCATGGTTGTGGTTGGTTATATACCTGGAGTAACTGGAGTACCTGGTAAAAACTTAAGCAAATAATCTATTTTGAAACCTGTCCATGTAGGGGAGATAACTCCAATATTTTAGTTGTGATAGTCACTGATTGTAAATATCAAGGTCCGTAAATATCACTACCATACAATCGTGTCAACGACGGACCCTCATGTCCTAAAGAGTAGTTATAAGTAATCATTAAAGCGATCTTCTAAATATTGACAAGCAGAATACCGGTATACGAGACAAATGTTTAAGACATAAAAAATTGTACTTGGTTGTGGTCTAAATCGTAATATATCATCTGGCATCCATTGTCTTGAAATCACATTTTAATATAATTATTTTTTGCATTTATTACAGCATTCTTCTAAACCATGGAAATCTATTTTTAAATCAGGGGCTGTATGGGGAATATTAATAGCTAATGCTTGTGGTAACTACGGAGCGTACATGTTGTTAACACAGATGCCTACTTATATGAAGGAAGTCTTAAAGTTTGATATAAATGCTGTAAGTATATAAGCGTCAGAGAAAACCGAAGGGCGGTCATGAATGAATGAGTGAGTGATTGTTGTTTAACGCCAATTAGCTTTTTTTCCAGCTATATCATGTGGAGAACAAGTTAATTATCAATGAGATGATGATGAGGTCCTCTTTGTTCTAGACCAACACGCTTAGTTGGATTTTTATAGTGCTAGCTCACTGAAACAACAGTCCGTGGATAGACATGTCGCTCCACTCGGACACATTATTCTGATTCCGAATCAAAACTAATAAGGTGAGCAACACGGACCCCGTAAAACTTGGGGTTGGGGGGTGAAAGCAGGGCGAAGGATAAGCAGTTTCTGCTTCTTTTCAGACACCCACCGTATATATTGTCAAGATCATTGTTAAATCCAAATAGATTATAAAGCGACACCAATGAAGTATATATTTATAAGAAATAACAGTTTGGAACACATAACATCCATACAAAGAGAAAACCGTACTGAGAGCCTATGTTTCGATTGATTGATGTTACTTAATAATATTTATCTACCAAAATGGCAACATTGGCAATATCAATTACAGTTAAACTCTACCCAAAATGGTTTCAGAGTACGTCGTCCGCCGTCTAAGTTTTCAGAATTTTCCGACGAGCTCACCATCGACGAGTCATCGAAGTGCAGGATCGTACCTTTGTCACTATCTGCATCTGTTTATATACAACCAATGTTACGATTTGATTTTTTTTATATTTTTGTTGTTTTATTGTGTTTAACGCCACTTTCAACAATATTTCAGCTATATCATGGCGACCAGTTTTAGTGGTGGAGGAAGCCGGAGTACCCGGAGAGAACCACCGACCATGGGCAAGTAACTGGTAAACTTTATCACTTGCGGCTGCAAGTCGAGTGCACCCTTATTCTAATTTACAAAGCCGGGCGCGAACCCACGCCGTATTGGTAATAGGCTTGTATGAGTTGTTAGGTAATCCAACTACTTAACTGATTGAGCCACCCGGGCCTTACAACTACTTAACTCATTGAGCCACCCGGGCCCCCACCAATGTTACGGTTCCGAGTAATATATATATATAAGAACAATATAGGAACGACGGAAGGGATGGATCAGATTTTTAACTGCAACTGATACAGGATGGAGCGTTGTGTAGGGAAGAATAAATTAATCTTTTGTAGCGGCCATAATTCACCTACACTTTTTCGAAATCTACAAGAGAGGTCTTTGGTGTGTAGGGGGAGGGGGTTACACTATCAAAGCACATTTTCAACTATAGTTCACGGACGTGTTTCGAAAAGGGTAAGATAATATTCAATTACAGTTCTATGCATGGCACGGAAAATGTACAGTTCCAAAAAATGTAACTAATAGTAAAACTAAGGTTCTTATCCTTCAGACATAGTTACCCGTATCTGGTGTTGGCTATCCACTGACTAAGATTCTTATCCTTCAGACATAGTTACCCGTATCTGGTGTTGGCTATCCACTGACTAAGATTCTTATCCTTCAGACATAGTTACCCGTATCTGGTGTTGGCTATCCACTGACTAAGGTTCTTATCCTTCAGACATAGTTACCCGTATCTGGTGTTGGCTATCCACTGACTAAGGTTCTTATCCTTCAGACAAAGTTACCCGTATCTGGTGTTGGCTATCCACTGACTAAGGTTCTTATCCTCCAGACATAGTTACCCGTATCTGGTGTTGGCTATCCACTGACTAAGGTTCTTATCCTTCAGACATAGTTACCCGTATCTGGTGTTGGCTATCCACTGACTAAGGTTCTTATCCTTCAGACAAAGTTACCCGTATCTGGTGTTGGCTATCCACTGACTAAGGTTCTTATCCTTCAGACATAGTTACCCGTATCTGGTGTTGGCTATCCACTGACTAAGGTTCTTATCCTTCAGACATAGTTACCCGTATCTGGTGTTGGCTATGCATTGACTAAGGTTCTTATCCTTCAGACATAGTTACCTGTATCTGGTGTTGGCTATCCACTGACTAAGGTTCTTATCCTTCAGACATAGGTACCCGTATCTGGTGTTGGCTATCCACTGACTAAGGTTCTTATCCTTCAGACATAGTTACCCGTATCTGGTGTTGGCTATCCACTGACTAAGGTTCTTATCCTTCAGACAAAGTTACCCGTATCTGGTGTTGGCTATCCACTGACTAAGGTTCTTATCCTTCAGACAAAGTTACCCGTATCTGGTGTTGGCTATCCACTGACTAAGATTCTTATCCTTCAGACATAGTTACCCGTATCTGGTGTTGGCTATCCACTGACTAAGGTTCTTATCCTTCAGACATAGTTACCTGTATCTGGTGTTGGCTATCCACTGACTAAGGTTCTTATCCTTCAGACATAGTTACCTGTATCTGGTGTTGGCTATCCACTGACTAAGGTTCTTATCCTTCAGACATAGTTACCCGTATCTGGTGTTGGCTATCCACTGACTAAGGTTCTTATCCTTCAGACAAAGTTACCCGTATCTGGTGTTGGCTATCCACTGACTAAGGTTCTTATCCTTCAGACATAGTTACCTGTATCTGGTGTTGGCTATCCACTGACTAAGGTTCTTATCCTTCAGACATAGTTACCCGTATCTGGTGTTGGCTATCCACTGACTAAGGTTCTTATCCTTCAGACATAGTTACCCGTATCTGGTGTTGGCTATCCACTGACTAAGGTTCTTATCCTTCAGACATAGTTACCTGTATCTGGTGTTGGCTATCCACTGACTAAGGTTCTTATCCTTCAGACAAAGTTACCCGTATCTGGTGTTGGCTATCCACTGACTAAGGTTCTTATCCTTCAGACATAGTTACCCGTATCTGGTGTTGGCTATCCACTGACTAAGGTTCTTATCCTTCAGACATAGTTACCCGTATCTGGTGTTGGCTATCCACTGTCTAAGGTTCTTATCCTTCAGACATAGTTACCCGTATCTGGTGTTGGCTATCCACTGTGTAAGGTTCTTATCCTTCAGACAAAGTTACCCGTATCTGGTGTTGGCTATCCACTGACTAAGGTTCTTATCCTTCAGACATAGTTACCCGTATCTGGTGTTGGCTATCCACTGACTAAGGTTCTTATCCTTCAGACATAGTTACCCGTATCTGGTGTTGGCTATCCACTGACTAAGATTCTTATCCTTCAGACATAGTTACCCGTATCTGGTGTTGGTTATCCACTGACTAAGATTCTTATCCTTCAAACATAGTTACCCGTATCTGGTGTTGGCTATCCACTGACTAAGGTTCTTATCCTTCAGACATAGTTACCCGTATCTGGTGTTGGCTATCCACTGACTAAGGTTCTTATCCTTCAGACATAGTTACCCGTATCTGGTGTTGGCTATCCACTGACTAAGGTTCTTATCCTTCAGACATAGTTACCCGTATCTGGTGTTGGCTATCCACTGACTAAGGTTCTTATCCTTCAGACATAGTTACCCGTATCTGGTGTTGGTTATCCACTGACTAAGGTTCTTATCCTTCAGACATAGTTACCCGTATCTGGTGTTGGCTATCCACTGACTAAGGTTCTTATCCTTCAGACATAGTTACCCGTATCTGGTGTTGGCTATCCACTGACTAAGGTTCTTATCCTTCAGACATAGTTACCCGTATCTGGTGTTGGCTATCCACTGACTAAGGTTCTTATCCTTCAGACATAGTTACCCGTATCTGGTGTTGGCTATCCACTGACTAAGGTTCTTATCCTTCAGACATAGTTACCCGTATCTGGTGTTGGCTATCCACTGACTAAGATTCTTATCCTTCAGACAAAGTTACCCGTATCTGGTGTTGGCTATCCACTGACTAAGGTTCTTATCCTTCAGACATAGTTACCCGTATCTGGTGTTGGCTATCCACTGACTAAGGTTCTTATCCTCCAGACATAGTTACCCGTATCTGGTGTTGGCTATCCACTGACTAAGGTTCTTATCCTTCAGACATAGTTACCCGTATCTGGTGTTGGCTATCCACTGACTAAGGTTCTTATCCTTCAGACATAGTTACCCGTATCTGGTGTTGGCTATCCACTGACTAAGGTTCTTATCCTTCAGACAGTTACCCGTATCTGGTGTTGGCTATCCACTGACTAAGGTTCTTATCCTTCAGACATAGTTACCCGTATCTGGTGTTGGCTATCCACTGACTAAGGTTCTTATCCTTCAGACATAGTTACCCGTATCTGGTGTTGGCTATCCACTGACTAAGGTTCTTATCCTTCAGACATAGTTACCCGTATCTGGTGTTGGCTATCCACTGACTAAGGTTCTTATCCTTCAGACATAGTTACCCGTATCTGGTGTTGGCTATCCACTGACTAAGGTTCTTATCCTTCAGACAAAGTTACCCGTATCTGGTGTTGGCTATCCACTGACTAAGGTTCTTATCCTTCAGACATAGTTACCCGTATCTGGTGTTGGCTATCCACTGACTAAGGTTCTTATCCTTCAGACAAAGTTACCCGTATCTGGTGTTGGCTATCCACTGACTAAGGTTCTTATCCTTCAGACATAGTTACCCGTATCTGGTGTTGGCTATCCACTGACTAAGATTCTTATCCTTCAGACATAGTTACCCGTATCTGGTGTTGGCTATCCACTGACTAAGGTTCTTATCCTTCAGACAAAGTTACCCGTATCTGGTGTTGGCTATCCACTGACTAAGGTTCTTATCCTTCAGACATAGTTACCCGTATCTGGATTTGGCTATCCACTGACTAAGGTTCTTATCCTTCAGACAAAGTTACCCGTATCTGGTGTTGGCTATCCACTGACTAAGGTTCTTATCCTCCAGACATAGTTACCCGTATCTGGTGTTGGCTATCCACTGACTAAGGTTCTTATCCTTTAGACATAGTTACCCGTATCTGGTGTTGGCTATCCACTGACTAAGGTTCTTATCCTTCAGACAAAGTTACCCGTATCTGGTGTTGGCTATCCACTGACTAAGGTTCTTATCCTTCAGACATAGTTACCCGTATCTGGTGTTGGCTATCCACTGACTAAGGTTCTTATCCTTCAGACATAGTTACCCGTATCTGGTGTTGGCTATCCACTGACTAAGGTTCTTATCCTTCAGACATAGTTACCCGTATCTGGTGTTGGCTATCCACTGACTAAGGTTCTTATCCTTCAGACATAGTTACCCGTATCTGGTGTTGGCTATCCACTGACTAAGGTTCTTATCCTTCAGACATAGTTACCTGTATCTGGTGTTGGCTATCCACTGTCTAAGGTTCTTATCCTTCAGACATAGTTACCCGTATCTGGTGTTGGCTATCCACTGACTAAGGTTCTTATCCTTCAGACATAGTTACCCGTATCTGGTGTTGGCTATCCACTGACTAAGGTTCTTATCCTTCAGACATAGTTACCCGTATCTGGTGTTGGCTATCCACTGACTAAGGTTCTTATCCTTCAGACATAGTTACCCGTATCTGGTGTTGGCTATCCACTGACTAAGGTTCTTATCCTTCAGACATAGTTACCCGTATCTGGTGTTGGCTATCCACTGACTAAGGTTCTTATCCTTCAGACATAGTTACCCGTATCTGGTGTTGGCTATCCACTGACTAAGGTTCTTATCCTTCAGACATAGTTACCCGTATCTGGTGTTGGCTATCCACTGACTAAGATTCTTATCCTTCAGACATAGTTACCCGTATCTGGTGTTGGCTATCCACTGACTAAGGTTCTTATCCTTCAGACATAGTTACCCGTATCTGGTGTTGACTATCCACTGACTAAGATTCTTATCCTCCAGACATAGTTACCCGTATCTGGTGTTGGCTATCCACTGACTAAGGTTCTTATCCTTCAGACATAGTTACCTGTATCTGGTGTTGGCTATCCACTGTAGGCCTTTTGGTTGTATTTCCCCCAATTACTTTTAAATTGTTTGGCTTTCCATCCTATATTGATTTGGAGCTTACCTGATTTATGATGGTTATTCCAGAAACACATTCTATACTAAAGTATTCAAGTAGATATCTACGTTTTTATTCTAAAGGATTTGATGTAAAAATGTCGATGACTAAGTGCGTTTTCAGATCGAAGTCACCTTAGTATTGAGATGGTAAATACATCATACAGCCAATAATTAACAGATTGTGAGATAATATGATTTCAAATTTGATCAAATGAAAAGCAAAAAATTACTAGTCTGTCAGAACAGTTGCAAAATCAAACCGAAAAATCTAAGAGATGGAGGGAAAGTTGATAAAATTCATATATATTTTTGGAACTGATAGTAAGAAAAGTTTGAAGATACCAATGTGGTAATCAGAACCCGTAAGTCTAAGATACCAAAGAGGTAATCAGAACCCGTAAATCTAAGATATCAAAGGGGTAATCAGAACCCGTAAATCTAAAATACCAAAGAGGTAATCGGAACCCGTAAATCTAAGATACCAAAGGGGTAATCAGAACCCGTAAATCTAAGATACCAAAGTGGTAATCAGAAGCCATAAATCTAAGATACCAAAGTGGTAATCAGAAGCCGTAAATCTAAGATACCAAAGGGGTAATCAGAACCCGAAAATCTAAGATACCAAAGAGGTAATCAGAATCCGAAAATCTAAGATACCAAAGTGGTAATCAGAAGCCGTAAATCTAAGATACCAAAGGGGTAATCAGAACCCATAAATCTAAGATACCAAAGAGGTAATCAGAACCCGTAAATCTAAGATTCCAAAGTGGTAATCAGAACCCGTAAATCTAAGATACCAAAGTGGTAATCAGAAGCCGTAAATCTAAGATACCAAAGGGGTAATCAGAACCCGTAAATCTAAGATACCAAAGAGGTAATTAGAACCCGAAAATCTAAGATACCAAAGTGGTAATCAGAAGCCGTAAATCTAAGATACCAAAGGGGTAATCAGAACCCATAAATCTAAGATACCAAAGAGGTAATCAGAACCCGTAAATCTAAGATTCCAAAGTGGTAATCAGAACCCGTAAATCTAAGATACCAAAGTGTTAATCAGAACCTGTAAATCTAAGATACCAAAGAGGTAATCAGAACCCGTAAATCTAAGATTCCAAAGTGGTAATCAGAACCCGTAAATCTAAGATACCAAAGTGTTAATCAGAACCTGTAAATCTAAGATACCAAAGTGGTAATCAGAACCCGTAAATCTAAGATACCAAAGTGATAATCAGAACCCGTAAATCTAAGATACCAAAGTGGTAATCAGAAGCCGTCAATCTAAGATACCAAAGTGGTAGTCAGAAGCCGTAAATCTAAGATACCAAAGAGGTAATCAGAAGCCGTCAATCTAAGATACCAAAGTGGTAGTCAGAAGCCATAAATCTAATATACCAAAGTGGTAATCAGAAGCCGTAAATCTAAGATATCAAAGTGGTAATCAGAAGCCGTAAATCGAAGATACCAAAGTGGTAATCAGAAGCCGTCAATCTAAGATAACAAAGTGGTAATCAGAACCCGTAAATCTAAGATACCAAAGTGGTAATCGGAAGCCGTAAATCTAAGATACCAAAGTGGCCGTCAGAAGCCGTAAATCTAATATACCAAAGTGGTAATTAGTAGCCGTAAATCTAAGATACCAAAGTGGTAATCAGAAGCTGTAAATCTAAGATACCAAAGTGGTAATCAGAAGCCGTAAATCTAAGATACCAAGGTGGTAATCAGAACCCGTAGATCCAAGATATCAAAGTAGTAATCCGAAGCCGTAAATCTAAGATACCAAAGTGGTAATCAAAACCCGTAAATCTAAGATACCAAAGTGGTAATCAGAACCTGTAAATCTAAGATACCAAAGTGGTAATCAGAAACCGTAAATCTAAGATACCAAAGTGGTAATCAGAAGCCGTAAATCTAAGATACCAAAGTGGTAGTCAGAACTCGTAAGTCTAAGATATCAAAGTGGTAATCAGAACCCGTAAATCTAAGATACAAAAGTGGTAATCAGAAGCCGTAAATCTAAGATACCAAAGTGATAATCAGAACTCGTAAGTCTAAGATATCAAAGTGGTAATCAGAACCCGTAAATCTAAGATACAAAAGTGGTAATCAGAAGCCGTAAATCTAAGATACCAAAGTGGTAATCAGAAGCCGTAAATCTAAGATACCAAAGTGGTAATCAGAAGCCGTAAATCTAAGATACCAATGTGGTAATCAGAACCCGTAAATCTAAGATACCAAGGTGGTAATCAAAACCCGTAAATCTAAGATACCAAAGTGGTAATCAGAACTCTAAATCTAAGATACCAAAGTGGTAATCAGAAGCCGTAAATCTAAGATACCAAAGTGGTAATCAGAAACCGTAAATCTAAGATACCAAAGGGGTAATCAGAAACTGTAAATCTAAGATACCAATGTGGCAATCAAAAGCCGTAAATCTAAGATACCAAAGTGGTAATCAGAACCCGTAAATCTAAGATACCAAAGTGGTAGTCAGAACCCGTAAATCTAAGATACCAAAGTGGTAGTCAGAAGCCGTAAATCAAAAAAGGATAGACAATATAATGACCAAAAGAAAAAGGACAAATGGACAGACAATAATCTACTAGACACTAAAACACTAGACAGAAAACTAAAGATCGAGCAAAACGAACCCCACTCATGTGCTCCGGAAGGGTAAGCCGTTCCTTCTGCTTCATGTTACTCTTGTTGCATACCCGGTGATAAGTCGTGAATAAGGAAAGGACGGTATTGTGAAATTAGATTTAAATAAATATATGGTCAGTTTTAAAATTGACTATTCCAAATCATTTTTGATACTTGGTAAAAGTGCATATTATAATAAAAATATTTTACCATGCATATAGTTTTGGCCCTCGTCACCAATAGGGTTGTAGGGTTGTTGAGACGTTGCTCTGTGACAAACAGGTATATGACAGACCTTTATTTGTCATAATATAATGCATAATCCCTAAAAAAAAATGGGAGACATTTGGTCCTGTACATAACCATCGATATATTGATCTTTTTGTTTATCAAATGATTGTTTTAATTTACAATTATAAAGTTGCATTTTCTTTTTTTCAGAATGGCATTTTTTCAATGATACCTTATTTATTTTTCTGGATATTTGTAATTTTGGCGGGAATCTGTGCAGATTTCTTTATAGCTAGAGAAATATTATCCATAGCTGCTACACGAAAGCTGTGCTGTGGTATTGGTAAGTATGTAGTACACACTAAATTTGATATCTAAGTTTTTCTGATGAACATATCAATGTTTTACTACTATCATTGGGTAGATCTGATGAACATATCAATGTTTTACTACTATCATTGGGTAGATCTGATGAACATATCAATGTTTTACTACTATCATTGGTAGATCTGATGAACATATCAATGTTTTACTACGATCATTGGGTAGATCTGATGAACATATCAATGTTTTACTACTATCATTGGGTAGATCTGATGAACATATCAATGTTTTACTACGATCATTGGGTAGATCTGATGAACATATCAATGTTTTACTACTATCATTGGGTAGATCTGATGAACATATCAATGTTTTACTACGATCATTGGGTAGATCTGATGAACATATCAATGTTTTACTACTATCATTGGGTAGATCTGATGAACATATCAATGTTTTACTACGATCATTGGGTAGATCTGATGAACATATCAATGTTTTACTACGATCATTGGGTAGATCTGATGAACATATCAATGTTTTACTATGATCATTGGGTAGATCTGATGAACATATCAATGTTTTACTACTATCATTGGGTAGATCTGATGAACATGCCAATGTTTTACTACTATCATTGGGTAGATCTGATGAACATACCAATGTTTTACTATGATCATTGGGTAGATCTGATGAACATACCAATGTTTTACTACTATCATTGGGTAGATCTGATGAACATGCCAATGTTTTACTACTATCATTGGGTAGATCTGATGAACATGCCAATGTTTTACTACTATCATTGGGTAGATCTGATGAACATACCAATGTTTTACTACTATCATTGGGTAGATCTGATGAACATATCAATGTTTTACTACTATCATTGGGTAGATCTGATGAACATGCCAATGTTTTACTACTATCATTGGGTAGATCTGATGAACATGCCAATGTTTTACTACTATCATTGGGTAGATCTGATGAACATACCAATGTTTTACTACTATCATTGGGTAGATCTGATGAACATATCAATGTTTTACTACTATCATTGGGTAGATCTGATGAACATATCAATGTTTTACTACGATCATTGGGTAGATCTGATGAACATATCAATGTTTTTATATGATCATTGGGTAGATCTGATGAACATATCAATGTTTTACTACTATCATTGGTAGATCTGATGAACATATCAATGTTTTACTACGATCATTGGGTAGATCTGATGAACATATCAATGTTTTACTACTATCATTGGTAGATCTGATGAACATATCAATGTTTTACTACGATCATTGGGTAGATCTGATGAACATATCAATGTTTTACTACTATCATTGGGTAGATCTGATGAACATATCAATGTTTTACTACTATCATTGGGTAGATCTGATGAACATATCAATGTTTTACTACTATCATTGGTAGATCTGATGAACATATCAATGTTTTACTACGATCATTGGGTAGATCTGATGAACATATCAATGTTTTACTACTATCATTGGGTAGATCTGATGAACATATCAATGTTTTACTACGATCATTGGGTAGATCTGATGAACATATCAATGTTTTAATATGATCATTGGGTAGATCTGATGAACATATCAATGTTTTACTACTATCATTGGGTAGATCTGATGAACATCCCAATGTTTTACTACGATCATTGGGTAGATCTGATGAACATATCAATGTTTTACTACGATCATTGGGTAGATCTGATGAACATATCAATGTTTTACTACGATCATTGGGTAGATCTGATGAACATATCAATGTTTTACTACGATCATTGGGTAGATCTGATGAACATATCAATGTTTTACTACTATCATTGGGTAGATCTGATGAACATATCAATGTTTTAATATGATCATTGGGTAGATCTGATGAACATATCAATGTTTTAATATGATCATTGGGTAGATCTGATGAACATACCAATGTTTTACTACTATCATTGGGTAGATCTGATGAACATATCAATGTTTTACTACTATCATTGGGTAGATCTGATGAACATCCCAATGTTTTACTACGATCATTGGGTAGATCTGATGAACATATCAATGTTTTACTACGATCATTGGGTAGATCTGATGAACATATCAATGTTTTACTACGATCATTGGGTAGATCTGATGAACATATCAATGTTTTACTACGATCATTGGGTAGATCTGATGAACATATCAATGTTTTACTACGATCATTGGGTAGATCTGATGAACACACCAATGTTTTACTACGATCATTGGGTAGATCTGATGAACATATCAATGTTTTACTACGATCATTGGGTAGATCTGATGAACATACCAATGTTTTACTACTATCATTGGGTAGATCTGATGAACATACCAATGTTTTACTACGATCATTAGGTAGATCTGATGAACATATCAATGTTTTAATATGATCATTGGGTAGATCTGATGAACATATCAATGTTTTAATATGATCATTGGGTAGATCTGATGAACATACCAATGTTTTACTACTATCATTGGGTAGATCTGATGAACATATCAATGTTTTACTACTATCATTGGGTAGATCTGATGAACATCCCAATGTTTTACTACGATCATTGGGTAGATCTGATGAACATATCAATGTTTTACTACGATCATTGAGTAGATCTGATGAACATATCAATGTTTTACTACGATCATTGGGTAGATCTGATGAACATATCAATGTTTTACTACGATCATTGGGTAGATCTGATGAACATATCAATGTTTTACTACGATCATTGGGTAGATCTGATGAACACACCAATGTTTTACTACGATCATTGGGTAGATCTGATGAACATATCAATGTTTTACTACGATCATTGGGTAGATCTGATGAACATACCAATGTTTTACTACTATCATTGGGTAGATCTGATGAACATATCAATGTTTTACTACGATCATTGGGTAGATCTGATGAACACACCAATGTTTTACTACGATCATTGGGTAGATCTGATGAACATATCAATGTTTTAATATGATCATTGGGTAGATCTGATGAACATATCAATGTTTTACTACTATCATTGGGTAGATCTGATGAACATATCAATGTTTTACTACGATCATTGGGTAGATCTGATGAACATATCAATGTTTTACTACGATCATTGGGTAGATCTGATGAACATATCAATGTTTTACTACTATCATTGGGTAGATCTGATGAACATATCAATGTTTTACTACGATCATTGGGTAGATCTGATGAACATATTAATGTTTTACTACGATCATTGGGTAGATCTGATGAACATATCAATGTTTTACTACGATCATTGGGTAGATCTGATGAACAGACCAATGTTTTACTACGATCATTGGGTAGATCTGATGAACACACCAATGTTTTACTACGATCATTGGGTAGATCTGATGAACATATCAATGTTTTACTACGATCATTGGGTAGATCTGATGAACATACCAATGTTTTACTACTATCATTGGGTAGATCTGATGAACATATCAATGTTTTACTACGATCATTGGGTAGATCTGATGAACACACCAATGTTTTACTACGATCATTGGGTAGATCTGATGAACACACCAATGTTTTACTACGATCATTGGGTAGATCTGATGAACATATCAATGTTTTACTACGATCATTGGGTAGATCTGATGAACATATCAATGTTTTACTACGATCATTGGGTAGATCTGATGAACATATCAATGTTTTACTATGATCATTGGGTAGATCTGATGAACATACCAATGTTTTACTACGATCATTGGGTAGATCTGATGAACATATCAATGTTTTACTACGATCATTGGGTAGATCTGATGAACATATCAATGTTTTAATATGATCATTGGGTAGATCTGATGAACATCCCAATGTTTTACTACTATCATTGGTAGATCTGATGAACATATCAATGTTTTACTATGATCATTGGGTAGATCTGATGAACATACCAATGTTTTACTACGATCATTGGGTAGATCTGATGAACATATCAATGTTTTACTACGATCATTGGGTAGATCTGATGAACATATCAATGTTTTACTACGATCATTGGGTAGATCTGATGAACATCCCAATGTTTTACTACTATCATTGGTAGATCTGATGAACATATCAATGTTTTACTACGATCATTGGGTAGATCTGATGAACATCCCAATGTTTTACTACTATCATTGGTAGATCTGATGAACATATCAATGTTTTACTACTATCATTGGTAGATCTGATGAACATATCAATGTTTTACTACTATCATTGGGTAGATCTGATGAACATCCCAATGTTTTACTACTATCATTGGGTAGATCTGATGAACATATCAATGTTTTACTACGATCATTGGGTAGATCTGATGAACATCCCAATGTTTTACTACTATCATTGGTAGATCTGATGAACATATCAATGTTTTACTGCGATCATTGGGTAGATCTGATGAACACACCAATGTTTTACTACGATCATTGGGTAGATCTGATGAACACACCAATGTTTTACTACGATCATTGGGTAGATCTGATGAACACACCAATGTTTTACTACGATCATTGGGTAGATCTGATGAACATATCAATGTTTTACTACTATCATTGGGTAGATCTGATGAACATGCCAATGTTTTACTACGATCATTGGGTAGATCTGATGAACATATCAATGTTTTACTACGATCATTGGGTAGATCTGATGAACATATCAATGTTTTACTACTATCATTGGGTAGATCTGATGAACATATCAATGTTTTACTACTATCATTGTGTAGATCTGATGAACATATCAATGTTTTACTACGATCATTGGGTAGATCTGATGAACATATCAATGTTTTACTACTATCATTGGGTAGATCTGATGAACATATCAATGTTTTACTACGATCATTGGGTAGATCTGATGAACATATCAATGTTTTACTACGATCATTGTGTAGATCTGATGAACATATCAATGTTTTACTACTATGATTGGGTAGATCTGATGAACATATCAATGTTTTACTATGATCATTGGGTAGATCTGATGAACATATCAATGTTTTATTACGGCCATTGGGTAGATCTGATGAACATATCAATGTTTTACTACGATCATTGGGTAGATCTGATGAACATATCAATGTTTTACTACGGCCATTGGGTAGATCTGATGAACATATCAATGTTTTACTACGATCATTGTGTAGATCTGATGAATATATCAATGTTTTACTACGATCATTGGGTAGATCTGATGAACATATCAATGTTTTACTATGATCATTGGGTAGATCTGATGAACATGCCAATGTTTTACTACTATCATTGGTAGATCTGATGAACATATCAATGTTTTACTACGATCATTGGGTAGATCTGATGAACATCCCAATGTTTTACTACGATCATTGGGTAGATCCGATGAACATATCATTGTTTTACTACGATTATTGGGTAGATCTGATGAACATATCAATGTTTTACTACGATCATTGGGTAGATCTGATGAACATATCAATGTTTTACTACGATCATTGGGTAGATCTGATGAACATATCAATGTTTTACTACGATCATTGCATAGATCTGATGAACATATCAATGCTTTACTACTATCATTGGTAGATCTGATGAACATATCAATGTTTTACTACGATCATTGGGTAGATCTGATGAACATATCAATGTTTTACTATGATCATTAGGTAGATCTGATGAACATGCCAATATTTTACTCCGATCATTGGGTAGATCAGATGAACATATCAATGTTTTACTACTATCATTGGGTAGATCTGATGAACATGCCAATGTTTTACTATGATCATTGTGTAGATCTGATGAACATATCAATGTTTTACTACGATCATTGTGTAGATCTGATGAACATATCAATGTTTTACTACTATCATTGGGTAGATCTGATGAACATATCAATGTTTTACTACGATCATTGGGTAGATCTGATGAACATATCAATGTTTTACTACTATCATTGGGTAGATCTGATGAACATATCAATGTTTTACTACGATCATTGTGTAGATCTGATGAACATATCAATGTTTTACTACGATCATTGGGTAGATCTGATGAACATATCAATGTTTTACTACTATCATTGGGTAGATCTGATGAACATATCAATGTTTTACTACGATCATTGGGTAGATCTGATGAACATATCAATGTTTTACTACGATCATTGTGTAGATCTGATGAACATATCAATGTTTTACTACTATCATTGGGTAGATCTGATGAACATATCAATGTTTTACTATGATCATTGGGTAGATCTGATGAACATATCAATGTTTTACTACGATCATTGGGTAGATCTGATGAACATATCAATGTTTTACTACGATCATTGGGTAGATCTGATGAACATATCAATGTTTTATTACGGCCATTGGGTAGATCTGATGAACATATCAATGTTTTACTACGATCATTGGGTAGATCTGATGAACATATCAATGTTTTACTACGGCCATTGGGTAGATCTGATGAACATATCAATGTTTTACTACGATCATTGGGTAGATCTGATGAATATATCAATGTTTTACTACGATCATTGGGTAGATCTGATGAACATATCAATGTTTTACTACGATCATTGCATAGATCTGATGAACATGCCAATGTTTTACTACTATCATTGGTAGATCTGATGAACATATCAATGTTTTACTACGATCATTGGGTAGATCTGATGAACATCCCAATGTTTTACTACGATCATTGGGTAGATCCGATGAACATATCATTGTTTTACTACGATTATTGGGTAGATCTGATGAACATATCAATGTTTTACTACGATCATTGGGTAGATCTGATGAACATATCAATGTTTTACTACGATCATTGGGTAGATCTGATGAACATATCAATGTTTTACTACGATCATTGCATAGATCTGATGAACATATCAATGCTTTACTACTATCATTGGTAGATCTGATGAACATATCAATGTTTTACTACGATCATTGGGTAGATCTGATGAACATATCAATGTTTTACTATGATCATTAGGTAGATCTGATGAACATGCCAATATTTTACTCCGATCATTGGGTAGATCAGATGAACATATCAATGTTTTACTACTATCATTGGGTAGATCTGATGAACATGCCAATGTTTTACTATGATCATTGTGTAGATCTGATGAACATATCAATGTTTTACTACGATCATTGTGTAGATCTGATGAACATATCAATGTTTTACTACTATCATTGGGTAGATCTGATGAACATATCAATGTTTTACTACGATCATTGGGTAGATCTGATGAACATCCCAATGTTTTACTACGATCATTGGGTAAGATCTGATAAACATATCAATGTTTTACTACGATCATTGGGTAGATCTGATGAACATATCAATGTTTTACTACGATCATTGGGTAGATCTGATGAACATATCAATGTTTTACTACGATCATTAGGTAGATCTGATGAACATATCAATGTTTTACTACGATCATTGGGTAGATCTGATGAACATATCAATGTTTTACTACGATCATTGGGTAGATCTGATGAACATATCAATGTTTTACTACGATCATTGGGTAGATCTGATGAGCATATCAATGTTTTACTACGATCATTAATTGGGTAGATCTGATGAACATATCAATGTTTTACTACGATCATTGGGTAGATCTGATGAACATATCAATGTTTTACTACGATCATTAATTGGGTAGATCTGATGAACATATCAATGTTTTACTACGATCAATGGGTAGATCTGATGAACATACCAATGTTTTACTACGATTATTGGGTAGATCTGATGAACATATCAATGTTTTACTACGATCATTGGGTAGATCTGATGAACATATCAATGTTTTACTACGATCATTGGGTAGATCTGATGAACATACCAATGTTTTACTACGATCATTGGGTAGGTCTGATGAACATATCAATGTTTTACTACGATCATTGGGTAGATCTGATGAACATACCAATGTTTTACTACGATCATTGGGTAGATCTGATGAACATATCAATGTTTTACTACGATCATTGGGTAGATCTAATGAACATATCAATGTTTTACTACTATCATTGGGTAGATCTGATGAACATATCAATGTTTTACTACGATCATTGGGTAGATCTGATGAACATACCAATGTTTTACTACTATGATTGGGTAGATCTGATGAACATATCAATGTTTTACTTCGATCGTACCTGATGAACATACCAATGTTTTACTTCGAGCATACCTGATGAACATACCAATGTTTTACTTCGATCGTACCTGATGAACATACCAATGTTTTATTTCGATCGTACCTGATGAACATACCAATGTTTTACTTCGATCGTACCTGATGAACATACCAATGTTTTACTTCGATCGTACCTGATGAACATACCAATGTTTTACTTCGAGCGTACCTGATGAACATACCAATGTTTTACTTCGAGCATACCTGATGAACATACCACTGTTTTACTTCGATCGTTCCTGATGAACATACCAATGTTTTACTTCGATCATACCTGATGAACATACCAATGTTTTACTTCGATCGTACCTGATGAACATACCAATGTTTTACTTCGATCGTACCTGATGAACATACCAATGTTTTACTTCGAGCGTACCTGATGAACATACCAATGTTTTACTTCGAGCATACCTGATGAACATACCAATGTTTTACTTCGATCGTACCTGATGAACATACCAATGTTTTATTTCGATCGTACCTGATGAACGTACCAATGTTTTATTTCGATCGTACCTGATGAACATACCAATGTTTTATTTCGATCGTACCTGATGAACATACCAATGTTTTACTTCGATCGTTCCTGATGAACATACCAATGTTTTACTTCGATCGTACCTGATGAACATACAAATGTTTTATTTCGATCGTACCTGATGAACATACCAATGTTTTACTTCGATCGTTCCTGATGAACATACCAATGTTTTACTTCGATCGTTCCTGATGAACATACCAATGTTTTACTTCGATCGTTCCTGATGAACATACCAATGTTTTACTACGAGTATACCTGATGAACATACCAATGTTTTACTTCGATCGTACCTGATGAACATACCAATGTTTTACTTCGGGCGTACCTGATGAACATACCAATGTTTTACTTCGATCGTACCTGATGAACATACCAATGTTTTACTTCGAGCATACCTGATGAACATACCAATGTTTTACTTCGATCGTACCTGATGAACATACCAATGTTTTACTTCGGGCGTACCTGATGAACATACCAATGTTTTACTTCGATCGTACCTGATGAACATACCAATGTTTTACTTCGATCGTACCTGATGAACATACCAATGTTTTACTTCGATCGTACCTGATGAACATACCAATGTTTTACTTCGGGCATACCTGATGAACATACCAATGTTTTACTTCGAGCATACCTGATGAACATACCAATGTATATGCATTTGGTTTACTTGTATTTTAGGTATGTTTGTCCTGACTTTCTTCCGGTATAAAATGTATTCAGTGTTTTACTTGTATTTCAGGTATGTTTGTGCCAGCGTTCTTCCTGGTTATCCTGGGATATATGGACTGTTTTAAACAAACTGAAGCTGTTATACTATTGACACTTTCTATGGCATTTTGTGGCTTTCAATTTAGTTCATTCTTCATCAATCATGGTGATATTGCTCCGAAATTTGCGGGAACTATTTTTGGTATCACAAACATGGGTGCTAGTGTACCTGGGATTATTGCTCCGTATGTCGTGGGAGCAATCACTCAAAATGTAAGTTGGTCTTAAGTTCCCATAGCGCCAATCAGATGATAATCATTTAAAGTGTAAGTTATTCTTAAACCAGAAACATCCGATCAGCCTGATCAGGAGACATGTGCATTAACATGTCATTATTTATAGTAAAGTGGGCTGGGGGTTACTGATAAACAACCGCTGATAATGGTAAACATAAGCACAATGACATAGATGAGGACTCTTACATGAATATATATAAACACAACATCAAGCACATAAAATTAGATTTATAAATTTTCATACTTAAAATGTTACGTCTTTAAGTTCATCATATAAATGCCGAAGGTGGTTAAGTGAAATTGTAAGTTGATCTTTAGTTCCATTTAGCACTAGGTCAGAAGATAACGAGCTTGTTAGATGATCTTATATTTACTAGAGGATATATATAATTGTAAGTTGGTCCTTATATATAGTTCACTATAGGGGTTAGTTTTATGGTGTTTAACGCCACTTTCAACAATGTTTCAGCTATATCGTGAAGGTCAGTTTTATTGGTGGAGGAAACCGGAGAAAACCACAGACTAGCATCAAGTCACTGGCAAACTCTATCACAAAATGTCGTATTGAGTACACCTCGCCATGAGCGGGATTCGAACTCCCAACTTTAGTGGTGATATGCACTGATTGCATAGGTAGTTGTACATACAACTATCATATGATCACGACCACGATGGCACCGTTCACTACAGACAACTATCATATGATCACGACCACGATGACACCGTTCACTACAGACAACTATCATATGATCACGACCACGATGACACCGTTCACTAGACAACTATCATATGATCACGACCACGATGACACCGTTCACTACAGACAACTATCATATGATCACGACCACGATGACACCGTTCACTACAGACAACTATCATATGATCACGACCACGATGACACCGTTCACTATATGACAGGTACAGAAGATAGGATATTTAAATCAAAGTGCAAGGAGGTCTCAACTTCACAGAGCACATTCTCAAGTTCTAATTTGGACTTTATATAGAGTTCACTATATAACTATTACAGAAAATAATTAACTCAAAGGTGAAAGTTTGTCTCAAGTTAAAGCTATAAATAAATCACTGAAAGTAAAGGTAACCACGTTTGACTGCCACTGGTAAGGTATGGAGAGGTTGGGACAATAAATAACCTTTCTGAATCCACTACTTTATGCCTTCTCTTCCGAAATCTACAAAAGGGGTCTTTAACATGACACGAATGTAGCACTCTATTAACACTTTCTGTATGATAACCTGACAACAATCACATCAATGGGGAATCCCCTATCCACCATCGTGCGGAACAGCTCTGTGGTTGGAGCCTCGTGAACCGTCACCAATAGCCCGAGTCGAAGATAATCAGGACGATTATGATACAAAAACAACAGCAATAGTTCAAGCACAAGGGTAAAACAAACCGAAAGTAAGCCCAGGTGATCCGGAAGGGTTAGCATCTCGTGTCCTATTAATGACATCCGCCATCAAGTCTTAATTGCCAAAGCCAATAAGGAAACAGAGGTATCCAAGGACATAAAAACTAGAGTTTGAAGATACTAAAGGGGTAATCAGAATCCGTAAATCGAAGAACAGACAACACAAATAAAATAAGAACAAAGGGACAAACAACGATCTACAAACATTACACATAAAACTAAAGATCGAGTAACACGAACCCCAACCGGGTGTGAACTCGGGTGATTCGGAAGGGTGAGTAGTTCCTGCTCCATCGTGTCACCCATCGTGTTACTCTAGTTACTTAACCTCCTCCATACCTGTGTATGAGAAATAAAGAATATAAAAATTCTGGAAATGCAATATTTTTATTTCAGAAATTACAAAGTGAGTGGCAAATAGCATTTTACATAGCCGCAGGAGTGTACTGTGTAGGAGCTATAGCTTATATCATTCTAGCTAAGGGAGAGATACAAGAATGGGCTGACCCGAATCATGAACAGATGGTATCACCTCCTCTAGAACTAGCCGAGATAACAGAAGAGAACCAGGACGAACAGTCAAATCACAAAATATAATAGATATATTTTATTTTATTTTTCTATTAAATATTGCTATCAATGTTGTCAAATTTTTGTATTATTTTATACGAATTTTTTTATTTAATTATAGAATTGTTCCCACAGTGTGATGATTTTGGTTTTTCGCTTTATTTAACAATTTTTAAATAAAAAGTTCTTTAACATGGTGGTATTGTACTGGGTTTAATTTTACATTACTTTAACATGGTGGTATTGTACTGGGTTTAATTTTACAGTACTTTAACATGGTGGTATTGTACTGGGTTTAATTTTACAGTACTTTAACATGGTGGTATTGTACTGGGTTTAATGTTACAGTACTTTAACATGGTGGTATTGTACTGAGTTTAATTTTACAGTACTTTAACATGGTGGTATTGTACTGAGTTTAATTTTACAGTACGTTAACATGGTGGTATTGTACTGGGTTTAATTTTACAGTACTTTAACATGGTGGTGTTGTACTGGGTTTAATTTTACAGTACTTTAACATGGTGGTATTGTACTGGGTTTAATTTTACAGTACTTTAACATGGTGGTATTGTACTGAGTTTAATTTTACAGTACTTTAACATGGTGGTATTGTACTGGGTTTAATGTTACAGTACTTTAACATGGTGGTATTGTACTGAGTTTAATTTTACAGTACTTTAACATGGTGGTATTGTACTGGGTTTAATTTTACAGTACTTTAACATGGTGGTATTGTACTGGGTTTAATTTTACAGTACTTTAACATGGTGGTATTGTACTGGGTTTAATTTTACAGTACGTTAACATGGTGGTATTGTACTGGGTTTAATTTTACAGTACTTTAACATGGTGGTATTGTACTGGGTTTAATTTTACAGTACTTTAACATGGTGGTATTGTACTGGGTTTAATTTTACAGTATTTTAACATGGTGGTATTGTACTGGGTTTAATTTTACAGTACTTTAACATGGTGGTATTGTACTGGGTTTAATTTTACAGTACTTTAACATGGTGGTATTGTACTGGGTTTAATTTTACAGTACTTTAACATGGTGGTATTGTACTGGGTTTAATTTTACAGTACGTTAACATGGTGGTATTGTACTGGGTTTAATTTTACAGTACTTTAACATGGTGGTATTGTACTGGGTTTAATTTTACAGTACTTTAACATGGTGGTGTTGTACTGGGTTTAATTTTACAGTACGTTAACATGGTGGTATTGTACTGGGTTTAATTTTACAGTACTTTAACATGGTGGTATTGTACTGGGTTTAATTTTACAGTACTTTAACATGGTGGTATTGTACTGGGTTTAATTTTACAGTATTTTAACATGGTGGTGTTGTACTGGGTTTAATTTTACAGTATTTTAACATGGTGGTATTGTACTGGGTTTAATTTTACAGTATTTTAACATGGTGGTATTGTACTGGGTTTAATTTTACAGTATTTTAACATGGTGGTATTGTACTAGGTTTAATTTTACAGTACTTTAACATGGTGGTATTGTACTGGGTTTAATTTTACAGTATTTTAACATGGTGGTATTGTACTGGGTTTAATTTTACAGTATTTTAACATGGTGGTATTGTACTGGGTTTAATTTTACAGTATTTTAACATGGTGGTATTGTACTGGGTTTAATTTTACAGTATTTTAACATGGTGGTATTGTACTGGGTTTAATTTTACAGTACGTTAACATGGTGGTATTGTACTGGGTTTAATTTTACAGTATTTCAACATGGTGCTGTGGAGTTTGTGTTGTTCACTCTAGTTTTCTGTGGAGTTTGTGTTCACTCTAGTTTTTAGTGTAGTTTGTGTTGATCACTCTAGTTTCCTGTGGAGTGTATTGTTCACTCAAGTTTTCTGTGGAGTTTGTGTTGTTCACTCTAGTTTTCTGTGGAGTTTGTGTTGTTCACTCTAGTTTTCTGTGGAGTTTGTGTTGTTCACTCTAGTTTTCTGTGGAGTTTGTGTTGTTCACTCTAGTTTTTAGTGTAGTTTGTGTTGTTCACTCTAGTTTCCTGTGGAGTGTGTTGTTCACTCAAGTTTTCTGTGGAGTTTGTGTTGTTCACTCTAGTTTTCTGTGGAGTTTGTGTTGTTCACTCTAGTTTTCTGTGGAGTTTGTGTTGTTCACTCTAGTTTTCTGTGGAGTTTGCATTGTTCACTCTAGTTACCTGTGGAGTTTGTGTTGTTCACTCTAGTTTTCTGTGCAGTTTGTGTTGTTCACTCTAGTTTTCTGTGGAGTTTGCATTGTTCACTCTAGTTACCTGTGGAGTTTGTGTTGTTCACTCTAGTTTTCTGTGCAGTTTGTGTTGTTCACTCTAGTTTTCTGTGGAGTTTGCATTGTTCACTCTAGTTACCTGTGGAGTTTGTGTTGTTCACTCTAGTTTTCTGTGCAGTTTGTGTTGTTCACTCTAGTTTTCTGTGGAGTTTGCATTGTTCACTCTAGTTACCTGTGGAGTTTGTGTTGTTCACTCTAGTTTTCTGTGCAGTTTGTGTTGTTCACTCTAGTTTTCTGTGGAGTTTGCATTGTTCACTCTAGTTACCTGTGGAGTTTGTGTTGTTCACTCTAGTTTTCTGTGGAGTTTGTGTTGTTCACTCTAGTTTTCTGTAGAGTTTGCATTGTTCACTCTAGTTACCTGTGGAGTTTGTGTTGTTCACTCTAGTTTTCTGTGCAGTTTGTGTTGTTCACTCTAGTTTTCTGTGGAGTTTGTGTTGTTCACTCTAGTTTTCTGTGGAGTTTGTTGTTCACGCTAGATTTCTGTGTTGTTCACTCTAGTTTTCTGTGTAGTTTGTGTTGTTCACTCTAGTTTTCTGTGGAGTTTGTTGTTCACTCTAGATTTCTGTGTTGTTCACTCTAGTTTTCTGTGTAGTTTGTGTTGTTCACTCTAGTTTTCTGTAGAGTTTGTGTTGCTCACTCTAGTTTTCTGTAGAGTTTGTGTTGTTCACTCTAGTTTTCTGTGGAGTTTGTGTTGTTCACTCTAGTTTTCTGTGGAGTTTGTGTTGTTCACTCTAGTTTTCTGTAGAGTTTGTGTTGTTCACTCTAGTTTTCTGTGGAGTTTGTGTTGTTCACTCTAGTTTTCTGTGGAGTTTGTGTTGTTCACTCTAGTTTTCTGTGGAGTTTGTGTTGTTCACTCTAGTTTTCTGTGGAGTTTGTGTTGTTCACGCTAGTTTTCTGTGGAGTTTGTGTTGTTCACTCTAGTTTTCTGTAGAGTTTGCGTTGTTCACTCTAGTTTTCTGTGGAGTTTGTGTTGTTCACGCTAGTTTTCTGTGGAGTGTGTTGTTCACTCTAGTTTTCTGTGTAGTTTGTGTTGTTCACTCTAGTTTTCTGTGTAGTTTGTGTTGTTCACTCTAGTTTTCTGTGGAGTTTGTGTTGTTCACTCTAGTTTTCTGTGTTGTTTGTGTTGTTCACTCTAGTTTTCTGTGGAGTGTGTTGTTCACTCTAGTTTCCTGTGGAGTTTGTGTTGTTCACTCTAGTTTTCTGTGGAGTTTGTGTTGTTCACTCTAGTTTTCTGTGGAGTTTGTGTTGTTCACTCTAGTTTTCTGTGGAGTTTGTATTGTTCACTCTAGTTTTCTGTAGTGTAGTGTAGTTTGTGTTGTTCACTCTAGTTTTCTGTGGAGTGTGTTGTTCACTCTAGTTTCCTGTGGAGTGTGTTGTTCACTCTAGTTTTCTGTGGAGTGTGTTGTTCACTCAATTGTCTGTGGAATTTGTGTTGTTCACTCTAGTTTCCTGTGGAGTTTGTGCTGTTCACTCTAGTTTCCTGTGGAGTTTGTGTTGTTCACTCTAGTTTTCTGTGGAGTGTGTTGTTCACTCTAGTTTTCTGTGTAGTTTGTGTTGTTCACTCTAGTTTTCTGTGTAGTTTGTGTTGTTCACTCTAGTTTTCTGTGGAGTTTGTGTTGTTCACTCTAGTTTTCTGTGTTGTTTGTGTTGTTCACTCTAGTTTTCTGTGGAGTGTGTTGTTCACTCTAGTTTCCTGTGGAGTTTGTGTTGTTCACTCTAGTTTTCTGTGGAGTTTGTGTTGTTCACTCTAGTTTTCTGTGGAGTTTGTGTTGTTCACTCTAGTTTTCTGTGGAGTTTGTGTTGTTCACTCTAGTTTTTTGTGTGGTTAGTGTTGTTCACTCTAGTTTTCTGTGGAGTTTGTGTTGTTCACTCTAGTTTTCTGTGAGCAATTCTTCAGTTTTATCAGGGAAAACAAGTTACATACATATGAGATGATAATGATGTCTGCTCTGTATTAGACCAACATGCTAAGTTGGATGTTTATAGCGTTGGGTTCACAGGTAGACATGTCGGACCACTAGAACACATTACTCTTGTTTGCCTGCTTTGTATTAGACCAACACGCTAAGTTGGATGTTTATAGTGTTGGGTCCACAGGTAGACATGTCGGACCACTAGAACACATTACTCTTGTTTGCCTGCTTTGTATTAGACCAACACGCTAAGTTGGATTTTTATAGCGTTGGGTCCACAGGTAGACATGTCGGACCACTAGAACACATTACTCTTGTTTGTCTGCTTTGTATTAGACCAACACGCTAAGTTGGATTTTTATAGTGTTGGGTCCACAGGTAGACATGTCGGACCACTAGAACACATTACTCTTGTTTGTCTGCTTTGTATTAGACCAACACGCTAAGTTGGATTTTTCTAGTGTTGGGTCCACAGGTAGACATGTCAGAACACTAGAACACATTACTCTTGTTTATCTGCTTTGTATTAGACCAACACGCTAAGTTGGATTTTTATAGTGTTGGGTCCACAGTTAGACATGTCGGACCACTCAGAACACATTACTATGTTTGTCTGCTTTGTATTAGACCAACACGCTAAGTTGGATTTTTCTAGTGTTGGGTCCACAGGTAGACATGTCGGACCACTAGAACACATTACTCTGTTTGTCTGCTTTGCATTAGACCAACACGCTAAGTTTGATTTTTCTAGTGTTGGGTCCACAGGTAGACATGTCGGACCACTAGAACACATTACTCTGTTTGTCTGCTTTGCATTAGACCAACACGCTAAGTTGGATTTTTCTAGTGTTAGGTCCACAGGTAGACATGTCGGACCACTAGAACACATTACTCTGTTTGTCTGCTTTGCATTAGACCAACACGCTAAGTTGGATTTTTCTAGTGTTGGGTCCACAGGTAGACATGTCGGACTACTAGAACACATTACTCTTGTTTGTCTGCTTTGTATTAGACCAACACGCTAAGTTGGATTTTCATAGTGTTGGGTCCACAGGTAGACATGTCGGACCACTAGAACACATTACTCTTGTTTGTCTGCTTTGTATTAGACCAACACACTGAGTTGGATGTTTATAGTGTTGGGTCCACAGGTAGACATGTCGGACCACTCAGAACACATTACTCTGTTTGTCTGCTTTGTATTAGACCAACACGCTAAGTTGGATTTTTAGTGTTGGGTCCACAGGTAGACATGTCGGACTACTAGAACACATTTCTCTTGTTTGTCTGCTTTGTATTAGACCAACACGCTAAGTTGGATTTTTATAGTGTTGGGTCCACAGGTAGACATGTCGGACCACTAGAACACATTACTCTGTTTGTTTGCTTTGTATTAGACCAACACGCTAAGTTGGATGTTTATAGTGTTGGGTCCACAGGTAGACATGTCGGACTACTAGAACACATTACTCTTGTTTGTCTGCTTTGTATTAGACCAACACGCTAAGTTGGATGTTTATAGCGTTGGGTCCACAGGTAGACATGTCGGACCACTAGAACACATTACTCTTGTTTGTCTGCTTTGTATTAGACCAACACGCTAAGTTGGATTTTTATAGTGTTGGGTCCACAGGTAGACATGTCGGACCACTAGAACACATTACTCTGTTTGTCTGCTTTGCATTAGACCAACACGCTAAGTTGGATTTTTATAGTGTTGGATCCACAGGTAGACATGTCGGACCACTAGAACACATTACTCTGTTTGTCTGCTTTGTATTAGACCAACACGCTAAGTTGGATTTCTCTAGTGTTGGGTCCACAGGTAGACATGTCGGACCACTAGAACACATTACTCTGTTTGTCTGCTTTGTATTAGACCAACACGCTAAGTTGAATGTTTATAGTGTTGGGTCCACAGGTAGACATGTCGGACCACTAGAACACATTACTCTGTTTTTCTGCTTTGTATTAGACCAACACGCTAAGTTGGATTTTTATAGTGTTGGGTCCACAGGTAGACATGTCGGACCACTAGAACACATTACTCTGTTTGTCTGCTTTGCATTAGACCAACACGCTAAGTTGGATTTTCATAGTGTTGGGTCCACAGGTAGACATGTCGGACTACTAGAACACATTACTTTGTTTTTCTGCTTTGTATTAGACCAACACGCTAAGTTGGATTTTAATAGTGTTGGGTTCACAGGTAGACATGTCGGACCACTAGAACACATTACTCTTGTTTGCCTGCTTTGTATTAGACCAACACGCTAAGTTGGATGTTTATAGTGTTGGGTCCACAGGTAGACATGTCGGACCACTAGAACACATTACTCTTGTTTGCCTGTTTTGTATTAGACCAACACGCTAAGTTGGATTTTTATAGTGTTGGGTCCACAGGTAGACATGTCGGACCACTAGAACACATTACTCTGTTTGTTTGCTTTGTATTAGACCAACACGCTAAGTTGGATGTTTATAGTGTTGGGTCCACAGGTAGACATGTCGGACTACTAGAACACATTACTCTTGTTTGTCTGCGTTGTATTAGACCAACACGCTAAGTTGGATGTTTATAGCGTTGGGTCCACAGGTAGACATGTCGGACCACTAGAACACATTACTCTTGTTTGTCTGCTTTGTATTAGACCAACACGCTCAGTTGGATTTTTATAGTGTTGGATGCACAGGTAGACATGTCGGACCACTAGAACACATTACTCTGTTTTTCTGCTTTGTATTAAACCAACACGCTAAGTTGGATTTTTATAGTGTTGGGTCCACAGGTAGACATGTCGGACCACTAGAACACATTACTCTTGTTTGTCTGCTTTGTATTAGACCAACACGCTAAGTTGGATTTTTCTAGTGTTGGGTCCACAGGTAGACATGTCAGAACACTAGAACACATTACTCTTGTTTATCTGCTTTGTATTAGACCAACACGCTAAGTTGGATTTTTATAGTGTTGGGTCCACAGTTAGACATGTCGGACCACTCAGAACACATTACTATGTTTGTCTGCTTTGTATTAGACCAACACGCTAAGTTGGATTTTTCTAGTGTTGGGTCCACAGGTAGACATGTCGGACCACTAGAACACATTACTCTGTTTGTCTGCTTTGCATTAGACCAACACGCTAAGTTTGATTTTTCTAGTGTTGGGTCCACAGGTAGACATGTCGGACCACTAGAACACATTACTCTGTTTGTCTGCTTTGCATTAGACCAACACGCTAAGTTGGATTTTTCTAGTGTTAGGTCCACAGGTAGACATGTCGGACCACTAGAACACATTACTCTGTTTGTCTGCTTTGCATTAGACCAACACGCTAAGTTGGATTTTTCTAGTGTTGGGTCCACAGGTAGACATGTCGGACTACTAGAACACATTACTCTTGTTTGTCTGCTTTGTATTAGACCAACACGCTAAGTTGGATTTTCATAGTGTTGGGTCCACAGGTAGACATGTCGGACCACTAGAACACATTACTCTTGTTTGTCTGCTTTGTATTAGACCAACACACTGAGTTGGATGTTTATAGTGTTGGGTCCACAGGTAGACATGTCGGACCACTCAGAACACATTACTCTGTTTGTCTGCTTTGTATTAGACCAACACGCTAAGTTGGATTTTTAGTGTTGGGTCCACAGGTAGACATGTCGGACTACTAGAACACATTTCTCTTGTTTGTCTGCTTTGTATTAGACCAACACGCTAAGTTGGATTTTTATAGTGTTGGGTCCACAGGTAGACATGTCGGACCACTAGAACACATTACTCTGTTTGTTTGCTTTGTATTAGACCAACACGCTAAGTTGGATGTTTATAGTGTTGGGTCCACAGGTAGACATGTCGGACTACTAGAACACATTACTCTTGTTTGTCTGCTTTGTATTAGACCAACACGCTAAGTTGGATGTTTATAGCGTTGGGTCCACAGGTAGACATGTCGGACCACTAGAACACATTACTCTTGTTTGTCTGCTTTGTATTAGACCAACACGCTAAGTTGGATTTTTATAGTGTTGGGTCCACAGGTAGACATGTCGGACCACTAGAACACATTACTCTGTTTGTCTGCTTTGCATTAGACCAACACGCTAAGTTGGATTTTTATAGTGTTGGATCCACAGGTAGACATGTCGGACCACTAGAACACATTACTCTGTTTGTCTGCTTTGTATTAGACCAACACGCTAAGTTGGATTTTTCTAGTGTTGGGTCCACAGGTAGACATGTCGGACCACTAGAACACATTACTCTGTTTGTCTGCTTTGTATTAGACCAACACGCTAAGTTGAATGTTTATAGTGTTGGGTCCACAGGTAGACATGTCGGACCACTAGAACACATTACTCTGTTTGTCTGCTTTGTATTAGACCAACACGCTAAGTTGGATTTTTATAGTGTTGGGTCCACAGGTAGACATGTCGGACCACTAGAACACATTACTCTGTTTGTCTGCTTTGCATTAGACCAACACGCTAAGTTGGATTTTCATAGTGTTGGGTCCACAGGTAGACATGTCGGACTACTAGAACACATTACTTTGTTTTTCTGCTTTGTATTAGACCAACACGCTAAGTTGGATTTTAATAGTGTTGGGTTCACAGGTAGACATGTCGGACCACTAGAACACATTACTCTTGTTTGCCTGCTTTGTATTAGACCAACACGCTAAGTTGGATGTTTATAGTGTTGGGTCCACAGGTAGACATGTCGGACCACTAGAACACATTACTCTTGTTTGCCTGTTTTGTATTAGACCAACACGCTAAGTTGGATTTTTATAGTGTTGGGTCCACAGGTAGACATGTCGGACCACTAGAACACATTACTCTGTTTGTTTGCTTTGTATTAGACCAACACGCTAAGTTGGATGTTTATAGTGTTGGGTCCACAGGTAGACATGTCGGACTACTAGAACACATTACTCTTGTTTGTCTGCTTTGTATTAGACCAACACGCTAAGTTGGATGTTTATAGCGGTGGGTCCACAGGTAGACATGTCGGACCACTAGAACACATTACTCTTGTTTGTCTGCTTTGTATTAGACCAACACGCTCAGTTGGATTTTTATAGTGTTGGATGCACAGGTAGACATGTCGGACCACTAGAACACATTACTCTGTTTTTCTGCTTTGTATTAAACCAACACGCTAAGTTGGATTTTTATAGTGTTGGATCCACAGGTAGACATGTCGGACCACTAGAACACATTACTCTGTTTGTCTGCTTTGTATTAGACCAACATGCTAAGTTGGATTTTTCTAGTGTTGGGTCCACAGGTAGACATGTCGGACCACTAGAACACATTACTCTGTTTGTCTGCTTTGTATTAGACCAACACGCTAAGTTGAATGTTTATAGTGTTGGGTCCACAGGTAGACATGTCGGACCACTAGAACACATTACTCTGTTTTTCTGCTTTGTATTAGACCAACACGCTAAGTTGGATTTTTCTAGTGTTGGGTCCACAGGTAGACATGTCGGACCACTAGAACACATTACTCTGTTTGTCTGCTTTGTATTAGACCAACACGCTAAGTTGGATTTTCATAGTGTTGGGTCCACAGGTAGACATGTCGGACTACTAGAACACATTACTCTTGTTTGTCTGCTTTGTATTAGACCAACACGCTAAGTTGGATTTTAATAGTGTTGGGTTCACAGGTAGACATGTCGGACCACTAGAACACATTACTCTTGTTTGCCTGCTTTGTATTAGACCAACACGCTAAGTTGGATGTTTATAGTGTTGGGTCCACAGGTAGACATGTCGGACCACTAGAACACATTACTCTTGTTTGCCTGCTTTGTATTAGACCAACACGCTAAGTTGGATTTTTATAGTGTTGGGTCCACAGGTAGACATGTCGGACCACTAGAACACATTACTCTGTTTGTTTGCTTTGTATTAGACCAACACGCTAAGTTGGATGTTTATAGTGTTGGGTCCACAGGTAGACATGTCGGACTACTAGAACACATTACTCTTGTTTGTCTGCTTTGTATTAGACCAACACGCTAAGTTGGATGTTTATAGCGTTGGGTCCACAGGTAGACATGTCGGACCACTAGAACACATTACTCTTGTTTGTCTGCTTTGTATTAGACCAACACGCTCAGTTGGATTTTTATAGTGTTGGATCCACAGGTAGACATGTCGGACCACTAGAACACATTACTCTGTTTGTCTGCTTTGTATTAGACCAACATGCTAAGTTGGATTTTTCTAGTGTTGGGTCCACAGGTAGACATGTCGGACCACTAGAACACATTACTCTGTTTGTCTGCTTTGTATTAGACCAACACGCTAAGTTGAATGTTTATAGTGTTGGGTCCACAGGTAGACATGTCGGACCACTAGAACACATTACTCTGTTTTTCTGCTTTGTATTAGACCAACACGCTAAGTTGGATTTTTCTAGTGTTGGGTCCACAGGTAGACATGTCGGACCACTAGAACACATTACTCTGTTTGTCTGCTTTGTATTAGACCAACACGCTAAGTTGGATTTTCATAGTGTTGGGTCCACAGGTAGACATGTCGGACTACTAGAACACATTACTCTTGTTTGTCTGCTTTGTATTAGACCAACACGCTAAGTTGGATTTTAATAGTGTTGGGTTCACAGGTAGACATGTCGGACCACTAGAACACATTACTCTTGTTTGCCTGCTTTGTATTAGACCAACACGCTAAGTTGGATGTTTATAGTGTTGGGTCCACAGGTAGACATGTCGGACCACTAGAACACATTACTCTTGTTTGCCTGCTTTGTATTAGACCAACACGCTCAGTTGGATTTTTATAGTGTTGGGTCCACAGGTAGACATGTCGGACCACTAGAACACATTACTCTGTTTGTTTGCCTTGTATTAGACCAACACGCTAAGTTGGATGTTTATAGTGTTGGGTCCACAGGTAGACATGTCGGACTACTAGAACACATTACTCTTGTTTGTCTGCTTTGTATTAGACCAACACGCTAAGTTGGATGTTTATAGCGTTGGGTCCACAGGTAGACATGTCGGACCACTAGAACACATTACTCTTGTTTGTCTGCTTTGCATTAGACCAACACCCTAAGTTGGATTTTTATAGTGTTGGGTCCACAGGTAGACATGTCGGACCACTAGAACACATTACTCTGTTTGTCTGCTTTGCATTAGACCAACACGCTAAGTTGGATTTTTATAGTGTTGGATCCACAGGTAGACATGTCGGACCACTAGAACACATTACTCTGTTTTTCTGCTTTGTATTAGACCAACACGCTAAGTTGGATTTTTCTAGTGTTGGATCCACAGGTAGACATGTCGGACCACTAGAACACATTACTCTGTTTGTCTGCTTTGTATTAGACCAACACGCTAAGTTGGATTTTTCTAGTGTTGGGTCCACAGCTAGACATGTCGGACCACTAGAACACATTACTCTGTTTTTCTGCTTTGTATTAGACCAACACGCTAAGTTGGATTTTTATAGTGTTGGGTCCACAGGTAGACATGTCGGACCACTAGAACACATTACTCTGTTTGTCTGCTTTGCATTAGACCAACACGCTAAGTTGGATTTTCATAGTGTTGGGTCCACAGGTAGACATGTCGGACTACTAGAACACATTACTCTTGTTTGTCTGCTTTGTATTAGACCAACACACTGAGTTGGATGTTTATAGTGTTGGGTCTACAGGTAGACATGTCGGACCACTCAGAACACATTACTCTGTTTGTCTGCTTTGTATTAGACCAACACGCTAAGTTGGATTTTTAGTGTTGGGTCCACAGGTAGACATGTCGGACTACTAGAACACATTTCTCTTGTTTGTCTGCTTTGTATTAGACCAACACGCTAAGTTGGATTTTTATAGTGTTGGGTCCACAGGTAGACATGTCGGACTACTAGAACACATTTCTCTTGTTTGTCTGCTTTGCATTAGACCAACAGGCTAAGTTGGATTTTTATAGTGTTGGGTCCACAGGTAGACATGTCGGACCACTAGAACACATTACTCTGTTTGTCTGCTTTGTATTAGACCAACACGCTAAGTTGGATTTTTATAGTGTTGGATCCACAGGTAGACATGTCGGACCACTAGAACACATTACTCTGTTTGTCTGCTTTGTATTAGACCAACACGCCAAGTTGGATTTTTCTAGTGTTGGGTACACAGGTAGACATGTCGGACCACTAGAACACATTACTCTGTTTGTCTGCTTTGTATTAGACCAACACGCTAAGTTGAATGTTTATAGTGTTGGGTCCACAGGTAGACATGTCGGACCACTAGAACACATTACTCTGTTTGTCTGCTTTGTATTAGACCAACACGCTAAGTTGGATTTTCATAGTGTTGGGTCCACAGGTAGACATGTCGGACTACTAGAACACATTACTCTTGTTTGTCTGCTTTGTATTAGACCAACACGCTAAGTTGGATTTTAATAGTGTTGGGTCCACAGGTAGACATGTCGGACCACTAGAACACATTACTCTTGTTTGTCTGCTTTGTATTAGACCAACACACTGAGTTGGATGTTTATAGTGTTGGGTCCACAGGTAGACATGTCGGACCACTCAGAACACATTACTCTGTTTGTCTGCTTTGTATTAGACCAACACGCTAAGTTGGATTTTTAGTGTTGAGTCCACAGGTAGACATGTCGAACTACTAGAACACATTTCTCTTGTTTGTCTGCTTTGTATTAGACCAACATGCTAAGTTGGATTTTTATAGTGTTGGGTCCACAGGTAGACATGTCGGACTACTAGAACACATTTCTCTTGTTTGTCTGCTTTGCATTAGACCAACACGCTAAGTTGGATTTTTAGTGTTGGATCCAAAGGTAGACATGTCGGACCACTAGAACACATTACTCTTGTTTGTCTGCTTTGTATTAGACCAACACGCTAAGTTGGATTTTTATAGCGTTGGGTCCACAGGTAGACATGTCGGACCACTAGAACACATTACTCTTGTTTGTCTGCTTTGCATTAGACCAACACGCTAAGTTGGATTTTTATAGTGTTGGATCCAAAGATAGACATGTATGACCACTAGAACACATTACTCTTGTTTTTCTGCTTTGTATTAGACCAACACGCTAAGTTGGATGTTTATAGTGTTGGGTCCACAGGTAGACATGTCGGACTACTAGAACACATTACTCTGTTTGTCTGCTTTGTATTAGACCAACACGCTAAGTTGGATGTTTATAGCGCTGGGTCCACAGGTAGACATGTCGGACTACTAGAACACATTACTCTGTCTGTCTGCTTTGTATTAGACCAACACGCTTAGTTGGATTTTTATAGTGTTGGGTCCAGAGGTAGACATGTCGGACCACTCAGAACACATTACTCTGTTTGTCTGCTTTGTATTAGACCAACACGCTAAGTTGGATTTTTCTAGTGTTGGGTCCACAGGTAGACATGTCGGACCACTCAGAACACATTACTCTGTTTTTCTGCTTTGTATTAGACCAACACGCTAAGTTGGATTTTTAGTGTTGGGTCCACAGGTAGACATGTCGGACTACTAGAACACATTTCTCTTGTTTGTCTGCTTTGTATTAGACCAACACGCTAAGTTGGATTTTTATAGTGTTGGGTCCACAGGTAGACATGTCGGACCACTAGAACACATTACTCTGTTTGTTTGCTTTGTATTAGACCAACACGCTAAGTTGGATGTTTATAGTGTTGGGTCCACAGGTAGACATGTCGGACCACTAGAAGACATTACTCTGTTTGTCTGCTTTGCATTAGACCAACACGCTAAGTTGGATTTTTATAGTGTTGGATCCACAAGTAGACATGTCGGACCACTAGAACACATTACTCTGTTTGTCTGCTTTGTATTAGACCAACACGCTAAGTTGGATTTTTATAGTGTTGGATCCACAGGTAGACATGTCGGACCACTAGAACACATTACTCTGTTTGTCTGCTTTGTATTAGACCAACACGCTAAGTTGAATGTTTATAGTGTTGGGTCCACAGGTAGACATGTAGGACCACTAGAACACATTACTCTGTTTGTCTGCTTTGTATTAGACCAACACGCTAAGTTGGATTTTTATAGTGTTGGGTCCACAGGTAGACATGTCGGACCACTAGAACACATTACTCTGTTTGTCTGCTTTGCATTAGACCAACACGCTAAGTTGGATGTTTATAGCGTTGGGTCCACAGGTAGACATGTCGGACCACTAGAACACATTACTCTTGTTTGTCTGCTTTGTATTAGACCAACACGCTAAGTTGGATTTTTCTAGTGTTGGGTCCACAGGTAGACATGTCGGACCACTAGAACACATTACTCTGTTTGTCTGCTTTGCATTAGACCAACACGCTAAGTTGGATTTTTATAGTGTTGGATCCACAGGTAGACATGTCGGACCACTAGAACACATTACTCTGTTTGTCTGCTTTGTATTAGACCAACACGCTAAGTTGGATTTTTATAGTGTTGGATCCACAGGTAGACATGTCGGACCACTAGAACACATTACTCTGTTTGTCTGCTTTGTATTAGACCAACACGCTAAGTTGAATGTTTATAGTGTTGGGTCCACAGGTAGACATGTCGGACCACTAGAACACATTACTCTGTTTGTCTGCTTTGTATTAGACCAACACGCTAAGTTGGATTTTTATAGTGTTGGGTCCACAGGTAGACATGTCGGACCACTAGAACACATTACTCTGTTTGTTTGCTTTGTATTAGACCAACACGCTAAGTTGGATGTTTATAGTGTTGGGTCCACAGGTAGACATGTCGGACCACTAGAAGACATTACTCTGTTTGTCTGCTTTGCATTAGACCAACACGCTAAGTTGGATTTTTATAGTGTTGGATCCACAGGTAGACATGTCGGACCACTAGAACACATTACTCTGTTTGTCTGCTTTGTATTAGACCAACACGCTAAGTTGGATTTTTATAGTGTTGGATCCACAGGTAGACATGTCGGACCACTAGAACACATTACTCTGTTTGTCTGCTTTGTATTAGACCAACACGCTAAGTTGAATGTTTATAGTGTTGGGTCCACAGGTAGACATGTCGGACCACTAGAACACATTACTCTGTTTGTCTGCTTTGTATTAGACCAACACGCTAAGTTGGATTTTTATAGTGTTGGGTCCACAGGTAGACATGTCGGACCACTAGAACACATTACTCTGTTTGTCTGCTTTGCATTAGACCAACACGCTAAGTTGGATGTTTATAGCGTTGGGTCCACAGGTAGACATGTCGGACCACTAGAACACATTACTCTTGTTTGTCTGCTTTGTATTAGACCAACACGCTAAGTTGGATTTTTCTAGTGTTGGGTCCACAGGTAGACATGTCGGACCACTAGAACACATTACTCTGTTTGTCTGCTTTGCATTAGACCAACACGCTAAGTTGGATTTTTATAGTGTTGGATCCACAGGTAGACATGTCGGACCACTAGAACACATTACTCTGTTTGTCTGCTTTGTATTAGACCAACACGCTAAGTTGGATTTTTATAGTGTTGGATCCACAGGTAGACATGTCGGACCACTAGAACACATTACTCTGTTTGTCTGCTTTGTATTAGACCAACACGCTAAGTTGAATGTTTATAGTGTTGGGTCCACAGGTAGACATGTCGGACCACTAGAACACATTACTCTGTTTGTCTGCTTTGTATTAGACCAACACGCTAAGTTGGATTTTTATAGTGTTGGGTCCACAGGTAGACATATCGAACCACTAGAACACATTACTCTGTTTGTCTGCTTTGCATTAGACCAACACGCTAAGTTGGATTTTCATAGTGTTGGGTCCACAGGTAGACATGTCGGACTACTAGAACACATTACTCTTGTTTGTCTGCTTTGCATTAGACCAACACGCTAAGTTGGATTTTAATAGTGTTGGGTTCACAGGTAGACATGTCGGACCACTAGAACACATTACTCTTGTCTGCCTGCTTTGTATTAGACCAACACGCTAAGTTGGATGTTTATAGTGTTGGGTCCACAGGTAGACATGTCGGACCACTAGAACACATTACTCTTGTTTGCCTGCTTTGTATTAGACCAACACGCTAAGTTGGATTTTTATAGTGTTGGGTCCACAGGTAGACATGTCGGACCACTAGAACACATTACTCTGTTTGTTTGCTTTGTATTAGACCAACACGCTAAGTTGGATGTTTATAGTGTTGGGTCCACAGGTAGACATGTCGGACTACTAGAACACATTACTCTTGTTTGTCTGCTTTGTATTAGACCAACACGCTAAGTTGGATGTTTATAGCGTTGGGTCCACAGGTAGACATGTCGGACCACTAGAACACATTACTCTTGTTTGTCTGCTTTGTATTAGACCAACACGCTCAGTTGGATTTTTATAGTGTTGGATCCACAGGTAGACATGTCGGACCACTAGAACACATTACTCTGTTTGTCTGCTTTGTATTAGACCAACATGCTAAGTTGGATTTTTCTAGTGTTCGGTCCACAGGTAGACATGTCGGACCACTAGAACACATTACTCTGTTTGTCTGCTTTGCATTAGACCAACACGCTAAGTTGAATGTTTATAGTGTTGGGTCCACAGGTAGACATGTCGGACCACTAGAACACATTACTCTGTTTTTCTGCTTTGTATTAGACCAACACGCTAAGTTGGATTTTTCTAGTGTTGGGTCCACAGGTAGACATGTCGGACCACTAGAACACATTACTCTGTTTATCTGCTTTGCATTAGACCAACACGCTAAGTTGGATTTTCATAGTGTTGGGTCCACAGGTAGACATGTCGGACTACTAGAACACATTACTCTTGTTTGTCTGCTTTGTATTAGACCAACACGCTAAGTTGGATTTTTCTAGTGTTGGGTTCACAGGTAGACATGTCGGACCACTAGAACACATTACTCTTGTTTGCCTGCTTTGTATTAGACCAACACGCTAAGTTGGATGTTTATAGTGTTGGGTCCACAGGTAGACATGTCGGACCACTAGAACACATTACTCTTGTTTGCCTGCTTTGTATTAGACCAACACGCTAAGTTGGATTTTCATAGTGTTGGGTCCACAGGTAGACATGTCGGACCACTAGAACACATTACTCTGTTTGTTTGCTTTGTATTAGACCAACACGCTAAGTTGGATGTTTATAGTGTTGGGTCCACAGGTAGACATGTCGGACTACTAGAACACATTACTCTTGTTTGTCTGCTTTGTATTAGACCAACACGCTAAGTTGGATGTTTATAGCGTTGGGTCCACAGGTAGACATGTCGGACCACTAGAACACATTTCTCTTGTTTTTCTGCTTTGTATTAGACCAACACGCTAAGTTGGATTTTTATAGTGTTGGGTCCACAGGTAGACATGTCGAACCACTAGAACACATTACTCTGTTTGTCTGCTTTGCATTAGACCAACACGCTCAGTTGGATTTTTATAGTGTTGGATCCACAGGTAGACATGTCGGACCACTAGAACACATTACTCTGTTTTTCTGCTTTGTATTAGACCAACACGCTAAGTTGGATTTTTATAGTGTTGGATCCACAGGTAGACATGTCGGACCACTAGAACACATTACTCTGTTTTTCTGCTTTGTATTAGACCAACACGCTAAGTTGGATTTTTCTAGTGTTGGGTCCACAGCTAGACATGTCGGACCACTAGAACACATTACTCTGTTTTTCTGCTTTGTATTAGACCAACACGCTAAGTTGGATTTTTATAGTGTTGGGTCCACAGGTAGACATGTCGGACCACTAGAACACATTACTCTGTTTGTCTACTTTGCATTAGACCAACACGCTAAGTTGGATTTTCATAGTGTTGGGTCCACAGGTAGACATGTCGGACTACTAGAACACATTACTCTTGTTTGTCTGCTTTGTATTAGACCAACACGCTAAGTTGGATTTTAATAGTGTTGGGTTCACAGGTAGACATGTCGGACCACTAGAACACATTACTCTTGTTTGCCTACTTTGTATTAGACCAACACGCTAAGTTGGATGTTTATAGTGTTGGGTCCACAGGTAGACATGTCGGACCACTAGAACACATTACTCTTGTTTGCCTGCTTTGTATTAGAACAACACACTGAGTTGGATGTTTATAGTGTTGGGTCCACAGGTAGACATGTCGGACCACTCAGAACACATTACTCTGTTTGTCTGCTTTGTATTAGACCAACACGCTAAGTTGGATTTTTAGTGTTGGGTCCACAGGTAGACATGTCGGACTACTAGAACACATTTCTCTTGTTTGTCTGCTTTGTATTAGACCAACACGCTAAGTTGGATTTTTATAGTGTTGGGTCCACAGGTAGACATGTCGGACTACTAGAACACATTTCTCTTGTTTGTCTGCTTTGCATTAGACCAACAGGCTAAGTTGGATTTTTATAGTGTTGGGTCCACAGGTAGACATGTCGGACCACTAGAACACATTACTCTGTTTGTCTGCTTTGTATTAGACCAACACGCTAAGTTGGATTTTTATAGTGTTGGATCCACAGGTAGACATGTCGGACTACTAGAACACATTACTCTTGTTTGTCTGCTTTGTATTAGACCAACACGCCAAGTTGGATTTTTCTAGTGTTGGGTACACAGGTAGACATGTCGGACCACTAGAACACATTACTCTGTTTGTCTGCTTTGTATTAGACCAACACGCTAAGTTGAATGTTTATAGTGTTGGGTCCACAGGTAGACATGTCGGACCACTAGAACACATTACTCTGTTTTTCTGCTTTGTATTAGACCAACACGCCAAGTTGGATTTTTCTAGTGTTGGGTACATAGGTAGACATGTCGGACCACTAGAACACATTACTCTGTTTGTCTGCTTTGTATTAGACCAACACGCTAAGTTGAATGTTTATAGTGTTGGGTCCACAGGTAGACATGTCGGACCACTAGAACACATTACTCTGTTTGTCTGCTTTGTATTAGACCAACACGCTAAGTTGGATTTTCATAGTGTTGGGTCCACAGGTAGACATGTCGGACTACTAGAACACATTACTCTTGTTTGTCTGCTTTGTATTAGACCAACACGCTAAGTTGGATTTTAAGTGTTGGGTCCACAGGTAGACATGTCGGACCACTAGAACACATTACTCTTGTTTGTCTGCTTTGCATTAGACCAACACACTGAGTTGGATGTTTATAGTGTTGGGTCCACAGGTAGACATGTCGGACCACTCAGAACACATTACTCTGTTTGTCTGCTTTGTATTAGACCAACACGCTAAGTTGGATTTTTAGTGTTGAGTCCACAGGTAGACATGTCGAACTACTAGAACACATTTCTCTTGTTTGTCTGCTTTGTATTAGACCAACACGCTAAGTTGGATGTTTATAGTGTTGGGTCCACAGGTAGACATGTCGGACCACTAGAACACATTACTCTTGTTTGCCTGCTTTGTATTAGACCAACACGCTAAGTTGGATTTTTATAGTGTTGGGTCCACAGGTAGACATGTCGGACCACTAGAACACATTACTCTGTTTGTTTGCTTTGTATTAGACCAACACGCTAAGTTGGATGTTTATAGTGTTGGGTCCACAGGTAGACATGTCGGACTACTAGAACACATTACTCTTGTTTGTCTGCTTTGTATTAGACCAACACGCTAAGTTGGATGTTTATAGCGTTGGGTCCACAGGTAGACATGTCGGACCACTAGAACACATTACTCTTGTTTGTCTGCTTTGTATTAGACCAACACGCTCAGTTGGATTTTTATAGTGTTGGATGCACAGGTAGACATGTCGGACCACTAGAACACATTACTCTGTTTTTCTGCTTTGTATTAAACCAACACGCTAAGTTGGATTTTTATAGTGTTGGGTCCACAGGTAGACATGTCGGACCACTAGAACACATTACTCTGTTTGTCTGCTTTGTATTAGACCAACATGCTAAGTTGGATTTTTCTAGTGTTGGGTCCACAGGTAGACATGTCGGACCACTAGAACACATTACTCTGTTTGTCTGCTTTGTATTAGACCAACACGCTAAGTTGAATGTTTATAGTGTTGGGTTCACAGGTAGACATGTCGGACCACTAGAACACATTACTCTGTTTTTCTGCTTTGTATTAGACCAACACGCTAAGTTGGATTTTTCTAGTGTTGGGTCCACAGGTAGACATGTCGGACCACTAGAACACATTACTCTGTTTGTCTGCTTTGTATTAGACCAACACGCTAAGTTGGATTTTCATAGTGTTGGGTCCACAGGTAGACATGTCGGACTACTAGAACACATTACTCTTGTTTGTCTGCTTTGTATTAGACCAACACGCTAAGTTGGATTTTAATAGTGTTGGGTTCACAGGTAGACATGTCGGACCACTAGAACACATTACTCTTGTTTGCCTGCTTTGTATTAGACCAACACGCTAAGTTGGATGTTTATAGTGTTGGGTCCACAGGTAGACATGTCGGACCACTAGAACACATTACTCTTGTTTGCCTGCTTTGTATTAGACCAACACGCTAAGTTGGATTTTTATAGTGTTGGGTCCACAGGTAGACATGTCGGACCACTAGAACACATTACTCTGTTTGTTTGCTTTGTATTAGACCAACACGCTAAGTTGGATGTTTATAGTGTTGGGTCCACAGGTAGACATGTCGGACTACTAGAACACATTACTCTTGTTTGTCTGCTTTGTATTAGACCAACACGCTAAGTTGGATGTTTATAGCGTTGGGTCCACAGGTAGACATGTCGGACCACTAGAACACATTACTCTTGTTTGTCTGCTTTGTATTAGACCAACACGCTCAGTTGGATTTTTATAGTGTTGGATGCACAGGTAGACATGTCGGACCACTAGAACACATTACTCTGTTTTTCTGCTTTGTATTAAACCAACACGCTAAGTTGGATTTTTATAGTGTTGGATCCCCAGGTAGACATGTCGGACCACTAGAACACATTACTCTGTTTGTCTGCCTTGTATTAGACCAACATGCTAAGTTGGATTTTTCTAGTGTTGGGTCCACAGGTAGACATGTCGGACCACTAGAACACATTACTCTGTTTGTCTGCTTTGTATTAGACCAACACGCTAAGTTGAATGTTTATAGTGTTGGGTCCACAGGTAGACATGTCGGACCACTAGAACACATTACTCTGTTTTTCTGCTTTGTATTAGACCAACACGCTAAGTTGGATTTTTCTAGTGTTGGGTCCACAGGTAGACATGTCGGACCACTAGAACACATTACTCTGTTTGTCTGCTTTGTATTAGACCAACACGCTAAGTTGGATTTTCATAGTGTTGGGTCCACAGGTAGACATGTCGGACTACTAGAACACATTACTCTTGTTTGTCTGCTTTGTATTAGACCAACACGCTAAGTTGGATTTTAATAGTGTTGGGTTCACAGGTAGACATGTCGGACCACTAGAACACATTACTCTTGTTTGCCTGCTTTGTATTAGACCAACACGCTAAGTTGGATGTTTATAGTGTTGGGTCCACAGGTAGACATGTCGGACCACTAGAACACATTACTCTTGTTTGCCTGCTTTGTATTAGACCAACACGCTAAGTTGGATTTTTATAGTGTTGGGTCCACAGGTAGACATGTCGGACCACTAGAACACATTACTCTGTTTGTTTGCTTTGTATTAGACCAACACGCTAAGTTGGATGTTTATAGTGTTGGGTCCACAGGTAGACATGTCGGACTACTAGAACACATTACTCTTGTTTGTCTGCTTTGTATTAGACCAACACGCTAAGTTGGATGTTTATAGCGTTGGGTCCACAGGTAGACATGTCGGACCACTAGAACACATTACTCTTGTTTGTCTGCTTTGCATTAGACCAACACGCTAAGTTGGATTTTTATAGTGTTGGGTCCACAGGTAGACATGTCGGACCACTAGAACACATTACTCTGTTTGTCTGCTTTGCATTAGACCAACACGCTAAGTTGGATTTTTATAGTGTTGGATCCACAGGTAGACATGTCGGACCACTAGAACACATTACTCTGTTTTTCTGCTTTGTATTAGACCAACACGCTAAGTTGGATTTTTCTAGTGTTGGATCCACAGGTAGACATGTCGGACCACTAGAACACATTACTCTGTTTGTCTGCTTTGTATTAGACCAACACGCTAAGTTGGATTTTTCTAGTGTTGGGTCCACAGCTAGACATGTCGGACCACTAGAACACATTACTCTGTTTTTCTGCTTTGTATTAGACCAACACGCTAAGTTGGATTTTTATAGTGTTGGGTCCACAGGTAGACATGTCGGACCACTAGAACACATTACTCTGTTTGTCTGCTTTGCATTAGACCAACACGCTAAGTTGGATTTTCATAGTGTTGGGTCCACAGGTAGACATGTCGGACTACTAGAACACATTACTCTTGTTTGTCTGCTTTGTATTAGACCAACACACTGAGTTGGATGTTTATAGTGTTGGGTCTACAGGTAGACATGTCGGACCACTCAGAACACATTACTCTGTTTGTCTGCTTTGTATTAGACCAACACGCTAAGTTGGATTTTTAGTGTTGGGTCCACAGGTAGACATGTCGGACTACTAGAACACATTTCTCTTGTTTGTCTGCTTTGTATTAGACCAACACGCTAAGTTGGATTTTTATAGTGTTGGGTCCACAGGTAGACATGTCGGACTACTAGAACACATTTCTCTTGTTTGTCTGCTTTGCATTAGACCAACAGGCTAAGTTGGATTTTTATAGTGTTGGGTCCACAGGTAGACATGTCGGACCACTAGAACACATTACTCTGTTTGTCTGCTTTGTATTAGACCAACACGCTAAGTTGGATTTTTCTAGTGTTGGATCCACAGGTAGACATGTCGGACCACTAGAACACATTACTCTGTTTGTCTGCTTTGTATTAGACCAACACGCCAAGTTGGATTTTTCTAGTGTTGGGTACACAGGTAGACATGTCGGACCACTAGAACACATTACTCTGTTTGTCTGCTTTGTATTAGACCAACACGCTAAGTTGAATGTTTATAGTGTTGGGTCCACAGGTAGACATGTCGGACCACTAGAACACATTACTCTGTTTGTCTGCTTTGTATTAGACCAACACGCTAAGTTGGATTTTCATAGTGTTGGGTCCACAGGTAGACATGTCGGACTACTAGAACACATTACTCTTGTTTGTCTGCTTTGTATTAGACCAACACGCTAAGTTGGATTTTAATAGTGTTGGGTCCACAGGTAGACATGTCGGACCACTAGAACACATTACTCTTGTTTGTCTGCTTTGTATTAGACCAACACACTGAGTTGGATGTTTATAGTGTTGGGTCCACAGGTAGACATGTCGGACCACTCAGAACACATTACTCTGTTTGTCTGCTTTGTATTAGACCAACACGCTAAGTTGGATTTTTAGTGTTGAGTCCACAGGTAGACATGTCGGACTACTAGAACACATTACTCTTGTTTGTCTGCTTTGTATTAGACCAACACGCTAAGTTGGATGTTTATAGCGTTGGGTCCACAGGTAGACATGTCGGACCACTAGAACACATTTCTCTTGTTTGTCTGCTTTGTATTAGACCAACACGCTAAGTTGGATTTTTATAGTGTTGGGTCCACAGGTAGACATGTCGGACCACTCAGAACACATTACTCTGTTTGTCTGCTTTGTATTAGACCAACACGCTAAGTTGGATTTTTAGTGTTGAGTCCACAGGTAGACATGTCGAACTACTAGAACACATTTCTCTTGTTTGTCTGCTTTGTATTAGACCAACACGCTAAGTTGGATGTTTATAGTGTTGGGTCCACAGGTAGACATGTCGGACCACTAGAACACATTACTCTTGTTTGCCTGCTTTGTATTAGACCAACACGCTAAGTTGGATTTTTATAGTGTTGGGTCCACAGGTAGACATGTCGGACCACTAGAACACATTACTCTGTTTGTTTGCTTTGTATTAGACCAACACGCTAAGTTGGATGTTTATAGTGTTAGGTCCACAGGTAGACATGTCGGACTACTAGAACACATTACTCTTGTTTGTCTGCTTTGTATTAGACCAACACGCTAAGTTGGATGTTTATAGCGTTGGGTCCACAGGTAGACATGTCGGACCACTAGAACACATTACTCTTGTTTGTCTGCTTTGTATTAGACCAACACGCTCAGTTGGATTTTTATAGTGTTGGATGCACAGGTAGACATGTCGGACCACTAGAACACATTACTCTGTTTTTTTGCTTTGTATTAAACCAACACGCTAAGTTGGATTTTTATAGTGTTGGATCCACAGGTAGACATGTCGGACCACTAGAACACATTACTCTGTTTGTCTGCTTTGTATTAGACCAACATGCTAAGTTGGATTTTTCTAGTGTTGGGTCCACAGGTAGACATGTCGGACCACTAGAACACATTACTCTGTTTGTCTGCTTTGTATTAGACCAACACGCTAAGTTGAATGTTTATAGTGTTGGGTCCACAGGTAGACATGTCGGACCACTAGAACACATTACTCTGTTTTTCTGCTTTGTATTAGACCAACACGCTAAGTTGGATTTTTCTAGTGTTGGGTCCACAGGTAGACATGTCGGACCACTAGAACACATTACTCTGTTTGTCTGCTTTGTATTAGACCAACACGCTAAGTTGGATTTTCATAGTGTTGGGTCCACAGGTAGACATGTCGGACTACTAGAACACATTACTCTTGTTTGTCTGCTTTGTATTAGACCAACACGCTAAGTTGGATTTTAATAGTGTTGGGTTCACAGGTAGACATGTCGGACCACTAGAACACATTACTCTTGTTTGCCTGCTTTGTATTAGACCAACACGCTAAGTTGGATGTTTATAGTGTTGGGTCCACAGGTAGACATGTCGGACCACTAGAACACATTACTCTTGTTTGCCTGCTTTGTATTAGACCAACACGCTAAGTTGGATTTTTATAGTGTTGGGTCCACAGGTAGACATGTCGGACCACTAGAACACATTACTCTGTTTGTTTGCTTTGTATTAGACCAACACGCTAAGTTGGATGTTTATAGTGTTGGGTCCACAGGTAGACATGTCGGACTACTAGAACACATTACTCTTGTTTGTCTGCTTTGTATTAGACCAACACGCTAAGTTGGATGTTTATAGCGTTGGGTCCACAGGTAGACATGTCGGACCACTAGAACACATTACTCTTGTTTGTCTGCTTTGTATTAGACCAACACGCTCAGTTGGATTTTTATAGTGTTGGATCCACAGGTAGACATGTCGGACCACTAGAACACATTACTCTGTTTTTCTGCTTTGTATTAAACCAACACGCTAAGTTGGATTTTTATAGTGTTGGATCCAGAGGTAGACATGTCGGACCACTAGAACACATTACTCTGTTTGTCTGCTTTGTATTAGACCAACATGCTAAGTTGGATTTTTCTAGTGTTGGGTCCACAGGTAGACATGTCGGACCACTAGAACACATTACTCTGTTTGTCTGCTTTGTATTAGACCAACACGCTAAGTTGAATGTTTATAGTGTTGGGTCCACAGGTAGACATGTCGGACCACTAGAACACATTACTCTGTTTTTCTGCTTTGTATTAGACCAACACGCTAAGTTGGATTTTTCTAGTGTTGGGTCCACAGGTAGACATGTCGGACCACTAGAACACATTACTCTGTTTGTCTGCTTTGTATTAGACCAACACGCTAAGTTGGATTTTCATAGTGTTGGGTCCACAGGTAGACATGTCGGACTACTAGAACACATTACTCTTGTTTTTCTGCTTTGTATTAGACCAACACGCTAAGTTGGATTTTAATAGTGTTGGGTTCACAGGTAGACATGTCGGACCACTAGAACACATTACTCTTGTTTGCCTGCTTTGTATTAGACCAACGCGCTAAGTTGGATGTTTATAGTGTTGGGTCCACAGGTAGACATGTCGGACCACTAGAACACATTACTCTTGTTTGCCTGCTTTGTATTAGACCAACACGCTAAGTTGGATTTTTATAGTGTTGGGTCCACAGGTAGACATGTCGGACCACTAGAACACATTACTCTGTTTGTTTGCTTTGTATTAGACCAACACGCTAAGTTGGATGTTTATAGTGTTGGGTCCACAGGTAGACATGTCGGACTACTAGAACACATTACTCTTGTTTGTCTGCTTTGTATTAGACCAACACGCTAAGTTGGATGTTTATAGCGTTGGGTCCACAGGTAGACATGTCGGACCACTAGAACACATTACTCTTGTTTGTCTGCTTTGCATTAGACCAACACGCTAAGTTGGATTTTTATAGTGTTGGGTCCACAGGTAGACATGTCAGACCACTAGAACACATTACTCTGTTTGTCTGCTTTGCATTAGACCAACACGCTAAGCTGGATTTTTATAGTGTTGGATCCACAGGTAGACATGTCGGACCACTAGAACACATTACTCTGTTTTTCTGCTTTGTATTAGACCAACACGCTAAGTTGGATTTTTCTAGTGTTGGATCCACAGGTAGACATGTCGGACCACTAGAACACATTACTCTTGTTTGCCTGCTTTGTATTAGACCAACACGCTAAGTTGGATGTTTATAGTGTTGGGTCCACAGGTAGACATGTCGGACCACTAGAACACATTACTCTTGTTTGCCTGCTTTGTATTAGACCAACACGCTAAGTTGGATTTTTCTAGTGTTGGGTCCACAGGTAGACATGTCGGACCACTAGAACACATTACTCTGTTTGTTTGCTTTGTATTAGACCAACACGCTAAGTTGGATGTTTATAGTGTTGGGTCCACAGGTAGACATGTCGGACTACTAGAACACATTACTCTTGTTTGTCTGCTTTGTATTAGACCAACACGCTAAGTTGGATGTTTATAGCGTTGGGTCCACAGGTAGACATGTCGGACCACTAGAACACATTACTCTTGTTTGTCTGCTTTGTATTAGACCAACACGCTAAGTTGGATTTTTATAGTGTTGGATCCACAGGTAGACATGTCGGACCACTAGAACACATTACTCTGTTTTTCTGCTTTGTATTAAACCAACACGCTAAGTTGGATTTTTATAGTGTTGGATCCACAGGTAGACATGTCGGACCACTAGAACACATTACTCTGTTTGTCTGCTTTGTATTAGACCAACATGCTAAGTTGGATTTTTCTAGTGTTGGGTCCACAGGTAGACATGTCGGACCACTAGAACACATTACTCTGTTTGTCTGCTTTGTATTAGACCAACACGCTAAGTTGAATGTTTATAGTGTTGGGTCCACAGGTAGACATGTCGGACCACTAGAACACATTACTCTGTTTTTCTGCTTTGTATTAGACCAACACGCTAAGTTGGATTTTTCTAGTGTTGGGTCCACAGGTAGACATGTCGGACCACTAGAACACATTACTCTGTTTGTCTGCTTTGTATTAGACCAACACGCTAAGTTGGATTTTCATAGTGTTGGGTCCACAGGTAGACATGTCGGACTACTAGAACACATTACTCTTGTTTTTCTGCTTTGCATTAGACCAACACGCTAAGTTGGATTTTAATAGTGTTGGGTTCACAGGTAGACATGTCGGACCACTAGAACACATTACTCTTGTTTGCCTGCTTTGTATTAGACCAACGCGCTAAGTTGGATGTTTATAGTGTTGGGTCCACAGGTAGACATGTCGGACCACTAGAACACATTACTCTTGTTTGCCTGCTTTGTATTAGACCAACACGCTAAGTTGGATTTTTATAGTGTTGGGTCCACAGGTAGACATGTCGGACCACTAGAACACATTACTCTGTTTGTTTGCTTTGTATTAGACCAACACGCTAAGTTGGATGTTTATAGTGTTGGGTCCACAGGTAGACATGTCGGACTACTAGAACACATTACTCTTGTTTGTCTGCTTTGTATTAGACCAACACGCTAAGTTGGATGTTTATAGCGTTGGGTCCACAGGTAGACATGTCGGACCACTAGAACACATTACTCTTGTTTGTCTGCTTTACATTAGACCAACACGCTAAGTTGGATTTTTATAGTGTTGGGTCCACAGGTAGACATGTCGGACCACTAGAACACATTACTCTGTTTGTCTGCTTTGCATTAGACCAACACGCTAAGTTGGATTTTTATAGTGTTGGATCCACAGGTAGACATGTCGGACCACTAGAACACATTACTCTGTTTTTCTGCTTTGTATTAGACCAACACGCTAAGTTGGATTTTTCTAGTGTTGGATCCACAGGTAGACATGTCGGACCACTAGAACACATTACTCTGTTTGTCTGCTTTGTATTAGACCAACACGCTAAGTTGGATTTTTCTAGTGTTGGGTCCACAGCTAGACATGTCGGACCACTAGAACACATTACTCTGTTTGTCTGCTTTGCATTAGACCAACACGCTAAGTTGGATTTTCATAGTGTTGGGTCCACAGGTAGACATGTCGGACTACTAGAACACATTACTCTTGTTTGTCTGCTTTGTATTAGACCAACACACTGAGTTGGATGTTTATAGTGTTGGGTCTACAGGTAGACATGTCGGACCACTCAGAACACATTACTCTGTTTGTCTGCTTTGTATTAGACCAACACGCTAAGTTGGATTTTTAGTGTTGGGTCCACAGGTAGACATGTCGGACTACTAGAACACATTTCTCTTGTTTGTCTGCTTTGTATTAGACCAACACGCTAAGTTGGATTTTTATAGTGTTGGGTCCACAGGTAGACATGTCGGACTACTAGAACACATTTCTCTTGTTTGTCTGCTTTGCATTAGACCAACAGGCTAAGTTGGATTTTTATAGTGTTGGGTTCACAGGTAGACATGTCGGACCACTAGAACACATTACTCTGTTTGTCTGCTTTGTATTAGACCAACACGCTAAGTTGGATTTTTATAGTGTTGGATCCACAGGTAGACATGTCGGACCACTAGAACACATTACTCTGTTTGTCTGCTTTGTATTAGACCAACACGCCAAGTTGGATTTTTCTAGTGTTGGGTACACAGGTAGACATGTCGGACCACTAGAACACATTACTCTGTTTGTCTGCTTTGTATTAGACCAACACGCTAAGTTGAATGTTTATAGTGTTGGGTCCACAGGTAGACATGTCGGACCACTAGAACACATTACTCTGTTTGTCTGCTTTGTATTAGACCAACACGCTAAGTTGGATTTTCATAGTGTTGGGTCCACAGGTAGACATGTCGGACTACTAGAACACATTACTCTTGTTTGTCTGCTTTGTATTAGACCAACACGCTAAGTTGGATTTTAATAGTGTTGGGTCCACAGGTAGACATGTCGGACCACTAGAACACATTACTCTTGTTTGTCTGCTTTGTATTAGACCAACACACTGAGTTGGATGTTTATAGTGTTGGGTCCACAGGTAGACATGTCGGACCACTCAGAACACATTACTCTGTATGTCTGCTTTGTATTAGACCAACACGCTAAGTTGGATTTTTAGTGTTGAGTCCACAGGTAGACATGTCGAACTACTAGAACACATTTCTCTTGTTTGTCTGCTTTGTATTAGACCAACATGCTAAGTTGGATTTTTATAGTGTTGGGTCCACAGGTAGACATGTCGGACTACTAGAACACATTTCTCTTGTTTGTCTGCTTTGCATTAGACCAACACGCTAAGTTGGATTTTTAGTGTTGGATCCAAAGGTAGACATGTCGGACCACTAGAACACATTACTCTTGTTTGTCTGCTTTGTATTAGACCAACACGCTAAGTTGGATTTTTATAGCGTTGGGTCCACAGGTAGACATGTCGGACCACTAGAACACATTACTCTTGTTTGTCTGCTTTGCATTAGACCAACACGCTAAGTTGGATTTTTATAGTGTTGGATCCAAAGGTAGACATGTATGACCACTAGAACACATTACTCTTGTTTTTCTGCTTTGTATTAGACCAACACGCTAAGTTGGATGTTTATAGTGTTGGGTCCACAGGTAGACATGTCGGACTACTAGAACACATTACTCTGTTTGTCTGCTTTGTATTAGACCAACACGCTAAGTTGGATGTTTATAGCGCTGGGTCCACAGGTAGACATGTCGGACTACTAGAACACATTACTCTGTCTGTCTGCTTTGTATTAGACCAACACGCTAAGTTGGATTTTTATAGTGTTGGGTCCACAGGTAGACATGTCGGACCACTCAGAACACATTACTCTGTTTGTCTGCTTTGTATTAGACCAACACGCTAAGTTGGATTTTTCTAGTGTTGGGTCCACAGGTAGACATGTCGGACCACTCAGAACACATTACTCTGTTTTTCTGCTTTGTATTAGACCAACACGCTAAGTTGGATTTTTAGTGTTGGGTCCACAGGTAGACATGTCGGACTACTAGAACACATTTCTCTTGTTTGTCTGCTTTGTATTAGACCAACACGCTAAGTTGGATTTTTATAGTGTTGGGTCCACAGGTAGACATGTCGGACCACTAGAACACATTACTCTGTTTGTTTGCTTTGTATTAGACCAACACGCTAAGTTGGATGTTTATAGTGTTGGGTCCACAGGTAGACATGTCGGACTACTAGAACACATTACTCTTGTTTGTCTGCTTTGTATTAGACCAACACGCTAAGTTGGATGTTTATAGCGTTGGGTCCACAGGTAGACATGTCGGACCACTAGAACACATTACTCTTGTTTGTCTGCTTTGTATTAGATCAACACGCTAAGTTGGATTTTTATAGTGTTGGGTCCACAGGTAGACATGTCGGACCACTAGAACACATTACTCTGTTTGTCTGCTTTGTATTAGACCAACACGCTAAGTTGGATTTTTATAGTGTTGGATCCACAGGTAGACATGTCGGACCACTAGAACACATTACTCTGTTTGTCTGCTTTGTATTAGACCAACACGCTAAGTTGAATGTTTATAGTGTTGGGTCCACAGGTAGACATGTCGGACCACTAGAACACATTACTCTGTTTGTCTGCTTTGTATTAGACCAACACGCTAAGTTGGATTTTTATAGTGTTGGGTCCACAGGTAGACATGTCGGACCACTAGAACACATTACTCTGTTTGTCTGCTTTGCATTAGACCAACACGCTAAGTTGGATGTTTATAGCGTTGGGTCCACAGGTAGACATGTCGGACCACTAGAACACATTACTCTTGTTTGTCTGCTTTTTTTTAGACCAACACGCTAAGTTGGATTTTTCTAGTGTTTGGTCCACAGGTAGACATGTCGGACCACTAGAACACATTACTCTTGTTTGCCTGCTTTGTATTAGACCAACACGCTAAGTTGGATTTTTATAGTGTTGGGTCCACAGGTAGACATGTCGGACCACTAGAACACATTACTCTGTTTGTTTGCTTTGTATTAGACCAACACGCTAAGTTGGATGTTTATAGTGTTGGGTCCACAGGTAGACATGTCGGACTACTAGAACACATTACTCTTGTTTGTCTGCTTTGTATTAGACCAACACGCTAAGTTGGATGTTTATAGCGTTGGGTCCACAGGTAGACATGTCGGACCACTAGAACACATTACTCTTGTTTGTCTGCTTTGTATTAGACCAACACGCTCAGTTGGATTTTTATAGTGTTGGATCCACAGGTAGACATGTCGGACCACTAGAACACATTACTCTGTTTGTCTGCTTTGTATTAGACCAACATGCTAAGTTGGATTTTTCTAGTGTTGGGTCCACAGGTAGACATGTCGGACCACTAGAACATATTACTCTGTTTGTCTGCTTTGTATTAGACCAACACGCTAAGTTGAATGTTTATAGTGTTGGGTCCACAGGTAGACATGTCGGACCACTAGAACACATTACTCTGTTTTTCTGCTTTGTATTAGACCAACACGCTAAGTTGGATTTTTCTAGTGTTGGGTCCACAGGTAGACATGTCGGACCACTAGAACACATTACTCTGTTTGTCTGCTTTGCATTAGACCAACACGCTAAGTTGGATTTTCATAGTGTTGGGTCCACAGGTAGACATGTCGGACTACTAGAACACATTACTCTTGTTTGTCTGCTTTGTATTAGACCAACACGCTAAGTTGGATTTTTCTAGTGTTGGGTTCACAGGTAGACATGTCGGACCACTAGAACACATTACTCTTGTTTGCCTGCTTTGTATTAGACCAACACGCTAAGTTGGATGTTTATAGTGTTGGGTCCACAGGTAGACATGTCGGACCACTAGAACACATTACTCTTGTTTGCCTGCTTTGTATTAGACCAACACGCTAAGTTGGATTTTCATAGTGTTGGGTCCACAGGTAGACATGTCGGACCACTAGAACACATTACTCTGTTTGTTTGCTTTGTATTAGACCAACACGCTAAGTTGGATGTTTATAGTGTTGGGTCCACAGGTAGACATGTCGGACTACTAGAACACATTACTCTTGTTTTTCTGCTTTGTATTAGACCAACACGCTAAGTTGGATGTTTATAGCGTTGGGTCCACAGGTAGACATGTCGGACCACTAGAACACATTTCTCTTGTTTGTCTGCTTTGTATTAGACCAACACGCTAAGTTGGATTTTTATAGTGTTGGGTCCACAGGTAGACATGTCGAACCACTAGAACACATTACTCTGTTTGTCTGCTTTGCATTAGACCAACACGCTAAGTTGGATTTTTATAGTGTTGGATCCACAGGTAGACATGTCGGACCACTAGAACACATTACTCTGTTTTTCTGCTTTGTATTAGACCAACACGCTAAGTTGGATTTTTATAGTGTTGGATCCACAGGTAGACATGTCGGACCACTAGAACACATTACTCTGTTTGTCTGCTTTGTATTAGACCAACACGCTAAGTTGGATGTTTATAGTGTTGGGTCCACAGGTAGACATGTCGGACTACTAGAACACATTACTCTTGTTTGTCTGCTTTGTATTAGACCAACACGCTAAGTTGGATGTTTATAGCGTTGGGTCCACAGGTAGACATGTCGGACCACTAGAACACATTACTCTTGTTTGTCTGCTTTGTATTAGATCAACACGCTAAGTTGGATTTTTATAGTGTTGGGTCCACAGGTAGACATGTCGGACCACTAGAACACATTACTCTGTTTGTCTGCTTTGCATTAGACCAACACGCTAAGTTGGATTTTTATAGTGTTGGATCCACAGGTAGACATGTCGGACCACTAGAACACATTACTCTGTTTGTCTGCTTTGTATTAGACCAACACGCTAAGTTGAATGTTTATAGTGTTGGGTCCACAGGTAGACATGTCGGACCACTAGAACACATTACTCTGTTTGTCTGCTTTGTATTAGACCAACACGCTAAGTTGGATTTTTATAGTGTTGGGTCCACAGGTAGACATGTCGGACCACTAGAACACATTACTCTGTTTGTCTGCTTTGCATTAGACCAACACGCTAAGTTGGATGTTTATAGCGTTGGGTCCACAGGTAGACATGTCGGACCACTAGAACACATTACTCTTGTTTGTCTGCTTTGTATTAGACCAACACGCTAAGTTGGATTTTTCTAGTGTTGGGTCCACAGGTAGACATGTCGGACCACTAGAACACATTACTCTGTTTGTCTGCTTTGCATTAGACCAACACGCTAAGTTGGATTTTTATAGTGTTGGATCCACAGGTAGACATGTCAGACCACTAGAACACATTACTCTGTTTGTCTGCTTTGTATTAGACCAACACGCTAAGTTGGATTTTTATAGTGTTGGATCCACAGGTAGACATGTCGGACCACTAGAACACATTACTCTGTTTGTCTGCTTTGTATTAGACCAACACGCTAAGTTGAATGTTTATAGCGTTGGGTCCACAGGTAGACATGTCGGACCACTAGAACACATTACTCTGTTTGTCTGCTTTGTATTAGACCAACACGCTAAGTTGGATTTTTATAGTGTTGGGTCCACAGGTAGACATGTCGAACCACTAGAACACATTACTCTGTTTGTCTGCTTTGCATTAGACCAACACGCTAAGTTGGATTTTCATAGTGTTGGGTCCACAGGTAGACATGTCGGACTACTAGAACACATTACTCTTGTTTGTCTGCTTTGTATTAGACCAACACGCTAAGTTGGATTTTAATAGTGTTGGGTTCACAGGTAGACATGTCGGACCACTAGAACACATTACTCTTGTCTGCCTGCTTTGTATTAGACCAACACGCTAAGTTGGATGTTTATAGTGTTGGGTCCACAGGTAGACATGTCGGACCACTAGAACACATTACTCTTGTTTGCCTGCTTTGTATTAGACCAACACGCTAAGTTGGATTTTTATAGTGTTGGGTCCACAGGTAGACATGTCGGACCACTAGAACACATTACTCTGTTTGTTTGCTTTGTATTAGACCAACACGCTAAGTTGGATGTTTATAGTGTTGGGTCCACAGGTAGACATGTCGGACTACTAGAACACATTACTCTTGTTTGTCTGCTTTGTATTAGACCAACACGCTAAGTTGGATGTTTATAGCGTTGGGTCCACAGGTAGACATGTCGGACCACTAGAACACATTACTCTTGTTTGTCTGCTTTGTATTAGACCAACACGCTCAGTTGGATTTTTATAGTGTTGGATCCACAGGTAGACATGTCGGACCACTAGAACACATTACTCTGTTTGTCTGCTTTGTATTAGACCAACATGCTAAGTTGGATTTTTCTAGTGTTGGGTCCACAGGTAGACATGTCGGACCACTAGAACATATTACTCTGTTTGTCTGCTTTGTATTAGACCAACACGCTAAGTTGAATGTTTATAGTGTTGGGTCCACAGGTAGACATGTCGGACCACTAGAACACATTACTCTGTTTTTCTGCTTTGTATTAGACCAACACGCTAAGTTGGATTTTTCTAGTGTTGGGTCCACAGGTAGACATGTCGGACCACTAGAACACATTACTCTGTTTGTCTGCTTTGCATTAGACCAACACGCTAAGTTGGATTTTCATAGTGTTGGATCCACAGGTAGACATGTCGGACTACTAGAACACATTACTCTTGTTTGTCTGCTTTGTATTAGACCAACACGCTAAGTTGGATTTTTCTAGTGTTGGGTTCACAGGTAGACATGTCGGACCACTAGAACACATTACTCTTGTTTGCCTGCTTTGTATTAGACCAACACGCTAAGTTGGATGTTTATAGTGTTGGGTCCACAGGTAGACATGTCGGACCACTAGAACACATTTCTCTTGTTTGTCTGCTTTGTATTAGACCAACACGCTAAGTTGGATTTTTATAGTGTTGGGTCCACAGGTAGACATGTCGAACCACTAGAACACATTACTCTGTTTGTCTGCTTTGCATTAGACCAACACGCTAAGTTGGATTTTTATAGTGTTGGATCCACAGGTAGACATGTCGGACCACTAGAACACATTACTCTGTTTTTCTGCTTTGTATTAGACCAACACGCTAAGTTGGATTTTTATAGTGTTGGATCCACAGGTAGACATGTCGGACCACTAGAACACATTACTCTGTTTGTCTGCTTTGTATTAGACCAACACGCTAAGTTGGATTTTTCTAGTGTTGGGTCCACAGCTAGACATGTCGGACCACTAGAACACATTACTCTGTTTTTCTGCTTTGTATTAGACCAACACGCTAAGTTGGATTTTTATAGTGTTGGGTCCACAGGTAGACATGTCGGACCACTAGAACACATTACTCTGTTTGTCTGCTTTGCATTAGACCAACACGCTAAGTTGGATTTTCATAGTGTTGGGTCCACAGGTAGACATGTCGGACTACTAGAACACATTACTCTTGTTTGTCTGCTTTGTATTAGACCAACACGCTAAGTTGGATTTTAATAGTGTTGGGTTCACAGGTAGACATGTCGGACCATTAGAACACATTACTCTTGTTTGCCTGCTTTGTATTAGACCAACACGCTAAGTTGGATGTTTATAGTGTTGGGTCCACAGGTAGACATGTCGGACCACTAGAACACATTACTCTTGTTTGCCTGCTTTGTATTAGACCAACACACTGAGTTGGATGTTTATAGTGTTGGGTCCACAGGTAGACATGTCGGACCACTCAGAACACATTACTCTGTTTGTCTGCTTTGTATTAGACCAACACGCTAAGTTGGATTTTTAGTGTTGGGTCCACAGGTAGACATGTCGGACTACTAGAACACATTTCTCTTGTTTGTCTGCTTTGTATTAGACCAACACGCTAAGTTGGATTTTTATAGTGTTGGGTCCACAGGTAGACATGTCGGACTACTAGAACACATTTTTCTTGTTTGTCTGCTTTGCATTAGACCAACAGGCTAAGTTGGATTTTTATAGTGTTGGGTCCACAGGTAGACATGTCGGACCACTAGAACACATTACTCTGTTTGTCTGCTTTGTATTAGACCAACACGCTAAGTTGGATTTTTATAGTGTTGGATCCACAGGTAGACATGTCGGACTACTAGAACACATTACTCTTGTTTGTCTGCTTTGTATTAGACCAACACGCCAAGTTGGATTTTTCTAGTGTTGGGTACACAGGTAGACATGTCGGACCACTAGAACACATTACTCTGTTTGTCTGCTTTGTATTAGACCAACACGCTAAGTTGAATGTTTATAGTGTTGGGTCCACAGGTAGACATGTCGGACCACTAGAACACATTACTCTGTTTGTCTGCTTTGTATTAGACCAACACGCTAAGTTGGATTTTTCTAGTGTTGGGTACACAGGTAGACATGTCGGACCACTAGAACACATTACTCTGTTTGTCTGCTTTGTATTAGACCAACACGCTAAGTTGAATGTTTATAGTGTTAGGTCCACAGGTAGACATGTCGGACCACTAGAACACATTACTCTGTTTGTCTGCTTTGTATTAGACCAACACGCTAAGTTGGATTTTCAGTGTTGGGTCCACAGGTAGACATGTCGGACTACTAGAACACATTACTCTTGTTTGTCTGCTTTGTATTAGACCAACACGCTAAGTTGGATTTTAAGTGTTGGGTCCACAGGTAGACATGTCGGACCACTAGAACACATTACTCTTGTTTGTCTGCTTTGCATTAGACCAACACACTGAGTTGGATGTTTATAGTGTTGGGTCCACAGGTAGACATGTCGGACCACTCAGAACACATTACTCTGTTTGTCTGCTTTGTATTAGACCAACACGCTAAGTTGGATTTTTAGTGTTGAGTCCACAGGTAGACATGTCGAACTACTAGAACACATTTCTCTTGTTTGTCTGCTTTGTATTAGACCAACACGCTAAGTTGGATTTTTAGTGTTGGATCCAAAGGTAGACATGTCGGACCACTAGAACACATTACTCTGTTTGTCTGCTTTGTATTAGACCAACACGCTAAGTTGGATGTTTATAGTGTTGGGTCCACAGGTAGACATGTCGGACTACTAGAACACATTACTCTTGTTTGTCTGCTTTGTATTAGACCAACACGCTAAGTTGGATTTTTATAGCGTTGGGTCCACAGGTAGACATGTCGGACCACTAGAACACATTACTCTTGTTTGTCTGCTTTGCATTAGACCAACACGCTAAGTTAGATTTTTATAGTGTTGGATCCAAAGGTAGACATGTATGACCACTAGAACACATTACTCTTGTTTTTCTGCTTTGTATTAGACCAACACGCTAAGTTGGATGTTTATAGTGTTGGGTCCACAGGTAGACATGTCGGACTACTAGAACACATTACTCTGTTTGTCTGCTTTGTATTAGACCAACACGCTAAGTTGGATGTTTATAGCGCTGGGTCCACAGGTAGACATGTCGGACTACTAGAACACATTACTCTGTTTGTCTGCTTTGTATTAGACCAACACGCTAAGTTGGATTTTTATAGTGTTGGGTCCACAGGTAGACATGTCGGACCACTCAGAACACATTACTCTGTTTGTCTGCTTTGTATTAGACCAACACGCTAAGTTGGATTTTTCTAGTGTTGGGTCCACAGGTAGACATGTCGGACCACTAGAACACATTACTCTGTTTTTCTGCTTTGTATTAGACCAACACGCTAAGTTGGATTTTTATAGTGTTGGGTCCACAGGTAGACATGTCGGACCACTAGAACACATTACTGACATGTCGGACCACTAGAACACATTACTCTGTCTGTCTGCTTTGTATTAGATCAACACGCTAAGTTGGATTTTTATAGTGTTGGGTCCACAGGTAGACATGTCGGACCACTCAGAACACATTACTCTGTTTGTCTGCTTTGTATTAGACCAACACGCTAAGTTGGATTTTTCTAGTGTTGGGTCCACAGGTAGACATGTTGGACCACTAGAACACATTACTGACATGTTGGACCACTAGAACACATTACTGACATGTTGGACCACTAGAACACATTACTGACATGTTGGACCACTAGAACACATTACTGACATGTTGGATCACTAGAACACATTACTGACATGTTGATCCACTAGAACACATTACTGACATGTTGGATCACTAGAACACATTACTCTGTTTCAAGATAACCAGTCTTTGTTATTGCTCTTTAATGCTGCATGTTTAACAGAGAAGCAACAAATACCAATTGTATAGTCTTTAGTCTGACCGGACGGGGTCTCAAACCCATAATCTACCTCCTAGAAGTAGGGTTATGTAACTTCAATGATGGCACTCTTCTGATAAAAAATAATCTTATTTCATCTGACTAAATTATATATTAACTTCAACAGAAATATATAGAAATACTAACAAAAAACAACAGTAAACAAATTTTATTAAAAACTTAAAAATATATTACGCATATAATGCACAATTTTATATTGCTCCATAGAGAATACTAGTCAAGATCAGGTTTACTGAAGAAAAAAATATCTTCATCTTCACTGTATTTATGCATGTGTTCGAATAGCCTACACCGGTAACACGGGTATGTTCAGAGCTTTGAAATAAAATTACAAGAACACAATACTAGTGTCAAGAGTATACTCTCCCACTTATATGTGAAAATGACTTAACATACAGACTACCAGTATTTCATACATAATACAAGTTATAATGTGTCTTTTCTGAATTGATATGTTTTTCTGAAAATTTACAAATGTTTGGAATTTGACAATTTTAAAGTTGATTCAATTGTGATGCATATTACATTAACACGATCAAATTCATTAACTAAATAAGAAAATTAATGAAAAATTGGCAAAAATCAAAGATTATCTCCCTTTGAGCATTAAATAAAATATTAATTCAATACACTTTTTATTACCGGTATATCTATCCAAAATTCAAGCAACCGAGTTCATTACCAATATCTATCATCTCCCGATGAACCTTAACTGCCATGGTTTGAGTTTCAATACCACAAATACACATGCTTAAATTACCACTCGTGCTATGTGTGTTGTGTTAATCAAACGCACCTAAATATTCTTTATATACAAGATCACTACAATCTACAATGACATCAAACTTTCTTTTCAATGTCAACTTAACTCATTTGGATGTTATACAAAAAATAAACATACTTGTTGATATGGTAAAAACATCTAAGTTGGGTCACATACTTTATCTTAGGGCTATGTCTCAGAAACAATTGTATTAGTATGGGAGAAGAGGAAGGCTTATGATTGGCTATGTCTCAGAAACAATTGTATTGGTATGGGAGAAGAGGAAGGCTTATGAATGGCTATGTCATCATGCATACAATTTTACTTACATAATTACAACATTAAGAAAGTTGGCTTGATTAATCTCGACTCATTATATTCTGTAATGGCATGCCCTCTAATCTCCCCTACAACACATGCAATCATTTCTAGCAAACACAGGGCTGTCAAGTTTTGGAAATCCGTAAAATATGCACGAGATTTTACAAAATTTATGAAGATGAAATGCAAAACTAAAAATATCAAAGGAAAAAAGAACAATCAATGAAATTTCATAGAACGAAATTTTAGCGGAGAGCTTAAATCTGCTACCCAAAGTGTTGACTGTATATAGTTACGCCACGTCAAGACTGTAATACAAGTTAGAACACATCAGACCATACACATTTACACCAATCTAATATATACAATGTACAATGTAACTGTAACCAAGACGCTAAAATAGGAAAATAAATATTGTATTAAAAAAACCCACAAACGATGAAAATAAGTAGAACTATCAGTATCATTGCATTTTCATTTTTCCTGAAAAGTAATGCTGAACAGCTCATAATTTGTTTAAAATGGGATTTCTTTTAATTTGATTAAAAAGAGGGAAAAAAAAACAAACACACACACAAATGAAAGAAAGTAAAAATATGAATGTATTTTGTGTGCAAAGCAACATTAAATGCCACATAATTTATTTCACCAGTCTCCCTGTACAACATACACAAAATTAGGTCATGTTACATGTACATCAATGTATCCTTTACACATCATTTATAAGGGAGATAACTTGGGATATACCAGTTGAAAACAATATGCCAACTAGCTAGTATGTATGTATCATTTATTGATTTTTTTGTAAGAAATATTTACATAGTATTCAATTTTCCCTTTTCAAATAATTGCCATAGTTACTAATTTTTATTGGTTTTATTTCTTGGAAAATAACTTTCCAATTCCATTTCAGATTCATAATGTCCTTAAACAGTAATCCCTTTCTTATAAAACTCCACTTCAGCATATGCATAAATAAAGTGACCTCTGGTGAGAGGTTTATATACCAGTGTTATACTAACATCGTGGATTATAAACGTGTCCATATGAAAGAGGTGACCTCTGGTGAGAGGGGTCTTATAAGAGAGGGGATAATTGTAACATCATCTACATGTATAACATACATGGGTTGACCTCTGGTGAGAGGGGTCTTATAAGAAATGGGATAATTGTAACATATTTTACATGTATAACAAGCATGGTCAAAACAAATCTGTATTATTATATTTTTTAGAATAATTTTTTTTTGGTGACGAAAGGTGTTTCTAATAAGATTCTTAATTCTGTATCTTTTGTAATATCTGTACAGGTATAATATAATCTTTAGTGAAAATGTGAACAGGACGAATAAATTTCCTAACTATTTTAATGACAGGAGTTAGTCATATGATTGGGTAAAATAAATAAGCTGCAATATAATCGTCTCAACGATTATGAAATATTACAATCATTTCATTTCTGTCGTTTCACTAATGAGCTGGTAGATGGTTCTTCAGTTAATTGTCTGGTACAAAACATTGAGAGTCCTATACCACACATCGCTAGAAACACGGCAGTCTGTGATACAAATCTGTCAGCTCTCTTAGGAACACCTGTTGCTGCTTCACCCTGTAAAATTGAAAAGTAATTTTGATGTCAATTTTTATATTTCCATGGCAATTGTAGCTGTTTCAAAACATTTGTTTTACCCACATTTAAAACTCTTTCATAACAGGAAAAATTAATTCAGAAAAAAAATAATAACTACCGGTAGTATAATTTTTTTTTAAATTTTTGTGTGGTTGTAGATAGTAACAGAAGACAAACTTTGATAATTCTTGTGCAAAAATCTGCTGTTAAAAATGTATTTTCATTGATATGTGTGTATTATATAGCTAAAGCTAAGAAAACCTACACAATTTCACACCATGGTGCAGTATTTTTTTCTATCATCTTGTCACCTTTTTTCCTATAGCAATGAGAACTAATTTGTATTTTGTTTGAATTCAAAATGTTTTAGAAACATTTCAAACAAGGCTCCCTAACATTTGTAGAAATATTTCTAACAAAATAGTTTATTTTGAATTGCTTAATGTTACTGAATAGGCTTCCATGACAACCCCATCCATTTTTTAATTTTGAATACCTGAATGCACTTTTGTTATATTCAAAACTGTAAATTTAGCAGTTTACGACGAGTAAATATCATTTCATGTAAATTTCATCTACATTTGTACATGTCTATGATCACTGAAGCCAGGGGCTGATGGGTTACTTTCATTTTTCGTGATCATGGATTTTCTTCCTACTGTTTCGATTTTGTTGGTATTTGTTTGCTGTGTATCATACTGAGGACAATATCACACCGTCTGAATTATTTTCAGTCAAAATAATTTTATGTTTTTCGTGATAACCATCCATCTCCTACGCTTTTGAATTTGTGAACCGTTCTTTTGTAATGTGATTTTCTTGACGACATCAAAAGTTGTTGACACAGAAGACATGACTTGTCAGAATGCAGCAGGGATGAAATGTACTTTATCAACTACTTTCATTTCCAATTTTTTGTGATGTGTGAACCACATAAAAGGTATTTTTCTTGAAACGTGATGAAACATTAATATTCCCGAAATGAAATTTCCGTCAACATTAAGTTCACACCAGGATAAGTAAGCTTCCCTGTGGAATTTAAATTTTAACATTTCAAAACTTTTTTTGTACACCAATCAATCAATCAAGCTTTGCAAAAAATATTTTTGATCATTTACTGACTTACATGTAACTTTAACCAAGGTATTCCAGTTCTAGGGAAACCTTTGTTTAGACGTAGCACACCAGACATCATTTTGTATCTTCTGATGGTTGTAAATGCCTGAAATAAAGATATCATTTATCAGAATATTATACTGTATGCATGTTTAATTAAGGGGGACGTGTGGTAGGTGTATAAATTTTGTGAAAACATTATTGTTTCCAGTTGAGAACATATATTGAAAAATATATTGTCTACTGAAAATATTTTTTAAAATTGCAATTTTCAAATATTCATAACTTCTGTAAAGAATTTAATAGGGTTCGGGTTGTGGTGTTAAATGCCATTTTCCCAATAATTCAGTTATATCGTGGCGGTCAGTTTTATTGATGGGGGAAACCGGAGTACTTTGATAAATTTACGTTATCATCTTTAAAGAGCAACATATTTATGTTCAATATGTCCCAAACATGTACAACTATGTATAGGTTTTAAATCATTTGGTTCTTAACTGTATCACATATATGAGGGGTGGAATTAATACACAAAGACGACAAAGTACAAAATGTAGCTCTCTTTTTCCCTGCCCACCTAGCTACTCTCCTGTCAGTCATTTCAACTCAAATCTGATAAGAATATCTATATATCACAATATATAGCCTCAGTTTGGCACTTTTTGTAACTAAGCCAAACATTAGTGTTTTTTTGGCAAGATCAAGTTTGTAATTATTATAAGCACAATCAACATAAAACCAATTAGTAAAATAACTGAACTGTATAGTATACTACATTAGTTAATTCACTGTAACTATTAACCTTTTACCTAAGGTCTGTTGACACTGCAATTAAGAACACAAACACATGGGTAGGAGTGTGGGATAAGCTGGGGGTTTAAATATAAAATAAATGTCTGGGAATTGACCAATATATCAATTTATACACTTAATTCATAAAGGAGGTTAAAATTTTAAACATGCTCAACTTTTAAATCAAAACAGACTGAACATTTTTAACCTTATTTTGATCATGATTGAGTAGATCAACTTTTAAATCAAAACAGATTGAACATTTTTAACCTTATTTTGATCATGGTTGAGTAGATCAACTTTTAAATCAAATCAGACTGAACATTTTTTTACCTTATTTTGATCATGGTTGAGTAGATCAACTTTTAAATCAAAACAGACTGAACATTTTTAACCTTATTTTGATCATGATTGAGTAGATCAACTTTTAAATCAAAACAGATTGAACATTTTTAACCTTATTTTGATCATGGTTGAGTAGATCAACTTTTAAATCAAATCAGACTGAACATTTTTTTACCTTATTTTGATCATGGTTGAGTAGATCAACTTTTAAATCAAAACAGACTGAACATTTTTAACCTTATTTTGATCATGGTTGAGTAATCAACTTTTAAATCAAAACAGATTGAACATTTTTAACCTTATTTTGATCATGGTTGAGTAGATCAACTTTTAAATCAAAACAGATTGAACATTTTTAACCTTATTTTGATCATGGTTGAGTAGATCAACTTTTAAATCAAAACAAATTCAACATTTTTAACCTTGTTTTGATCATGGTTGAGTAGATCAACTTTCAAATCAAAACAGATTGAACATTTTTAACCTTATTTTGATAACGGTTGAGTTTGATTGGCTGATTGTTGTTCAATGTCAAGTGAGCAGTATTTCATCAGCTATATATTATATTATGACAAGAACACAATTTTTAAACAACAAAATAAATTTTATGAAAGTAGACAACTTAACTAAAGATTATATCTAAATAAAAAAAATAAAACCATTGATAAATGTCTGATCTAGTGTTTTCTTACCTACATTTTTGTAGTTTGATTTGATTGATTTTTTTGATTTTTGGTGTTTAATGCCACTTTCAGCAATATTTCAGCTACGTCATGGCGACCAGTTTTAGTGGTGAAGGAAGCCAGAATACCCGGAGAGAATCACCGACCATGGGCAAGCAACGGGTAAACTTATCACTTGCGGCTGCGAGTCAAGTGCACTCTTTTTTGTAATTTACAAAGCTGGGCGCGAACCCACGCCGTATTGGTGATAGGCTTGTATGAGTTGTTAGGTAATCCAACTACCTAACTCATTGAGCCACCCGGGCCCTTACCTAGTTTGAAAAGATCTTTTTATTACAAAACATAATGTCTGTCTTTTATTTCCTACCTAGTTTGAATAGGTCTGTTTAACACACTTATTTCATGATTATTTATGTTATTCAGTTTTAATAGTTAGAGAGATTTAATTTTTTTTTAAATTTTCTCTTAAATATTCATAACAAGGTTCATCGGTTTTACAATAAAAAAAAAAAAAAATTAAATTAAATAACATGTATCATTGAATGATCACTTCTGTACAGTTTGGGTTTCATGGCTTCAACAGTTTCCATGTTTTTTTTTAAAACAATCTCAATTTCACATCCGATTCTCTCATGTCAATATAATAACTTACAAGTGGTGCCATCATGGATTTCCAAATGACAAAAAAATAAGACAACTTTATAACTAACATTGTAGTCAAGTGCCTGAATCATTTTTGGCAAAGATTGATTAAAATTTGCTTCCCTTGATCAACCCATCATAAAAGTTCCAGCCGAAGTCAAATGTTCTCTAATAAGAATTACTTACTTTACAATATGATCCACCCTTTTGAACCAAATTCTGGCTTGATATAGTAATTTTCTATCTTATATACAAAAATGTATTGCATTAATTATGATCCTGGAATATCGTCACACATTTATGTAAATAACAGGTTACTGATCATGGTCAGTATAATAACAATTTAACCGGTCATGATCAGTATAAAAACAATAAGATAAATCAGGTCAGTCTGTTGTGTACCGAAAATAATGTAAATTATTAACCCGTTTTCCACCAAATATTATATAAACAACCTATACAGGTGACAGATCAGAATAAAAAAACAGCAATTCATGATCACCGAATCCAGTCAGTTCAATATTCACATACATTTAATATTGTTGTTTACATTTAGATACGAGCTAAAAAGATTTGACACTAAAAGACGTAATCAACTGTTGATCTTGACCATTAGTTGTAAACAAAATGTTTTGTTTTATTAATCTTTACATGCTTAAAAATATTTGATTTCATTTATAAGATATAATATAATACAGACAAATTTGTCCATTCATGAACTAAGGAAGGTAATTAACCTCATACACCTGTAAGGTTTATATCCTCTGCATTTGACATGATTCAGTGGTTTCAGAGAAGTTACCCTGCTATTGCACAGTCTACGCTTATGTTGTCTTTCACTTTTGTGAGGTGTGTGATCTTTTTGAATGGAAGTGACCTGTGCAGCACTTTTAGTGTGTGTTGATATATGTATTGTCATTGGATATATACAATTATGAGAGGGGGAGGGTTCAGACCCCATTAACTGGTTAACTATGTCACATTTTTGTGCCTGTCCGAAGCTAGATCCTGGATTTCCATCAGCATATCTTGTGGTTTTTGTACGACCAAACTTCAAGGATTTGAGGTGAGAGGTAGTTGTTCGTTTCGTTATGAAAGACAGCAAAAATAATCGATCATAAAGTATGACAATGGGGTAAATACTTTCAGGAATTCTATTGGATAAAAATACAACACAGTCACAAAGCATCACAAATGAAAACATGTGACTGGAGTGGTGTAAATAAGGGTTCTGCTATTAACAGGTGTGACTCTCCATCAGGTTTAAATCATGAAACTAAGACGACAATTTAGACTGGTCCTATGACCTGTAACCTTAGATCCAGGAATAATCTCATTGAAATTTGGCTCTCATAGCTATTTTTTTCTCTTTAACTCCCATCAAATCTCAAAACAAGCCCTAATAATTCTATTCTGGAAATTTAAAATCTGATCCAGCCGTGTATTCTGATGAATATTTTGTCATGGATGGATATTGTGACGTTTTATGTTATAGTATATTTCTTGATGTCAATAATTAGAAAAGTCATTCAACACCTTCATAAAATCTGACACTGAGAAATGGACCATACCATAAAACATCATGATATTGATTGCATGGTAAACTTTATGAGGCAGGCAATTTGTGAGCCAATTCATTTTAATTATTATCCTGGTATCATAGGTTTTCAAGGGCCCGGGTGGCTGAATGAGTTAGGTAGTTGGATTACCTAACAACTCATACAAGTCTATCACCAATACGATGCAGGTTTGTGCTCAGCTTTGTAAATTACAAAAAGGGTGCACTCGACTCACAGCCACAATTGATAAAAGTTTACCAGTTGCTTGCCCATGGTCGATGGTTCTCTCCAGGTACTCCGGCTTCTTCCAACGGCACTAAAACTGGTCGCCATGTTATAGCTGATATATTGCTGAAAGTGGCATTAAACACCAAAAATCAATCAATCAATCTATCAATCATAGGTTTTCAACTGTTATCACACATTATACAAATATTAATATCTAAATAAAGTGACCAGAATAGCAGTTTGTCAGGTAAAACATTAAAAAAATTATCCTTTGTGCTTGGTTTACTTAATTAAGCAATCATTTACTTTCTGTGTCTAAACAATCACTGGTGTTAAACTGATTGTGGTAACTGCACCTAGTGAGCATGACGTCAATAATTACATTATCAAAGACATGGAAGACGATCAAAGACAAGATTGGTCTTCACCTAGTCCGAGATTCCTCTGCCGTCCGACTTGCTGGAGCCATGGGACGTCAAAGCGCTCTCCATAAGGAAAACAGCAGATTTCCCGTTGCAACTCAGCACGATTTTGCCTTAGATCCTATGATTTCGTCATTTCACTTCCATTTTGGAATCTACAAATGTGATCTCGCGATACTAACTGAATGATGACAGCAACGTATTGCATGATGGGAGCTACTTAATGCAACGTGCCAAATTATTTGCATATACTACGTAAACAACATACAAATCACATGGAAGACGATATATTTAAGCGTATTCTGCAGGACAAACAGCTCAAATCAGAGCAGAAGGAAATAATACAAAATGTGTTAGAAAGAAAAGATTAAATGGCAGTGTTACCCACGGGCTTCGGAAAGAGCATGTGTTATGTTCTCCCCCCTTTTTGGACTAGGTAAGATCATTCTTTTTTCTTCATATGGTTATCTGTAATTCACTATTGCTGTTAAAATCATTACCAATCAATGTAATCAACTGTATTAAATTTTATGTTAATTGTTCTGCCTTAACAGGTGCCTATGATTGGCAATAAAAATATTTGTTTGTTTGTTTTGTTTGTTTATATGCAAATCATCTCCCATGATACATTGTAGTAATCATGGTTTTCTCGAAGTCACGTGAAAAATGTTTGAAAAAAAAAGTCAAAATGGAGGTGAAATGACGAAATCAGAGGATCTATAAGGCAAAACTGTGCTGTAATGGAGTGTAACACCACTTTCTGAGGGTAAGATGGTTACGAATGAATAGAAAAATGATTGGTGAAGCGATATATATAAGGGTTTCTGATAGAAAATAAAATCTGATAGCCATGAAACGTGGAAATGTGCCGACGCAGAGTTGCAACGGCAAATCCGCTGTTTTCCTTATGGAGAGCGCCCTGACGTCCCACGGCTCCAGCAAGTCGAACAAAAAACCGTCGGACAGCAGAGGAATCTCGAACTAGTCTTCATCCATTGGTTTTCTAAATGAAAGAAAGCTTAAACAGTTATAGTCATCAATTCACCGATATGAACAAAACGAACAAGCTTGTTTTAAGGAAAAGAACAAATGGAAAATTACTAAAAAGGATTTTTTTGATTTTTGGGGTTTTTAATGCCATTTTCAGCAATATTTCAGCTATATCATCATCATGGCACCCAGTTTTAGTGGTGGAAGAAGCGGGAGTACCCGGAGAGATGTTTTTTTTCAACCTGAATTTGAAATAATAGATATAGTATCTTTTTACCTTTAAAGATGACATTTTAAGCTCACCGATACCTTGAATCATGATTACAAATAATTCCCATCCAGAATATTAGTTCTGTTGCAAATAAGGAGCAATGACCACAGGTACTCGAGGACAGGACCCCCTCCTACCTCATTACTATAAATTGAATTTGTGGTTTTCTTTGCCCTTGCTGTTGTAGAGTGTAAAGTGCAGTATTATTAACTGTATATATGATATGTATTGAATATGTCTGTTTGATGGTCGTCTTGTGTGTTGTTTGTATTATCTGCTCCTTTGGGTGACAAATTTTTTTTTGCAATAAAAAAAATTATCTATAAAAAAATATTTTTTAACAATATACCGTTTTGTATATATATATACCCATGTACAGTATGTCTTTATTTAATACATATGTTTACTATATCCATGTCCAAATCACTACATGGGTATATATATATTGCTAAAAAAACATTTTTTTATAGTAATGAGGTAGGAGGGGCATAGAAGGGTACCACACAGGGTTCTGTCCTCGAGTACCCATACCTGTTAACCCTCCCCCTTTTCGCGGGAGTCTCCCGCGTAAGAGCCTTATCTCCCGCATGGACTGGGTCTTATGCGCGGGAGACATTAATCTCCCGCACGACCTCCCCCCAACAAAAAAACCAAGTACAATAAAATCTTGACCTACATTTTGCGATCAATATTTCTGGAAATTCCCCATTTGGAACTCCCGCGCTGATGAAAAACGCTGAGAGATACTAATGGTAAAGGTGTTTAAATGATATCCGGTTATTGATCTGTTTGACACCTTTACAGGTAAATTGGGTCATGGAGATTAATTAAGGTGTTGATGATTATACAACAATTATCCACTGATTGACAGTTAATTGGGGATAAGGAAGTGGGTTTGTGGCACACGCTTAGATGATTAGAAGTGTGATAGCGGCAATTAAAAATAGTTATGAACAGTTGTGCAAACAGGAGTCGGACAACCTTTGATGCCGAGGAAAACTTCTTATTTCGATCAAACGTGTAATGAATTCATCTCGGATTGAGTTGTTATGACTTGTTTGGGACCAAAGCCGATCAAAGTATTATTTAAGGACTAAGTTCCAGTATGGAATTGATAAACCACAAAAATGCCAAAACGTTTGCTATCACCCAACGCACCAGCAGCAAAGTGACTTTTTAATTTTAGTGCTCTATGACTTTATTGTTCAGAGCATTCTGTCTTCATTGTTATTGCTTTGTTATAACCTTATGATTATGAATGATTATAAATAAATTATAAATACAGTTTTTATCCTTCATTCATCATACATCATATGAAACACTACTAATAAGACAGAAATGTAAACAATATATATTGAAATGGGATGCAGTTGGTTCAATACTGAAACAAACAAAAAGAAAACATCAATTAACAATAAAAACATGCATCAAATACGTCGATAAAAAATCTCCAGCCAAAAATTTACAAATCTCCAGTTGTAGCATAGCAACTCTATCACATGTATGCAACTACAAGGTACAATTTTGTGCGTTTAAAGGCGACACACAAAATCTCACCCTAGAGTTGGTAGAGGGGAGATCTCCCCCCTAGCAGTTCCCAGAGGTTAACAGGTATGAGTACCTGTGGCAATGACTTAAAAGAAATTAAAAAAAACCCCAATAAAATCCAAGAGTAAAAAAAGACGGCTATCTTTTTTAAGAACTTAATATGTGCATGCATGTTAGAGTTATGTTAATAGCCGAAACAAGCCATGTTCATCAACATGTGCGGGATTGGTCACTATGCATACCTGTTAACCCTCCCCCTTTGCGTGGGAGTCTCCCGCGTAAGAGTCTTATCTCCCGCATGAACTGGGTCTCCTGCGCGGGAGACATTAATCTCCCGCACGATCTCCCCCCAACAAAAATTTTCCGCACATGAAAAAAATAAAGTACAATAAAATCTTGACCTACATTTTGCGATCAATATTTCTGGAAATTCCCCCATTTGGAACTCCTGCGCTGACGAAAAACGCAGAGAGATACGATTTAATGATATCCGGTTATTGATCTGTTTGACACCTTGGTCATGGTGATTAAACAACAATTATCCACTGAATGACAGTTAATTGGGGATAACAGCAATTAAAAATAGTTATAAACCGTTGTGCAAACAGGAGTCGGACAACCTTTGATGCCGAGGAAAACTTCTTGTTTCGATCAAACGTGCAATGAATTCATCTCGGATTGAGTTGTTATGGCTTGTTTGGGACCAAAGCCAATCAAAGTATTATTTAAGGATTAAGTTCCAGGATGAAATTGATAAACCACAAAAATTTAAAAATGCCGAAACGTATGCCATCACCCAACGCACCAGCAGCAAAGTGACTTTTATGCTCTATGACTTTATTGTTCAGAACATTCTGTCTTCATTGTTATTGCTTTGTTATAACCTTATGATTATGAATGATTATGAATAAATTATAAATACAATTTTTATCCTTCATTCATCATATGAAAAACTACAAATAAGACAGAAATGTAAACAATATATATTGAAATGGGATGCAGTTGGTTCAATACCGAAACAAACAAAAGGAAAACATCAATAAACAATAAAAACATGCGTCATCAAATACGTCGATAAAAAATCTCCCAGTTATGAGACCAAATCTCCAGCCAAAAATTTACAAATCTCCAGTTGTAGCATAGCAACTCTATCACATGTATGCAACTACAAGGTACAATTTTGTGCATTTAAAGGCGATGCACAAAATCTCCCCCTTAGAAGAGTTGGTAGGGGGGAGATCTCCCCCCTAGCAGTTCCCAGAGGTTAACAGGTATGGTTATGTAATTTGCCGAAATATGTCATGTGTATCAACATGTGGTTTTCGAGACGATTTGGCCATAAACCAGTTCGTCCATAGACCAGTTCGGCCATAGTCGTTTCAGCCATACTTTTTATAATGAGATATATAATTAATAGCACTAAAACAGTTGCACTATATTTAAATATATAGAGATGTTGACAATAATTTTAATGTTCAAACATATTGATCTATTTCACAATGTGCGAAATGTTCTACTGTTCACTCAGCGTCTGAACCGGAATCACTGTCGGAGTCAGGAAGATCTTCTCGGTTTGGTACTACTGGGCTTGTTGTTTTAAGATTTTCTCAAATAACAAGAAAAGTTTGCATCAGCTTGTGGTAAGCTTGGATACAAATATTTCATATGAAGACATTTCGTGTGTTGATAACAATCACAAAATGCAGGAGATAGTCAGATCAATGAATTATCATGAAGTAATGAACATAATTACATTTTATTGTCTTACAAGTACAAGTCGATCTACAATATCTAGTTTATATAATTTTATAAATTATATATTGATCATTATTCACATTATATTAGGCCTAATCATAATATGTTTTAAAAAATTAATATTCCGAAATTTCATGATTAATATAAACAAAATTATTATATAAATAAAATAAAATTTAAATTTTGAGCTTAGAACTTGTCAAATACCGTATTAAATATTCCATGGCCGAATCAACTTTAATTCTATGACCGAACTGGTAGTGTGGCCGAATCGATCTGCATCCAACAATGGCAACATGTGCCGAGTTTGGTCATTTCAATATCATTTTTACACCTCACTCAAAAGATGAAATCGTTAGATATGAATGAGAGTCACTCTGAAAATGGTTTCATGTTAAGTCAAAATACCTTTTATGTGTTTCTTGTTCGTTTCTTCTCAGATGGTAATGAAACGACCTTCCTTTTTCACATTTTCACCAAATGTGACCTTTAGTCGAAATCGGTACCAGTAGAGTGTAGGAAAATCTAAGTTTAGTATCACAGTCCGACCTCAAACCAAGTACACATTTTTTTTTCCTTTTCCGTATTTTATTTGAATTTTCGAATGACGTACATAAATCTCTATTTTTTTCTCATTAATTACGGATAGCCTCGGGATTTTCTAAACATCTATTTCAAAGGAAAGCTTTACTATATAAACCAAGGATTAGTATAAAATCCTTGAATAAACCAAGGATTTATATAGTATTGAATAAACCTGTCAATTATAATTTGAAGAAAATCAAAACAGATATTTGAGAAAAAGTGTCAATAAGGATCAGAGATGAATTTTATTACAATATTTAATTTCTGTTTACAAATATTAAAACCCTCACTGCAGTCTATGACTATGTACTTGGCTTCTCTTCTGCACTGGTGTCCCTATCTCCTCTGATCATTTTTATTATATCATATATATTAATCATTGATTAGTCAATAACATAATGTAATCTTTTTGTTTTTATGATTAAGTTAGTAATGTTGATATTTAAATAGAATTTTCGATATTTTCTCTCCTAAGGTTGGGGTCGGGTTAACAGAAGTGAAATTAGAATGTTTTAGATTCAGATCTTGGACAGGCGCATTACTCATCAACAAGTTCATTCAAACTAGAAAGTTTCGGTCCTAACAAGGTATACATTATTGTATATATACTGGAATATTTCACAAAGGAATTCCCCAAAATAATACAATATGGCCAAATGAGTTTAAGCTTAAAATTTAATTCTTTTTCCGGCCCAGCCAGTTTAGTCAATTAGTCAATTTAGTGCCCCGACGGTCCGACCATGACTTCGGGTTTATTGAAAACAAAAGATGCTTTGGCGTCAAATTTGTTTTCTTGTTGACATTAGATAAATATTTCCCTGATGTAATGATATCTATCACGAGAGAAAAAATATCCCACGTCTACACTGCAGTCTTGTTTTTGTTTAAAATTAATTAACCCAAAATTGGGCCAAATGATGCCTGTCTCCTCCATGACAAATATTGTAGCGACTGGCACCGCCAGGTGTCGACCCGATGCAATGAATGAAAAATTCAGAAAAGTTGACACCCATTTACATGGTATATATTACAGGGCTTATGCCATATAAAGAGACCTGTGTACAAATGCTTCGAATATGTGCAAATTATTTTGTAGGGATGATTATTAACCTAATATAATCCACAGGTACTTGTGGACAGGAGTCAGGACCCTATGTTGCTCCCTTTTTTTTTTTTTTTTTCATCGACTTTTTGTCATATAAACAACATTTTGCAACTTTCTATGTATCACTGTATGACATAATACAATAAAACAGTAGTTTCTATCCATGCCGGGTTTCTGACAAGATATAAGTTAGATTAAAGAAGAGTGACTTACCTTCTAACTTAGAAGGTAAGTCACTCTTCTTTGTTTACATTGGGGTACTTGTCGTGCATTCATCTTAAATTTAGTGAATAAAAAAGGCCTACCTGTCTGGAAATTGGCTTATTCCTTCTCTGTATATATTATTCTCCCTGAAAACACGCATCAATATTTATTTACAGCAGCTGACAACTCTCCATTGAACATTTTCCACTCGCGTTTTGCGATTTTCAGACGACATTTTTGAAAACTGGAATTAAAGCTACGGAAGTGTGATTATTAGCGGCATCTGCTGGTCATTTGAAATATTGACGATACAGTAAAACGCGAGAGTTCCGGGTAAAATTAAATTTTGCGCCAAAAAATTACCGAACTTTTTACCCGGAACTCTCGCGTTTTACCGTATCGTCAATATTTCAAATGACCAGCAGATGTCGCTAATAATCACACTTCCGTAGCTTTAATTCCAGTTTTCAAAAATGTCGTCTGAAAATCGCAAAACGCGAGTGGAAAATGTTCAATGGAGAGTTGTCAGCTGCTGTAAATAAATATTGATGTGTGTTTTCAGGGAGAATAATATATACAGAGAAGGAATAAGCCAATTTCCACACAGGTAGGCCTTTTTTATTCACCAAATTTAAGATGAATGCACAACAAGTATCCCAATGTAAACAAAGAAGAGTGACTTGCCTTCTAACTTATATCTTGTCAGAAACCTGGCATGGATAGAAACTACTGTTTGATTGTATTTATTGTATATATGTCATACAGTGATACATAGAAAGTTGCAAAATGTTGTTTGTATGACAAAGAGTCGATGTTAAAAAAAAAATAAAAATAAAAAAAAAAAGGGGGGGGGCAACATCTTAAAAACAAAAAAAAGGGAACAACATAGGGTCCTGTCCACAAGTACCTGTGATATAATCAAGCATTTATGGGCATTGAATAAAATTAGAGACGCATTTTCTTCGTGAAAACATAATTTGAAGTGGAAATTTAATTTTAAAAATATGTTTTAGGTTGGAAATGCTCAATCAATGTTTATTTTTTTTTTAACAAATTTCACCTTATTTTAACATACATGTATATTAAAAGTTATTTCTATCATTTTCCCCCGTTGACATAATTTATTTCACAAAAATAAATGCGTTTTGACATCAAAGGGAGATAATTTGTCGGAAAAATTACATATATAAATCCAACTTACGATTTTAGCATCTTTGATTGTTTACACTAGACTGAGAACTACATTTATTGGTAATTAATCTTAAAAGGTCAATATATTACTTTATTAACAATATATGATAAATATACAGGTATAGCAAAACAAAAAAACAAATATTTAATGGCTGACAAAAAATTACAAATACACAGAAAACTGAAGATTGTTATCTTTGTAGATTCTATATTGTAGAAATATTCTTTTTAGTTACATTTGTAGGTTTGACTTGTTTAATTAGTCTCGCATTTACAAGAGTGAGTGAGTGATTGTTGTTTAATGCCAATTCAGCAATTTTTTAGCTATATCAATTTATCATGACAAGAACAAGTTAATTTTCAATGAGATGATGACGAAATTCGCTTTGCACTAGACCAACACACTGAGTTGGATTTTTATAGTGCTAGCTCACTGAAACAACAGTCTGCGGGTAGGTCTGACATGTTGCTCTACTTGAACACATTATTCTGATTCTGAGTCAACTAGTCTGTGCTCTTTCACATTAATGCTGCTTAGTGAAGAAGCAACAAATACCAATTTTATAGTCTTTGGTTTGACACGACCAGGGCTTGAACTCACGATCTACCGCACTTGAGACGAGCACGCTAACCATTACGCCACCGATGCGTTACTTATTAGATATGTACCTAACTTCAAAAATTGTATCTACCATAAGTATTTTCATTTATTACAGAAAAGAGAAGGAAGAACATCAGATAAGTTATAGAGAGAAAAGGACAATACACAGCTGAAGTCTTTTGTCATCTAATTATAATAAGGTAAGGTGTAAAACAAAGTAGTTATTTCCTTTGTTCTCATGTCACAGACTAACGTTGTGAGCTCAAATCCCGTTCATGCCGAGGTGTACTTGATGTTCATTATGTGATAAAGTTTGTCAAGACTTGCGACAGGTCGATGATTTTCGCCCGATACTCCGGATACCACCACTAATAAAACTGAGGGCCACGATATAACTGAAATATTGTTGAAGATGGCGTTAAACACCATAACCTTAACACCTCATATCACAGAATAAATTAAACGTCTGGATATTTTGTCCTAATTGACCAGATTTTAATTGAACAGAGGCAGTTTTTACCAGAAATGTCCAACAAATTTCACCTACACATGTACATCATTATAAATGTAATTGTTTGACTGGAATTATATATATGGATATGGGATTGATTGATATCACAGTCCTCGAAATGAAAATTTGAATTTACTGGACCGAATCAAATTCTTGTTTTATAAATTATAGTTCTAAATAAGACAAAAAAATTTACTGGTCCGGACAAAGTTTTACTGGTCTTCGGCCAGAGGACCAGTGCTTATCGTAAGGACTGATAATAAGTCTGATATCATATAAAGTTTTTTACCAGAAATATTAAACAAATTTCACCTACATGTTAATGGGCTTTTAAGAGATGTGCAAAGGGAGATAAGTCAGAAATATATTGTTTTCATGTTCAAACAAACAAATGTCCTTGGTTAGTAATGTTCTTAATCCTATTGATGTACAATGTATGTGTCAATTTAAACATTCACATTGTCATTGAAAATGTTTCTTTATAAAATGACCTACATGTAGATCAAACAATTTGAAGCAAGCAGTATTATCATGATTGTAGTTATGATTTTTTCCTTTGTATTTTCATACTTTGGAAGAACATTAATGATATCATTATATATTACTTCTTGTATTTAAATCATATGGTAAAATTTGATTTTATGTCACAAAAAGTCAATTTTAAATATAATTACCAGTATGCAATCTAGAGATTACCATGACTGGAAATGGGTTGTTTAAACAATTATAATGTAATTTGTTTGTTATGACTTGATCTAAAAGCAAAAGCAAAACATGTAATCATTGTATTGTAATTATGAAGAAAAAATAATAACCTAGAAAAGGATCAAATACAAAAACTTGACAATCTGAACCAGCTGGATCATGCACCCTAACATTTGTGCATATCAACAGTAAAAAATAAATTTGTATATATACATAAATTGTATACTGAAGAAATTATTTGTACAATGACAGATAGACTAGATAGTTCAATAACCAAATTATCTATATTTTTATCCTGGAAAACATATTTTCGTAAAATAATATTTATTTGTGAATAAGATTTTCAAAGATACATTATATCTGTTAAACAAGTGTCAGACTTAAAAGCTGTTTTGAACAACAACCTGAATAGATAGAGAAGATACCAGTAGATCATATATACAGGAATCAGAAATACATGTACCTTGCCTGATTAGATCTCAGCAAGTGTAGTACAAGATATTTATTAGTGATAATAAAGTTGAGTAATTACTTGATACTTTATCTCTTGTCAAATGTTACTTTCCTTATCCTATTCTGTATGTTTTCCTTGTTGTTTTTTTTGGCAAAAACACCCGTTAAAATGCTTCATCTTAAAGAGTCATGTTCTTGACAGAAAAAAAAAGAATTGCCTTGGTATTGATAACTTTTCTTTACAATTTAGAACATTTCTTACTTTAAATTTAAATATATTTTATTTTTCAATAAAAAAAACAATTGGATAGGACACAAGTTTGACAACTTAGAAACGTCATCTCCAATAATTAATACAAAATAGTATATTTTATCCCCGGTTTGAAAATTATGACAACCTTTGATTGGTTAAAACCCAGGGCATAAATAACCCATATTCCCAGGTGTTGCTAGGCCATATTACCGGGTGTAACTAGCCATTAACCAATCAAAAGTTGTTATAATTTTCAAGATAGGGATTATACATGACGTCAAAGCTCACGACGTTGCACGCCTAAGTCAAATTTAGTTGATTTTGGTCATATTTTGAATATAAAGCTGTTCATTTGATCAACTGTAGGGTTCTACCAAAGGTACAAAGATAGTACCCTACACTGGGTGAAAAACACTCGAAATTTTCATATTTTTTGCTTATTCTTTCAAACAACAAAGAAAACGTCACTTTTACGTGGTCCTCTGGGGTCCAAAATGTCTTATTATTGACCAAAACCGGGGATAAATTCGTTATCTACGTTCCTATCCATAGATATGGAGATTTTAGCACCCTTCAGTTGCCTGTACACCCTTTTGGCTGTGCCTCAGGATGTACTTGGCTACTTCAGGGTGTTAAAATCTCGATATCTACTGATAGGAACGTAAATAACTTATAATATATATGTTTGAAAAAAAATAAGAAAAGTCTTCAATAAATATACTGTAGTTTCATTTATTTTTGTTGGTATAATTAGCTCACCTTGCCAAAGGCAATGTGAGCTTTTGTCATTACTTGGCGTCTGGCGTCCGTTTACTTTTCACATTATAATTTTCTCCTCTGAAACTTGGTAGGAAGCATCTATGGAAGGTCCCCTATAAAGATTGCTCATTTTGTCCCGATCGATTAACAAACATGGCCACCATAGGCAATTCTTGTTTCTGATTGGCCGATTTAAAAAAATCTTCTCCTCTGAAACCGCTCAGCCAGATGAACCGAAACTTGGTAGGAAGCATCTATGGAAGGTCCTCTATAAAGAATGCTCATTTTGTCCCGATCCGTTAACAAACATGGCCACCATAGGCAATTCTTGTTTCTGATTGGTCAATTTCTAAAAAAAATCTTTTCCTCTGAAACTGCTTGGCCAAATGACCCGAAACTTGGTAGGAAGCATCCTTGGAAGGTTTTCTATAAAGATTGCTCATTTAGTTCCGATCCGTTAAAAAACATGGCCGCTAAAGTTAATTCTTGTTTCTGATTATCTGATTTAAAAAATCTTCTCCTCTGAAACCGCTTGGCCAAATGAACCGAAACTTGGTAGAAAGCATATATTGAAGGTCCTCTATAAAGATTGCTCATTTCGTTGCGATCCGTTAACAAACATGGCCACCACAGGCAATTCTTGTTTCTGATTGGTTGATTTCTAAAAAATCTTCTCCGCTGAAACCGCTTGGCCAAATGAACCGAAACTTGGTAGGAAGCACCATGAAAATTTCTGTATAAAGTTTCCTCAAAGCAGAATGAAAGGTGAGCTACACAGGCTCAGTGACACAGGCTCAGTGACACAGGCTCAGCTTACTGAGCCTCTAGTTTTTTCATGGAAAACAGATACATGTAGTGAGATGTTGATTGACATTTGACTTTGTGGTTCTGATTGTTATATGTAAGTTTTCTTGTTACTTTAAACTGCATCGGTGGTGTAATGGATAGTGTGCTCGCCTCGAGTGCTGTAGATCGTGTGTTCGGGCTTCGATAAGGTCAAACCAAAGACTATGAAATTGGTATTTGTTGCTTCTCCTCTAAGCACGCAGCATTAAGGAGCAAGAGCAAAGACTGCTTAGCTTGGAATCAGGAAAATGTGTCTGAGTGAGGCGACACGTCTATCCGATAATCCGTGGACTGTTGTTTCAGTGAGCTAGCACTACAAAAATCCAACTAAGCGTGTTGGTCTAGTACAAATTGGACAGCATCATCATTTCATTGAAAATTAAGTTATTTTCGCCATGATACAGATGAAAAATTGCTGAGTTGGCATTAAACAATAATCACTCACTCTTGTTATTTAAGCCTTTCATGGTGCACTAAATTTTGTGGTTAAAGTTATGGATTATAAATTATTATTACAATGTAATTAACTAAAGAAAACCACGAAATAAGACAAAATCACTTGAACAAGTAGATTTAATTATCTTTTATATAGGTTTAGGTGATTTAACTTGTATAATAAAGGGAGATAAACCATACTTTTAGGATTATCATAATAAAGATACATTGTACTTGAATTAGTGATTAAAAAAATCACTTGCCGACTTGGTCCAGCAGTAACCTTGACTGTTTATAATTATTACTGTTCTCTCACATGAATTTCTGATTAAATTCATGTTAATCTTTGATTGATAGTTCAATGATGTACATTTTGTATGTGGTTTAACTTATAATTACTTATTTTGTGTTATATACATAAACATATATATTGAATAAGAAAGTAGCTCCTTAAAATCAGTTGATATGAACTCCAATGGGTATGATAAGAATTTGTAAGGCCACCCTTTAATAATATAGGTTTGTTGTCATCTTACTTTCTGAAGTGGGTAGGTACAGGTAGAATAAGATTGGCAAATTATATGTGCAACTATCTGGAAGAAATATTTCCTTTAGAGACAGGCGGGGAGGGGGATCTTTGGAATGGCTTATAATATTTTTAGGATAGGGGCAGATTACTCTTTGATGAGTCAGTCATGCGTGATGATGGTTATTACAGAAACTTATCCACTAATTTAGATATTAACATTTTTCATTACAACAAGCCAACAACATTTTATGGATGATGTTTTTGTGTAAATTGTAAATTATTTCCATGTTCATCCAGCTGCCTTCCTATATGGAAATTTATTTTTAATGGCCTGACAGGAAAGTGTGCTACACATTAATGATGAAGCTGCTACTAAAGATTTCTACTAGAAACATACTATATAGTAATCATCTATGTTGGAGTCTCATTATTACTTATATTAATGAGTTATTAGAAGATATTTCCCATGGGAAACTCAATGTTGTTGGCCTTGAAGAAGATTGAACTAATTATCCTGATTATTGTATATACATGTTGTTTATGTATACAGTACACCTTGGGTACTGTTATATCTTCCCTCTTGAGAAAATAATTCTATAAATAATGTTATGAAAATTATATTGGCACACACATATTTTGTTTTGTTTACTCTCTCAACCTACATATTATCAGAGAAGATGCTGTTAGACTCAGTTTTCTTGAAGAAAATAATAAGAATTAAGAGCATAGATGAGTTTTTCTTTGGATAACAATTTAATTTGTGTTAAAAAGCCTGAGTTTTTAGTTCTAAATTTGATTTCATGTTTGCTCAAATCTCTGCATTGTAACTAGAGTAATAATAAACTTTATTGTCATATAAACTAATTCAGTTTGTGACAAAAACATGCAAAAGAGGGGAAGGTTGGAATCCCATTAACCGGTTTAAACCCTCCACATTTTTATGCCTGTCTCAAGCCAGAACCTGGATTTTCAACGTCATATGTCGTCTTTTTCATACCCCTGCTCAACGAGAGTCGGGGGTATCAGTGCATGAAATGAGGGCATTTTTTGGGCCAGTAAAAAATTAGAGTCAGTGGCCCAAATGGCATAATGGTGGCCCAAAAATTATGTGACATTTTTTTATGAAAAAAAGACATCAGATATCAATATATAAACAGTTTTCAGGTTAATTGGTTTTTTTTATCAATAACATTAAAATTCATTATTTCACTAGTCTCACGGGGTTGGGGGCCGGCTCTTCAAGGTAATTTTGGTACATGTGTGCAGCTGAAATTGCAAAAACACCCCAATGCATATATTGCTATCAAATGAAACCTGAATTTACTTGTTATAAACTTTTCGACAACCTTGACGCCATTGGCTAGGATGGTCTCAAGAAACGATGCTAGTCCATCGGATGGGGACAATAAAAGGCTGGTTTGCGTAAGGGGAGATCAATGCCATGATCACATTAAAGACATCTGGAAAAGAGTTAGACTAATTCCACTGCAAGGACTGCTATTGCACTCCCCAAAGTGAAGAGTGACATCACTTGTTTCAATCCACTATGAAGAAGTGATTTTAAAGTAAAATAACCTCTCAGTTCAGGGTAATGTCAGTTGGTTATTCATTCCAAACAAGTATCTCACTTTGTTGAAATAACAAACGGCAGTGCCTGAAATGGACGGTCGCCCAGTCGCCAAATGCGACTAATATCTTATTCGGGCGACCAAAAGCTGCTCCAAATTAGGTAGTCACTGGCCCAACAAAAAACGTTTGGGCGATTGCCTAAAAGACCATTAAAAATTGTTGTTTTACCGAAACCGGACATAAACATTCAACGGTAGATAACTCTTCTGTTCTAGTCGAAAACTGTTTGTTACGAGCACAGCGATTGGTCCAAATACATTTTTGTAGCCAATGAATACACAGCTAATGTAATTTACTGTTCTCCCCAATTATGTATTTTTATCGAGCCAATCAATACACGTTTCCTACACGTTTTCATGTAATACATAAGTATTCACTAAATATTAGAAAAGAAACGTATTTTTTTGTTTCTTTATGATTTAATTATTAAAATTGTTAAAAATCACGGACGAAGTGGAAAGTTGTGAACAATAAAGAGAATCTGGTATCTTCCACGGTTCGGAAATTTATTCATTCAATCTCTGCTGCAAAATGTACTAGTCCTAATAGCGCATTTAAAATAAAAATAAAAATGGAAAAATCAGCATGAAAACGTTAAAATTAGACTTTATTAATGCGAAGTCATATATTATAGGACTACAAAATGTACATGTACGAATTTCATTTTACAGAAATCGGAAAACTTTTTGTGTCAATCCTTTGGTAATCATTGAAAAACTTTTCCCCAACAACGGAGAGAAAATCGTTGACAGTAATGTCAAACTATGGAAACGATCTGGCCTGTCACTTCTTTTAAACTTTTCATAGTTCATGTACACGACTACATTTTAATAACAATTGGGAGTGGTTTTCGTTTTTGGAACCAGAACTTTTGTTTACAAATTAAAAAATAACAGGAAAAGTTAACAGTTGTTTATATAGCAGAAAATGACAGCACCGTTTGTTATTTCAACAAAGTGAGATACTTGTTTGGAATGAATAACCACCTGACTACCCCGAACTGAGAGGTTATTTTACTTTAAAATCACTTCTTCATAGTGGATTGAAACAAGTAATGTCACTCTTCACTCTGGGGAGTGCAAGAGCGGTCCTTGTAGTGGCATTAGTCTACTCTTTTCCGGATGTCTTTAATGTGATCATGGCATTGATTTCCCCATACACAAACCAGCCTTGTATTGTCCCCATCCGATGGACTAGCATCGTTTCTTGAGACCACCCTAGCCAATGGTGTCGAGGTTGTCAAAAAGTTTATAACAAGTAAATTCAGGTTTCATTTGATAGCAATATATGCATTGGGGTGTTTTTGCAATTTCAGCTGCACACATGTACCAAAATTACCTTGAAGAGCCGGCCCCCAACCCCGTGAGACTAGTGAAAGAATGAATTTTAATGTTATTGATAAAACAATTAATCTGGAAACTGTTTATATATTGATATCTGATGTCTTTTTTTCATAAAATAAAAAAATGTCACAAAATGTTTGGGCCACTATTATGCCATTTGGACCAGTGACTAATTTTTTACTGGCCCCAAAATTTTTTTTCGTTGGCTGGCCCTCATTTCAGCCACTGAAACGGTGCTGTCATTTTCTGTTATATAAACAACTGTTAACTTTTCCTGTTATTTTTTAATTTGTAAACAAAAGTTCTGGTTCCAAAAAAGAAAACACTCCCAATTGTCCTTAAAAGAAAAGTTTAAAAGAAGTGACAGGCCAGATCGTTTCCGTAATTTGACATTACTGTCAACGATTTTCTCTCCGTTGTTGGGGAAAAGTTTTTCAATGATTACCTAAGGATTGACACAAAAAGTTTTCCGATTTCTGTAAAATGAAATTCGTACATGTACATTTTGCAGCAGATTGAATGAATAAATTTCCAAACCGTGGAAGATATCAGATCGCAAACATTATAAGTTGACAGAATTCTCTTTATTGTTCACAACTTTCCACTTCGTTCGTGAAAGTTAACAATTTTAATAATTAAATCATAAAGAAACAAAAAAATACGTTTCTTTTCTAATATTTAGTGAATACTTGTGTATTACATGAAAACTTGGTGTAGGAAACGTGTATTGATTGGCTCGATAAAAATAAATAATTGGGGAGAACAGTAAATTACATTAGCTGTGTATTCATTGGCTACAAAAATGTATTTGGACCAATCGCTGTGATCGTAGCAAACAGTTTTCGACTAGAACAGAAGAGTTATCTACTGTTGAAGTTACAGTTTATCTCCGGTTTCGGTAAAACAACAATTTTTAACGGTCTTTTAGGCAATCGCCCAGACTTTTTTTGTTGGGCCAGTGACTACCTAATTTGGAGCAGCTTTTGGTCACCTGAATAAGATATTAGTCGCATTTGGTGACTGGGCAACCGTCCATTTCAAGCACTGGGGTATATAGGGATCCTCATGTCCGTTCGTCCGTCCGTCACACTTTTGGTTTCCAGATAATAATTAAAGTGCCGCTCAACCAAATATTTTCAAACTTTCACACATTGCTGTGTACCATAAAATACAGGTTAATTTTGATTACGGTGTATTTCACATTTACCGTTCATGACTTATGGCCCTTTTTCTCTTAGAAAATAGGGACTTTTTAGGTGTCCGGATGATATTTAAAGTATGGCTCAACCAAATCTTTTCAAACTTTAACACAATGCTGTGGACCATTAAATACAGGTTCAATTCGATTACAGTGTATTTCACATTTACCGTTCATAAGTAATTATTACACCAGTTCACTTTTCTCAGCATTCCTTCATTACAAGTGTGTTTCCTTCATATGTCTTATAATCAGTGTTTTGATGTAAATAATGAAAGAAAAAAGGACCTGATTACAGGTAATCTGATTTAAATTAATTTGGCAAGCAATAAAAAGTTTACTACATTGTCAATTACAAGAATTTGTAAATTTTTGATGGCCATGAAATGAATAAGTTGTAAGATAAATCACAACATGTTTCATTCCTTTCATTGCCTCATTCAAAATTTGGAATGCGGGGGTATCTGTGATCACCAGATCAACTTTCTCTAGTTAAGATGAGAGGTGATTGTTCCTTTTGTTGATATTGTTGGAATTGATGACCGTCACTGTGTAAACTTTCATTTCATAACCTTGAGGAAGTACTGTTGTTGTGATTTAGCTGACAAATAGGTGAAAGTAATGACAGGTAACCAGTAGATTCTACTGTTGTTGTGATTTAGCTGACAAATAGGTGAAAGTAATGACAGGTAACCAGTAGATTCTACTGTTGTTGTGATTTAGCTGACAAATAGGTGAAAGTAATGATAGGTAACCTGTAGATTCTACTGTTGTTGTGATTTAGCTGACAAATAGGTGAAAGTAATGACAGGTAACCAGTAGATTCTACTGTTGTTGTGATTTAGCTGACAAATAGGTGAAAGTAATGACAGGTAACCAGTAGATTCTACTGTTGTTGTGATTTAGCTGACAAATAGGTGAAAGTAACGACAGGTAACCTGTAGATTCTACTGTTGTGATTTAGCTGACAAATAGGTGAAAGTAATGACAGGTAACCTGTAGATTCTACTGTTGTTGTGATTTAGCTGACAAATAGGTGAAAGTAACGACAGGTAACCTGTAGATTCTACTGTTGTTGTGATTTAGCTGACAAATAGGTGAAAGTAATTACAGGTAACCAGTAGATTCTACTGTTGTTGTGATTTAGCTGACAAATAGGTGAAAGTAATGACAGGTAACCTGTAGATTCTACTGTTGTGATTTAGCTGACAAATAGGTGAAAGTAACGACAGGTAACCTGTAGATTCTACTGTTGTTGTGATTTAGCTGACAAATAGGTGAAAGTAATGACAGGTAACCTGTAGATTCTACTGTTGTTGTGATTTAGCTGACAAATAGGTGAAAGTAATGACATGTAACCTGTAGATTCTACTGTTGTTGTGATTTAGCTGACAAATAGGTGAAAGTAATGACAGGTAACCTGTAGATTCTACTGTTGTTGTGATTTAGCTGACAAATAGGTGAAAGTAATGACAGGTAACCTGTAGATTCTACTGTTGTTGTGATTTAGCTGACAAATAGGTGAAAGTAATGACAGGTAACCTGTAGATTCTACTGTTGTGATTTAGCTGACAAATAGGTGAAAGTAATGACAGGTAACCTGTAGATTCTACTGTGTGTACCTATACTAGTTGTGATTCAGCTGACAAATAGGTGAAAGTAATGACAAATAACCAGTAGATTCTACTGTGTGTACCTATACTAGATCTGCACATGTGGTACATTTTTTGTAGATGCATAACCATGTTAATTACTGCACAAGTAGCGACAGGTAACCTGTAGATTCCACTGTGTGCAAAAATGTACCTACCATACTAGATCTGCACATGTGGTACAGATGCACAACCATGTTAATTACTGCACAAGTAATGATAGGTAACCTGTAGATTGCACTGTGTGTACAAAAATGTACCTATGCTAGATCTGCACATGTGGTACAGATGCACAACCATGTTAATTACTGCACAAGTAATGACAGGTAACCAGTAGATTCTGTACCTATACTAGATCTGCACATGTGGTACAGATGCACAACCATGTTAATTACTGCACAAGTAATGACAGGTAACCAGTAGATTCTGTACCTATACTAGATCTGCACATGTGGTACAGATGCACAACCATGTTAATTACTGCACAAGTAATGACAGGTAACCAGTAGATTCTACTGTCTGTACCTATACTAGATCTGCACATGCACAGATGCACAACCATGTTAATTACTGCACAAGTAACGACAGGTAACCAGTAGATTCTACTGTGTGTACCTATAGTCTATACTAGATCTGCACATGTACAGATGCACAACCATGTTAATTACTGCACAAGTAACGACAGGTACCGTAACCAGTAGATTCTACTGTGTGTACCTATACTAGATCTGCACATGTGGTACATTTTTTGTAGATGCATAACCATGTTAATTACTGCACAAGTAACGACAGGTAACCTGTAGATTCCACTGTGTGTGCAAAAATGTACCTATACTAGATCTGCTCATGTGGTACAGATGCACAACCATGTTAATTACTGCACAAGTAATGACGGGTAGCCTGTAGATTCCACTGTGTGTACCTATACTAGATCTGCATATGTGGTACAGATAAACAGCCATGTTAATTACTGCACAAGTAACGACAGGTAACCAGTAGATTCTACTGTATATACCTATATTAGCTCTGCGCATATGGTACAGATGCACAACCATGTTAATTACTGCACAGCTGTACAACATTCTTCATTAACTTTTATGAAGGTAATCAGAAAGTTTGAACATCTTCCAAGAAATATAGAAAACAAATATTGTGTAAATAGAGTTCGTCCTATCTGTTTCATTCAGAAAATATGTACAAAATGTAACAGGAAGCATGATAATTAAGTTTTAGTTTTATATTTAACTCAATTTTATTTCCTCTGGACAAGTTTTGATGTAATTCCAGCTTTTTAGGTATCTCTTACTGTCAGTGGATTTTTTTTTAAATTGCTGCTTTTAAGATTTTGCTTCCTGGTCTGCAACAAGGATTTAAATTCATGTAGTAGAAAGGATACAAATCTCATATTTTCTCACTTTATCTCGCGTGGCGAGATTTTATGCTACTCATACATAAAATTTAAAAAAGTAGAATTTCATACATCTAAAAACATATAAAAAATGATAAAACAAAGCAACCAATCACGCCAAGTTTTGTTCTATATATTGAATACACTCTAAACTACACATTTATACACTTTGGTATGTAGATTTCATGTAAACAATGAAGTTTATTGATTTCTAAATAGGCCACACCCAGAACACCACCATTTTGACATTTTGAGGGTAAACAATCCTTAATACAAATCGTGAGCACTGTTTTCAATAAAGCTCCTTAGAACATTGAAAAATATTATATAATCACAAAAATGACGGCTCCACTTCAATATTCAATATGAGAGGAGTTTGGAATTTAAATTTGAGTCTTGACCGTGGGATTATGAAGGTCAAAAGGGCAAATCGATTAATGTCAATTATTGAAGAAATTTTAATATGGGTGATACATCTACAAAAAGTCGATACTTGATCAATGAATGGTATTTAGGACAAATATTTTTACTTTATACCTGTAATTATAGTTTTATATATACACAATGAAAAAACTTAAGCACCCCCATGTTTTTTTGAAATGACAAATGATATGACAAGTATCACAAGATTACTGACCAGATAATCTCAAGAATGCAATGGTGACCTGTTAGGACATTACATTAGCTGTAAGAAACCACAAAAAAAATCAAGAAAAATGTTAATTTAATGAATATTTAATCCCAATATGAATATCACAAGACCAGTTTTTGCAGTAAAACATGTCCATTTTAAGTATTGCCCTTCACAGTTCAAAAAGCATGATAAAATTGTCATTTCACTTTCAAAAGGTCACTTATGAATCACTTAACGACATCTATTGTTCAAAGTTCAGTAACCGGTGTAACCCCCACGTACTTGGATGACAGCCTCAACCCTGCGTCTCATCCCTCCAGTTAGACGTCGGATGTCCTGTTGTGATAGCTGCTGCCATTCCCGATGCTATGCTGCTTCCAACTGACGAATGTTTTGAACAAGAGGTTCCCGCAAGCCTGTATACGACGGCCTAACATGTCCCAAATATGCTCTATGGAATTCATTTACCAAACATGGCCACCACAGGCAATTCTTGTTGCTGATTGGCCGATTTTTAGAAATCTTCTCCTCTGAAACCGCTTGGCCAAATGAACCGAAACTTGGTAGAAAGCATCTATGGAATGTCCTCTGAAGATTGCTCATTTCGTCCCGATCGGTTAGCAAACATGGCCACCACATGCAATTCTTATTTCTGATTGGTTGATTTCTAAAAAATCTTCCCCTTAATTTGAAACTGCTTAGCCATATGAACCGAAACTTGGTAGGAAGCATCTACATGTATGGAAGGTTCTGTATTAAGTTTCCTCAAAGCAGAATGAAAGGTGAGCGACACAGGCTCAGGGCCCACGGAGCCTCTAGTTGATATTAGTAGAATTGTTGACTATCACTGTTTCAACTTTCTCTTTATAATACAATAGCCAATAGAAAAAGGATAAACAGAAAAACAGTGATCTACAAAACACTACACAGAAAACAAAAGATTTAGCAATGCGAACCTAGCTAAAACCCGGGGGTGAATTTAGGTGCTCTGGAAGAGTAAGCACTTTCTGTTCCACTAGTGACACCTGTCGTGTAATTCTATAGTAGACGTACTGAGTTAAATAAATTCCAATCAGTTAAATTATTGTTTTCAGTCTTAATACCAGTAATATGATTTTAGTTTATTCCTGATAAAGTTTTAAAAAAAATAATGAAAGCATAATAATTGGTTGTTTATTGTAAACAGTACATGCAAAATATGTCCCTGTTCTTATGAGGGCCTGGGTGGCTCAGTGAGTTAGGTAGTTGGATTACCTACCAACTCATATAAGCCTATCACCAATACGGCGTAGGTTCGCGCCTGGCTTTGTAAATTACAAAAAGGGTGCACTTGACTCACAGTCGCAAGTGATAAAGTTTACCAGTTGCTTGCCCATGGTCGGTGGTTCTCTCCGGGTACTCTGTCTTCTTCCACCACTAAAACTGGTCGCCATGATATAACTGAAATATTGCTGAAAGTGACGTTAAACACCAAAAATCAAATCAAAATCAAATCCTGTTCTTATGGTGTATACATGTACATGTTGCATTTTTATGTCCTAATCTTTTTGATATTCAGTGATTTAAGGCAAGAGGTGATTGTTAATTTTGTTGATATTGGTGGAATATTGTTGACCATCACTGTTTAAAATTTCTTTTCCTAAAAATGAACCATCTGTTGAAAAATATGTATATTTGTAAGTAAATTAATTATAGAGACACATATCATTTTATGCATGTTTTGATTGGTTTAAAAAGTTGAGGTTATTTGTCAATGAGCTGAATCTAAAATAGAGGTCATTCTCAAGGCGTCGCATGTTATTGTAATCATGTGATTTTCTTTAAATGAGGCACCTTTGGGGTTATTTAAATTTGTTTCCGATTATTTGCCTTATTTTGAAAAAATAATTATATTTTTCAATATCATAACAAAAAAAGTTAATTAATTTATAAGGATTGATCAAAATTATTTGTTTGGTTCATTCGAAATAACCTCAATGAGGTTGTACACACCCTTGCATAACCTGCTATGCCTTATTTCTTCATGAACCAACAAAAATTGAGATCTATCATTAAATATTTTGTTTGTGTAAAAGCACTATATGTGTCAAGTTTCTATATTATAGCACTCGCACCCATTCTCTGAAGCTGTGCCTATCTTAATTAGGTTTTACATTCCTCATCAAGTTCATTTCAAAGTTAGATAGGTGTTTGACTCTTTTATTGTTGATTGATAGCAGCCATCCCTGGTAGAGTTACACCCACATAATGACATATAACAAATCTTGGCCTCCAAAATAAACAAGAAATCATTGTCCATTTATACTTAGGAAACAAACAACATTGGTTTGTGTACAAGCTACATTTGTATGAGGGGTTGGTTTTTGTGAAGTACCTGAATTGTATTTGCAAGATGGAAAGTTGAATTTGGATCTAGAATAAAACTATTATTACAGGCAGAATAAAAAAAAAAAAGGTTGGTTAGAAAATGAATTGGAAAAAAAAGATAGATTGGAGTTTTGTTTTGTTCTATATTGGACATGGAGGAGTTTTTGCATATTTTACAGATATGTGTTGAACTAACACATTTAGGAGAATCAATGTAGGGTAGACCCCCCCCCCCTGTGGTTTAATGGTTAACACACTTGACATGAGTCTGGTAGATCATTGGTTTGATCTCTGGTTGGTCCAAAGAGTCTGGTAGATCATTGGTTTGATCTCTGGTTGGTTCAAGGAGTCTGGTAGATCATTGGTTTGATCTCTGGTTGGTTCAAGGAGTCTGGTAGATCATTGATTTGATCTCTGGTTGGTTCAAGGAGTCTGGTAGATCATTGGTTTGATCTCTGGTTGGTTCAAGGAGTCTGGTAGATCATTGGTTTGATCTCTGATTGGTTCAAAGAGTCTGGTAGATCATTGGCTTGATCTCTGGTTGGTTCAAGGAGTCTGGTAGATCATTGGTTTGATCTCTGGTTGGTTCAAGGAGTCTGGTAGATCATTGGTTTGATCTCTGGTTGGTCCAAGGAGTCTGGTAGATCATTGGTTTAAATATCTGGTTGGTTCAAGGAGTCTGGTAGATCATTGGTTTGATCTCTGGTTGGTTCAATGAGTCTGGTAGATCATTGGTTTGATCTCTGGTTGGTTCAAGGAGTCTGGTAGATCATTGGTTTGTTCTCTGGTTGGTTCAAGGAGTCTGGTAGATCTCTGGTTGGTCCAAGGAGTCTGGTAGATCATTGGTTTGATCTCTGGTTGGTTCAAGGAGTCTGGTAGATCATTGGTTTGATCTCTGGTTGGTTCAAGGAGTCTGGTAGATCATTGGTTTGATCTCTGGTTGGTTCAAAGAGTCTGGTAGATCATTGGTTTGATCTCTGGTTGGTTCAAGGAGTCTGGTAGATCATTGGTTTGATCTCTGGTTGGTTCAAGGAGTCTGGTAGATCATTGGTTTGATCTCTGGTTGGTCCAAGGAGTCTGGTAGATCATTGGTTTGATATCTGGTTGGTTCAAGGAGTCTGGTAGATCATTGGTTTGATCTCTGGTTGGTTCAATGAGTGGTAGATCATTGGTTTGATATCTGGTTGGTTCAAGGAGTCTGGTAGATCATTGGCTTGATCTCTGGTTGGTTCAAGGAGTCTGGTAGATCATTGGTTTGATCTCTGGTTGGTTCAAGGAGTCTGGTAGATCATTGGTTTGATCTCTGGTTGGTTCAAGGAGTCTGGTAGATCATTGGTTTGATCTCTGGTTGGTTCAAGGAGTCTGGTAGATCATTGGTTTGATCTCTGGTTGGTTCAAGGAGTCTGGTAGATCATAGGTTTGATCTCTGGTTGGTTCAAAGAGTCTGGTAGATCATTGGTTTGATCTCTGGTTGGTTCAAGGAGTCTGGTAGATCATTGGTTTGATCTCTGGTTGGTTCAAGGAGTCTGGTAGATCATTGGTTTGATCTCTGGTTGGTTCAAGGAGTCTGGTAGATCATTGGTTTGATCTCTGGTTGGTTCAAGGAAAAACTACAATTACTATTTGCTGCTTCTCCTCTAAGCACACAGTATTAAGAGCAAAGACTGGTTGCCTCGGATTCAGTATAATGTATCTTTTAATGTCAATCCACAGACTGTTGTTTCAGTGAACTAGCACTATAAAAATCCAACTAAACATATTGGTTTAGTACAATAAACGTTAGAGAATACCAAAGGGGCAATCAAAAGTGAACAAACCAGAGAAACCAGCAACACAGGGCACTCAAGACAAAGAAAAACAAAACAAGAACACCAACTATGTAGAAACAAGCACAAACATTGAAGCAATGTAAACAAGACATGAGCCTTCCTACAAAGTGGACTTCATCATCAACAAGCACAAACATTGAAACAATGTAAACAAGACATGAGCCTTCCTACAAAGTGGACTTCATCATCAACAAGCACAAACATTGAAACAATGTAAACAAGACATGAGCCTTCCTACAAAGCAGACTTCATCATCAACAAGCACAAACATTGAAACAATGTAAACAAGACATGAGCCTTCCTTCAAAGCAGACTTCACCATCAACAAGCACAAACATTGAAACAATGTAAACAAGACATGAGCCTTCCTACAAAGCAGACTTCATCATCAACAAGCACAAACATTGAAACAATGTAAACAAGACATGAGCCTTCCTACAAAGCAGACTTCATCATCAACAAGCACAAACATTGAAACAATGTAAACAAGACATGAGCCTTCCTACAAAGCAGACTTCATCATCAACAAGCACAAACACTGAAACAATGTAAACAAGACATGAGCCTTCCTACAAAGTGGACTTCATCATCAACAAGGACAAACATTGAAACAATGTAAACAAGACATGAGCTTTCCTACAAAGTGGACTTCATCATCAACAAGCACAAACATTGAAACAATGTAAACAAGACATGAGCCTTCCTACAAAGTGGACTTCATCATCAACAAGCACAAACATTGAAACAATGTAAACAAGACATGAGCCTTCCTACAAAGCAGACTTCATCATCAACAAGCACAAACATTGAAACAATGTAAACAAGACATGAGCCTTCCTTCAAAGCAGACTTCATCATCAACAAGCACAAACATTGAAACAATGTAAACAAGACATGAGCCTTCCTACAAAGCAGACTTCATCATTATCTCATCAAATGTAATTTGTTCTGCCAAGATATATCTGACTAATTGCTCAACAGTCACTCATTCATTCTTTCAAATAGTTATGTGTTTGTAATGAGAATTGTATACTTGTAGCTATGAATGATGTATGATGCATATACCAATACATTTTTTACTTAAATTTTCGCTATTAAATTAATAAAGGAGGTTAGGGTTATGGTGTTTAAGGCTACTTGCAACAATAATTCAGTTTTATCGCGGTGGTAAGTTTTATTAGTGGAGGAAACCGGAGAAAACCACAGACCTGCCACAAGTCACTGACATGATTTATCACATATTGTTGTATTGAGTACAACTCGCCTAAGCAGGATACGATCTCACAACTTGAACGTATGTGGTGATAGATACTGATGGCATAGGTAGTTGTAAATCCAACTACCATACGATCACAGACATGACAGCCCCCTCATGCTTTCCTTATCATGACCTGACAAACCTCCCTCTATCGATTGAGAGTGCATTCCCTTGGCAGCTTGTTAAGCCCTTGGAACTGTCACTAGTACTCAGTGGGAAAGAGGAGTGTCACCGCTATATATATAATATGTAAACCACTTAAAAAGGGTTTTTCATTGTCAAAAAATGTAAGTTTTATGCAGATCCAGTTTAGATCCTCTGTTTAATTTTCTAAAGTTGTGATAAAATGGTGATATGGTATACAGGGGTTGTTAATAAGAGTTGAGTGATTGTTTTTTAATGCCAACTCAGTTATTTTTCAGCTACATGTATATCATGGTGAGAACAAGTTCATTTTCAATGAGGTGATGATGAGGTCCCTTTGTACTAGACCAACATTGATATAAGAAAAATAATCAAAGTATATATATAGTTAGAGTTACCTGTTACTTTCATGTAGATAAAAAATAAATCTTAAGATGTTGAGTCACTGGTTTTATGTGAAATAGACAGAAATTTGTGTTGTTATGTATAAAATAGACAAATGACCTGGTAATTAATTTCTTCAGGTACGTGTGAAATTGAACAGGATTGGTAATTATTTAAATGAATGTGTTGAGGACATTTTTGGCAAGAAATTTATTATGGTATTTTCACAGTCAAGTTTTACTATAATCCATGGCCAGTGTACGTTCGGAATGCATAAAAGAGGATTTATTTTAACGCTGTAATCTTTTTTTCTACTTTGAAAAAGTCAGCAGGAATGACTAGTTTGGATTGTAGTCTAAAAACTATGGTAAGGAAAATTAATATAAAAGGTGAACATATTAGAGTCAAGGTTATTGGTGTTTAACACCACTTTCAACAATATTTCATATATACAGGTAATGGTATCGTGGTAGAGGTAACAGGAGTACGGGGACAAAATCACTGACGTGCAGAAAGTCACAGATCAAAAATTTAATCAACATATCAAGGTTAGGCGTATCCTGTACAAGGTTAGGCCAAGCAAAAAAATATGTGTTTACGGTCACCCGACCAACCCTATTTTTCAGCCGCCGACCCTAACCTTTTTTATCGACAATTATTCGACTAATTTTTACACAGAATTCGGATAACCATTTTTGTTGTTTAATCAGCAGCAATGTTTTATTTATTCAACCGCTAGCTTTTTGTCGAAATTTAGAGCAAAGAAGGTAGAAAAACTGTGTAACTCGTCATTACTCATAAAACAGCTTCAACAAATGACGGTTTACCGGAAATTTCGTAAATGAAATACCGGAATCGGATTCCGGAATCGGGAACGACTATTTCCGGTTTTGCGGATAATAATAATAATAAAAAAAAATAATGCCGACCGACTGACCCTAGATTTTTTGTGACATGTGACCGTAAACACACATATTTTTTTGTTTGGCCTTAGGCATATCCTGTACACCTGACCTTGTGTGATAATCTCAAGGTTAGACATATCCTGTACACCTGACCTTGTGTGATAATCTCAAGGTTAGGCATATCCTGTACACCTGGCCTTGTGTGATAATCTCAAGGTTAGGCGTATCCTGTACACCTGACCTTGTGTGATAATCTCAAGGTTAGGTGTATCATGTACACCTGACCTTGTGTGATAATCTCAAGGTTAGGCATATCCTGTATACCTGGCCTTGTGTGATAATCTCAAGGTTAGGCGTATCCTGTACACCTTCCCTTGTGTGATAATCTCAAGGTTAGGTGTATCCTGTACACCTGGCCTTGTGTGATAATCTCAAGGTTAGATGTATCCTCTACACCTGGCCTTGTGGGATAATCTCAAGGTTAGACATATCCTGTACACCTGACCTTGTGTGTTACCTTAGTTGCAATGAGTGCCACTAGGAGATCAAGAACTGCTTACCCTTACTGGTTACCCTAGTTACAATGAGTGCCACTAGGAGATCAAGAACTGCTTACCCTTACTGGTTACCCTAGTTACAATGAGTGCCATTAGGAGATCAAGAACTGCTTACCCTTACTGGTTACCCTAGTTACAATGAGTGCCATTAGGAGATCAAGAACTGCTTACCCTTACTGGTTACCCTAGTTACAATGAGTGCCACTAGGAGATCAAGAACTGCTTACCCTTACTGGTTACCCTAGTTACAATGAGTGCCACTAGGAGATCAAGAACTGCTTACCCTTACTGGTTACCCTAGTTACAATGAGTGCCACTAGGAGATCAAGAACTGCTTACCCTTACTGGTTACCCTAGTTACAATGAGTGCCATTAGGAGATCAAGAACTGCTTACCCTTACTGGTTACCCTAGTTACAATGAGTGCCATTAGGAGATCAAGAACTGCTTACCCTTACTGGTTACCCTAGTTACAATGAGTGCCATTAGGAGATCAAGAACTGCTTACCCTTACTGGTTACCCTAGTTACAATGAGTGCCACTACGAGATCATGCACTGGTTACCCTAGTTATAATGAGTGCCATTAGGAGATCAAGAACTGCTTACCCTTACTGGTTACCCTAGTTACAATGAGTGCCACTAGGAGATCATGCACTGGTTACCCTTACTGGTTACCCTAGTTATAATGAGCGCCACTAGGAGATCAGATCAAGAACTGGTTACCTTTACTGGTTACCCTAGAGTTTACTTCAGGTTTTTAATGGGGTTCATGTTGCTATATCTTTTAGTTTTCTATATACATGTAGTATTTTGTAATCTATCCTCTGTCCTTTGATTTACAGCTTCTGATTAGTCTCATAGGGAGTTCCTTGTGTTTGAAAGGCACATAACCATAACAAAAGTTGAAGAGCAGCATTTAAAGTGCAATTCCTTAATTATTTTTATTTTTACCATTTAGTTTCAGTTGGATTCTGTTTATGTTAAATTACATCTAAATCCTTTGTTAAAGTTGTTATTAGTTTACAACAGGAAATAAATAATCCAAGGGAAGATAATTAGAACTCGCCCACTCCTCGTGAATTATTAAACAAAACATTTGTTAGTTGTAAATCTTATGTTATTAACTTCCAGATAAACTGAAATTTTAGATTTTTATACCATTTTGAAAGTTGTCAAAATGCATCTGTTATATACATGTATGTTCACTGGGTGCAGTCATCGTCTTGTAACAGCATCGGTGGTGTAATGGTTAGCATGCTCGCCTCTAGTGCCATAGATCGTGGGTTAGAGCCCTAATCAGGTCAAACCAAACATAGAATTGGTACAGTATTTATTGCTTCTCAGCTAAGCATGCAACATTAAGAACAAAGAACAAAGACGGGTTGGCTCGGAATCAAGATAATATGTCCGAGTGGGGCAACATGTCTATCCACGGACTGTTGCTTCAGTGAGCTATCACTATAAATATGCAACTAAGCGTGTCGGTCTAGTACAAAGCGGACTTCATCATCATATCATTGAAAATTAACTTCTTCTGGCCATGATTTAGCTGAAAATTGCTGAGTTGGTGTTATACAACAATCACTCACTCACTCTAATAAGACCCCTTCTGCAATGAAAAAAGGGGGGGGGGTTAATTTAGTAGTACATTTTTGTGTATTTTACTCTCTCAATGCATCTGAAATGAATGGCCTTATAAAAGGGGGACTTTCCTCCACCAATAAAAGTGAGGCCCAAGATATTACTTAAAAAGGGAGACTTTCCTCCACCAATAAAAGTGAGGCCCAAGATATTACTTAAAAAGGGAGACTTTTCTCCACCAATAAAAGTGAGGCCCAATATATTACTTTAAAAGGGAGACTTTCCTCCACCAATAAAAGTGAGGTCCAAGATATTACTTAAAAAGGGAGACTTTCCTCCACCAATAAAAGTGAGGTCCAAGATATTACTTTAAAAGGGAGACTTTCCTCCACCAATAAAAGTGAGGCCCAATATATTACTTTAAAAGGGAGACTTTCCTCCACCAATAAAAGTGAGGCCCAAGATATTACTTTAAAAGGGAGACTTTTCTCCACCAATAAAAGTGAGGCCCAAGATATTACTTAAAAGGGAGACTTTCCTTCACCAATTAAAGTGAGGGCCAAGTGGCAGTACATTACTGGTATGCATACCATAAATCTGGGTATTTACTACATGTGTAGAGGGAGACTCCATTGTCTACCATAAATCTGGGTATTTACTACATGTATAGAGGGAGACTCCATTGTCTACCATAAATCTGGGTATTTACTACATGTGTAGAGGGAGACTCCATTGTCAACCACAAATCTGGGTATTTACTACATACATGTATGTAGAGGGAGACTCCATTGTCATTTACATTTTCACCAGAGCTAATAACTGTCATAAATTACAAAAGAACACATGATTTATTTTAAGAATGAGGAAATCAAATAACCACACCCATTTTACAACAGCTGGAAGGTGGGAGGGGGGAATAATTAAAATGTGTACAATACAAAAGACTGATGAATTCAGGTAAATTTAACTATTAAATTCATACTAGACATGTTGTTTCACCTGTCAATCATATCCTGGCTACAGATATTAAAACCACCATTAATTCAATAAAAAGTGGTCAACTTATGGTAATAAGGTTCATTCATAAAATCTTACCCCAGGTAAATTTAATTAATAATCAGACATTATTCATTTGTCGTCCCCCCATAGGGGTCCCTCCCCATTTCAATTATTAACATTCTTATTTTCTCAACAGCTGGGTAAAGTATTGATCTAACAGTAATAATTCAAACTTTCCACATTATCAACATGTTATAATTTACCAGAGTAAAGTGTAGCCAGAATTTTTTTTAATTTATTTCTAATGGCTAGCTATCCTGTTATTATTTTCTTCGTTAATTTATCCTTGAGACTGAAGTATGCTGTCAAGATGTTTTGCCAATAATTTCCCCTTGGATTCTGTTGGCAAATAATTACTTGAAGACTCATCTGATGTGAATCTTCTCTTAGGAAGTATATCTATAGTGGTAAAGGTACTGATGTGAATCTTCTAACTCTAAGGACATATAGTTACAGCATCAAGGATTGATATATCTTTAGCGTGAAGGATTTATTCCTTATTCTAGATATTTTTACGGAGATTTTTGCATATATTTTGGTGAATTAAACATCGTTATTAATTTCCATAATTATTGATTTCAACAAAAGTGCATTCATTTATTTTGATCAAAACAAATTAAAGGGAGTATTTAATTGGCATTACACCTGTGTAACAGATGAAATCATTCTGTGTGATTACCTGATTCTTGTGTAGGACCATAGATTTCATTGATTGTTAGAACACAACACATGATATACTTAGAGAGATACACTCGGCCTTTTATGGAAATATTGATATTATTTTACATAAAAATGGATATTTTATTGCAGTGTAAACATTCCCTATACAAGGTATGTAGCCTGTTACCATGGTAATAAGTATTTATCTATATTTACTTATTGATGTACTTTAATATTTGAATAAACAAAATGAAAGACTTGTGGGGGTGGGGGTGGGGAGAGAGGGGTGGTGTTTATGTTTTGTGAATGATGGTCATGGATAAAGGAAAATACCCTAATGGTCATAATGTGAGTTATTCTATAAGCTTACTAAGACGTAAAAAAAATTTGACCAGGAAAAATCCTCATTGATTCTCAATGAATTTGTCATTTACAAATTTAAGCAAAGGGGAGATAATTCATGTTTATGGTTAATTTTACCACAGTCACCTGTCTCTATCATGGTATGTTTACCAGCCACACAAATATATGTACAGATTTTTTATATAAAAGTAAGAATTTTAATGATTTATTTTAAGATATAACTAGATTAACCAGAAACTTCAGGCACAACTTTTTTTTTTTTATTGTGATAAGAAAGTTAAAACAGTGAATCATTACATCAATATTTACAAAATGAATAACTTCATCTCACCTCAAATGATTGACCACAAAACTACAACATGACACCATTTGATGATGGAAATCCAGGTCCTTGCTTGAGACAGACTCAACAATGTGACAGTGTTAAACCTGTTCTGTGGGATCCCACCCCTCCCCCAGGATATAGCCTGTTCTGTGGGATCCCACCCCTCCCCCAGGGTTAAACCTGTTCTGTGGGATCCCACCCCTCCTCCAGAGTTAAACCTGTTCTGTGGGATCCCACCCCTCCCCCAGGATTAAGCCTGTTCTGTGGGATCCCACCCCTCCCCCAGGGTTAAGCCTGTTCTGTGGGATCCCACCCCTCCCCCAGGGTTAAACCTGTTCTGTGGGATCCCACCCCTCCCCCAGGGTTAAACCTGTTCTGTGGGATCCCCTCCCCCTCTTGATATATCTTTACTATTACTGCATGTTATTTGGAAGGTTGGTGTATGTACTCTCTAGAAGGGTGTGGTTCTATCAACAGATTGTTGATGTACATGTAAAGATAAATCTTCCTGTATAAGTAAGATCAACAAAGGTATGTTATAAACATGCTGTTTATCTGATAATGGAATTTAGGATGATGGTGAAAGCAAGTTTATATTTTTTTATGATCATATTTTTGCGGCATGTGCTAAAAGGTAGAGTGGAGTCTTGCAGACTCCAAATTGGAGTGGAGTCTTGGAGACTCCAAATTGTAGTGGAGTCTTGATTGAACATATGAATAGGGGTGTATTTCAATCTCCAGTGGGTACCATTGTGCTCAGCTGTACCTGAAGTAGCTCAGTCCCATGTTGTTACTTAAGGTAAAATTTGGAACTCCGGTGCTGCTGAGGTTTGAAAAATAGATATTTCTTCGGCATGAAAATCATACCCATTTGAAGTATGAAAACTATACCCATTCATTTAAATTATTCGCTAATTGGTGAAAAAACGAAGTAACCAAACCTCAATATGTCTTCCAATCAGAGTTCCATTCTTTGTTTCTCAAATACTGAAGTCTCGGACGTCAAGCGATATTGCTTAGTAAACTTTGTTTGACCCTTTGTAAAAACTGACGACGATTGTGTACATTGAAAAAATACAAAATATGGACATCAATTTTGCATAAAAAACACTAAAAATAAAACCGTACATAATAATATATTATATTTATCAGGCATGTGCACACGCACTGCAAAATGACCGGAAAGTCAACTAATATAAATGTCTTTTGAGCAAATTAACCAAAGAATGACTAGGATATAATTATTTTAGTGAGAGAAACAAAATATACGGTCTTGTTCCTAAGGTGTTAGGGCTATGGTGTTTAATGACACTTTCAACAATATTTCAGTTATATCGTGGTGGTCAGTTTTATAGGTGGAGGAAACTGTCGCAAGTCACTCACAAACTCTATCACATAATGTTGTATCGAGTACAATGTTTAATGAAAGAACCAATTTTTCCTACGTGTACCGTTGATGATGGACAAAGAAAATATTTAATTTTTTCACCTTCTCCGATATATTAATGAATGTTCCCATGTAAACATTTAAATATAAACGTAAGCAATTATGCCGACCTACAAATGATTATGTGAAGTTATGGGTTTAATAATTCAAATAGCTTCAATTATCTTTTTGTCTTACCTATAATTTTCAACCATATTTTTTCTTTAATCATTTATTATATTCTAAAATGTGATTAAAACTTGGTCTGGGAATGACTCCAAAATTTCACTCCACTCTACGACTCCAAACTTTCACTCCATAACTCCACTCCACTCCACTCAACCTTTTAGCACAGGCCGTAACAACATGGGACTGAGCTACTTCAGGTACAGCTGGGCGCAATGGTACCCACTGGAGATTGAAATACACCTCTATTCATATGTTCAATCAAGACTCCACTCCAATTTGGAGTCTCCAAGACTCCACTCCAATTTGGAGTCTGCAAGACTCCACTCCACTCCACCTTTTAGCACATGCCTATTTTTGTAAAGGTACTGTAACGTGGACTGCCACACTACAATTGAAATATTGTTTACAGTGTCACTGAACACCCATAACCCTAATTTATCATTGGGTGTTTTGATTTGGAGAATAACAGCAATAAAAATGTAAATGTTTTATTTTTTAACCCTAGTTTCTGGTAGATATTCTTCATATCTACTTTCATTAGAATATTTTCAGCCTTGAAGGTACAAAAATATAGTAGACATACTTGTAATGTATATATATATAAAATATTGTAAGTGCTTGCCTTTGAGAAGAGAAGATCGATGACTATCTCTGGTCATGTCTGATGTAATACTACATAATTGGTTTATTTGTTTGTCAGCCAAGGACATTAACATGATTAGATAGTAATAACAAAGACTTGTTGGCTCATCATGTATCATGTTTATGTATCTTATTTTCCTGCAGGGGCCGTCGTGGCAGTGATCGTATTGTAGTTGGATTTACAACTAGCTATGCAATCAGTGCCTATCACCACTGATGTTGTGAGTTCTAATCTCGATCAGGGCGAGGTGTACAACATTATGTGATAAAGTTTGCCATTGACTTGCGACAGGTCGGTGGTTTTCTCCAGGTCTTCTGGTTTCTTCCACCAATAAAAATGACCGCCACGATATAGCTAAAATATTGTTGAAAGTTGCATTAACCACCATCAAACAAACAAACATTTTCCTGCAGTAAAATAGACCAGCATACATTGTATATGCTGAAAAGGGGAGGAAGGTATAACACTACCACCCTGCTTGTATTTCTCACATGCTTTAACAATTACTGTGTTTTAAAAGACTATACAAAAATGTTTATCATAGTTTTAAGAACCCTATAACAATACTTTAGGGGTAGGGTTGGAATCACATGAACCAGTTTAGCAAACATGGCCACCACATACAATTCTTGTTTCTGATTGGTCGATTTCTAAAAAGTCTTCTCCTTTGAAACTGCTTAGCCATATGAACCGAAACTTGGTAGGAAGCATCTACATGTATGGAAGGTTCTGTATTAAGTTTCCTCAAAGCAGAATGAAAGGTGAGCAACACATGCTCAGTGAACCTCCAGTTAACTTTCTTTTCATGATTCAAACTTCTTGTTAAGTTTGTTTTGTTGTTGTTTGTTTATTTTGCCATCTGCTCAGATAAATCAATGAAACTGAATAGCCCCCCCTTTTAATTCTTGGTCCTTTTCCAAAAATGTACTTACAAGTAATTCTCTTGGTTAATTTCAGTCTTAAAACCTCAAGAGATGAGATTTAAGTGTCAGACTCTTGGCAAAATAATCCTGTTTAATGAGTATTAGGGATGACAGGGGGGTTTGCTTAATTACTGCTATAAACTAGGAAAGGGTGAGAATAAGTAACATGATGGCTTCTCTCTGTCTATTAGAGATTAAACTTGTGATCCCAAGTAAAAAAGAAATCTGAATCGATTCAGGTGATGGTGGATGTCGTGGATCTTTCAATATACACTAGTTGTTCTTTCTAATTGTTACGTACAAAGAACTGAAATATTTACCAATAATTTTCATTGCATTACACATTTTTCTTGCCAAATTTTAAGCTTTATTCATGAATTTTCCTCCACATGGACAGGTCAAAACTTGATGTAGATTATATAGCTGAACTATGTTTTTTCCCAGAGCTTTTTAGAGCCAAAGCCAAATGCAGGTAATATACAGCCATTTACACTAAATTAATGGAAAGTCGTTATAGGACGGGTACATATACATCAGCTAGTCAAGTATGATATCTGACTGGAACCAACTGTCAAAGTCCATGTTCTCATATACATTTTGTACATGTAAATAAAGACGAGGCCTGGGCCTCACTTGAGAATCATTGATGTGTTCTCACATAAATAAAGACAAGGCCTGGGCCTCACTTGAGAATCATTGATGTGTTCTCACATAAATAAAGACAAGGCCTTGGCCTCACTTGAGAATCATTGATGTGTTCTCACATAAATAAAGACAAGACCTTGGCCTCACTTGAGAATCATTGATGTGTTCTCACATAAATAAAGACAAGACCTTGGCCTCACTTGAGAATCATTGATGTGTTCTCACATAAATAAAGACAAGACCTTGGCCTCACTTGAGAATCATTGATGTGTTCTCACATAAATAAAGACATGCCTTGGCCTCACTTTAGTATCATTGATGTGTTCTCACATAAATAAAGATAAGGCCTTGGCCTCACTTTAGTATCATTGATGTGTTCTCACATAAATAAAGATAAGGCCTTGGCCTCACTTTAGTATCATTGATGTGTTCTCACATAAATAAAGACATGCCTTGGCCTCACTTGAGAATCATTGATATGTTCTCACATAAATAAAGATAAGGCCTTGGCCACACTTGAGAATCATTGATGTGTTCTCACATAAATAAAGACAAGGCCTGGGCCTCACTTGAGAATCATTGATGTGTTCTCACATAAATAAAGACAAGGCCTTGGCCTCACTTGAGAATCATTGATGTGTTCTCACATAAATAAAGACAAGACCTTGGCCTCACTTGAGAATCATTGATGTGTTCTCGCATAAATAAAGACAAGACCTTGACCTCACTTTAGTATCATTGATGTGTTCTCACATAAATAAAGACAAGACCTTGGCCTCACTTGAGAATCATTGATGTGTTCTCACATAAATAAAGATAAGGCCTTGGCCACACTCGAGAATCATTGATGTGTTCTCACATAAATAAAGACAAGGCCTGGGCCTCACTTGAGAATCATTGATGTGTTCTCACATAAATAAAGACAAGGCCTTGACCTCACTTTAGTATCATTGATGTGTTCTCACATAGATAAAGACATGCCTTGGCCTCACTTGAGAATCATTGATGTGTTCTCACATAAATAAAGATAAGGCCTTGGCCACACTTGAGAATCATTGATGTGTTCTCACATAAATAAAGACAAGGCCTGGGCCTCACTTGAGAATCATTGATGTGTTCTCACATAAATAAAGACAAGGCCTTGGCCTCACTTGAGAATCATTGATGTGTTCTCACATAAATAAAGACAAGACCTTGGCCTCACTTGAGAATCATTGATGTGTTCTTGCATAAATAAAGACAAGACCTTGACCTCACTTTAGTATCATTGATGTGTTCTCACATAAATAAAGAGAAGACCTTGGCCTCACTTGAGAATCATTGATGTGTTCTCACATAAATAAAGACATGCCTTGGCCTCACTTGAGAATCATTGATGTGTTCTCACATAAATAAAGATAAGGCCTTGGCCACACTTGAGAATCATTGATGTGTTCTCACATAGATAAAGACAAGACATTTGCCTCACTTGAAAATCATTGATGTGTTCTCACATAAATAAAAACAAGACCTTGACCTCACCTGAGAATTATTGTTTTGTTCTCACATAAATAAAGACAAGACCTTGGTTTCACTTGAGAATCATTGATGCGTTCTCACATAAATAAAGACAAGACCTTGACCTCACTTTAGAATCATTGATGTGTTCTCACATAAATAAAGACAAGGCCTTGACCTCACTTGAGAATCGTTGATGTGTTCTCACATAAATGAAGACAAGACCTTGACCTCACTTGAGAATCATTGATGTGTTCTCACATAAATAAAGACAAGGCCTTGACCTCACTTGATTGTTTAGAATTAATGCCAGATGTGTCCTCACATAAATAAATACAGCACCTTGGTCACATTTGAGGATCAATGGTGTGTTCTCACATTAATATGTAAGACAAGACATTGGCCTCACTTCATTTAGAATTAATAATTAACCCCAACAAAATGCTAGATGTGTCCTCACATAGATAAATACAAAACCTTGTCTCATTTAAGAATCATTGATGTGTTCTCATATAAATAAAAACAATTTGCCTTGACCTCTTCAATGACATCTTCTCACATAAATAAAGAAAGGTCCTTGACATTGTCAGAATCAATAATGAGAAAAAATGCCAGATGTGTTCTCACATAAAAACATGATTTAATTATCAAAGCATGTGTTGTTAATTAGATGTACTCTAGTTTTAACTACTTAACTGTTAGTGTAGTAGTGGGTAGTAATCAAGGTAATTGTTATTTATTTGTCTTATTGTAATTTGTACAGTCAGTAGAGAGACAGGAGGAGTAGGAGGGGGAAATTGAAGCACATGTTAACCTAGACTTGTATACTAAGTATAAACTTGTATGATAATTCAGTAGAGGTAAAATATATAATTATTTGTCTTATTGTACAGTCAGTAGAGAGGGAGGAGGAGGAGGAGGGAGTAATTATTTGTCTTATTGTACAGTCAGTAGAGAGGGAGGAGGAGGAGGAGGGAGTAATTATTTGTCTTATTGTACAGTCAGTAGAGAGGCAGGAGGAGGAGGAGGGAGTAATTATTTGTCTTATTGTACAGTCAGTAGAGAGGGAGGAGGAGGAGGAGGGAGTAATTATTTGTCTTATTGTACAGTCAGTAGAGAGGCAGGAGGAGGAGGAGGGAGTAATTATTTGTCTTATTGTACAGTCAGTAGAGAGGCAGGAGGAGGAGGAGGGAGTAATTATTTGTCTTATTGTAGTCAGTAGAGAGGCAGGAGGAGGAGGAGGGAGTAATTATTTGTCTTATTGTACAGTCAGTAGAGAGGCAGGAGGAGGAGGAGGGAGTAATTATTTGTCTTATTGTACAGTCAGTAGAGAGGGAGGAGGAGGAGGAGGGAGTAATTATTTGTCTTATTGTAGTCAGTAGAGAGGCAGGAGGAGGAGGAGGGAGTAATTATTTGTCTTATTGTACAGTCAGTAGAGAGGCAGGAGGAGGAGGAGGGAGTAATTATTTGTCTTATTGTAGTCAGTAGAGAGGCAGGAGGAGGAGGAGGGAGTAATTATTTGTCTTATTGTACAGTCAGTAGAGAGGCAGGAGGAGGAGGAGGGAGTAATTATTTGTCTTATTGTACAGTCAGTAGAGAGGCAGGAGGAGGAGGAGGGAGTAATTATTTGTCTTATTGTAGTCAGTAGAGAGGCAGGAGGAGGAGGAGGGAGTAATTATTTGTCTTATTGTACAGTCAGTAGAGAGGCAGGAGGAGGAGGAGGGAGTAATTATTTGTCTTATTGTACAGTCAGTAGAGAGGCAGGAGGAGGAGGAGGGAGTAATTATTTGTCTTATTGTACAGTCAGTAGAGAGGCAGGAGGAGGAGGAGGGAGTAATTATTTGTCTTATTGTACAGTCAGTAGAGAGGCAGGAGGAGGAGGAGGGAGTAATTATTTGTCTTATTGTACAGTCAGTAGAGAGGCAGGAGGAGGAGGAGGGAGTAATTATTTGTCTTATTGTACAGTCAGTAGAGAGGGAGGAGGAGGGAGGGAAACCAAACCACATATTAACCTACATTTGTATACTAAGTATAAACTTGTATGATATATTCGATTCACTTCAATATTTATTGTAAGTTTATTTATGTTTTGTATAGTCAGTAGAGAGGGGAAGGGAAAAATGGGGGAGGGGGTTTTGAAGCACATATGAAGCCAGACTTGTATGCTAAGTATAAACTTGTATGATAATTCAGAAGCGATAAAGCATATATTCATTTGTGATATACTCTTTTCACTTCAATATTTATTGCAAGTTTATTTGTGTTTTTGTATAGTCAGTAGAGAGGGGGAGGAAAAGAGGGGGATTGAAGCACATATTAACCCAGATTTATATATTTGTTTAATATTTGCTTAATATAAAGTTGTATATGGTGAATGAGAAAAGATCAAATATCTATTTATTTGCATTGTTGTTTAGTCAGAAGAGAGAAGGGGGAGGGGAGATTGAAGCACATATTAATATTCTTGTATGATATGTATAAATTGTAAATTAAAGAGGTAAAATATATAATTATTTGTATTTGTGTTATTGTACAGTATGGAAAGAGGGGAGGGGGGGGGGGGGGGAGATCAAAGTACATATTAGGCCAAAAAAAAAATATGTGTGATTACGGTCACCTGACCTACCCTAATTTTTGCTAGCGACCCTATGAATTTTTACACAGAATTCGGATAACCATTTTTGTTGTTTAACCAGCAGCAATGTTTTATTTATTCAACTGCTAGCTTTATGTCGAAATTGAGAGCAAAGAAGGTAGGAAAACTGCATAATTCGTCATTTTACCGGAAATTTCGAAAAAGAAATACCGGAATCCGATTCCGGAACTGGGAGCGACTATTTCCGGTTTTGCCGATAATAAAAAAAAAAAAAAAAAAAAACATAATCCTGACCGATCTACCCTAGATTTTTTTGACATGGCCTTACTATCCACGCATGCAGAACACGGATCAACTATGGTTCTTGATGGGTTCGGTTACTAGCATTAAGGATGGTAGGCGATATACCAGTTTATGACTTGTGTAGTTATCTGTCGAGTATAACTTGTGAAAATTTCCCAGCGGTTCATGCTCTGACTGGTTGTGATACCACTTAGGCTATCTTTGGTATTGGAAAAAAATCTGTTTTTAAGCTGATTAAATCTTCATCTGCTGAGCTTTCGGACCTTTCACAGCTTAAGGACCCAGATCTTGAATCCTCAATATGTGTTGCAAGAAAAATTGTGGCAAAGTTGTATGACCCAAAAGCAAGGTATAAGTCTTGCCATACCAATCGGAATAAGCTACGTGTCAGACTTGCTACCAGCAAAGACTGCTCCCTTGTTCGCATTCCACCAAGTGAATCGGCATTTAAACAACACGTCCTGAGAGCTTCCATTCAAACAAAGACGTTTGTTCATGCAAAGGTAGAAAGATTTGTAGCCGAGAATGTGTTTGCTACGAACAAAACCTCTGTTGTACAGAATTATGTCCTTGTCAGGACAGTGATCTATGTTTAAACAATTACAAGCCAACAGAACCCCGATGATGACGATGAAGAAGTGGCATCTGATGATTAATGTGAAGGCCGCAGTGGGTACCGTAAATGAAATGGAATTGTGAATTTTTACTGGATATGAAATATGAATATGTATACCGTATTTAGGGTTGTATAATGCGCAGGATTTTGCCCAGATTCTTTAATTTGTAGGAGGGGTGCGCATTATAAACAGGAACAATGTGTTTCTCTCTTTCCCAGACCGGGAAATCACATGTCCGCCAATAAAACCCAACGGATTTAATATTTTGCAACTTTATTGAAGATGAAAAGAGATAAATGGTTCTTAAATTCTCCCAGCAAATGAAACATTCTTACATTTCCAACGGCGATTTTTTTAAAAGTCCATGCACATTATAGACACGAACTAGTTTTTTTCTGGAGATTTTCAAGGCCAAGAGGGGGTGCACATTATGCACCAATGTGCATTATACAACCCTAAATATGGTATACATGTATGTAGTCCACAATCAAAACCCATGAACAAAAAAAGAATAAAAAAGAAAAAAATAAAATAAAATAAAATAATATCCTACCAGACGACCCTCCGACCTTGATGTGGTTGGTAGGCTTTCAACAAACAGGAGGCCCAAGTTATTGTGATTTATGGATGGCTTGTCAATGATGTCCATTCTCACCCTTTTTATGATTAAATTTTTTTCGATCTTCTTTACTTTCTACTCACAAATATTTTTTTTTATTTTCTTCAAATATATGTGCTTGGATAAATAATAATGCAAATATACTATATTTATGATTCAAAATAATTTTAAAAGTTTATTTTATAACATGCATCGCTGTTTTACCACTGGCACGGCCTTAACGAAAACGTCAATATGACGTCGCACATCTGGTTGTTTTTTACTGATGTGAGTGAGAATGGAAGAAATATTAGTAACATTGGATGCGTGGTGCATTTAAGCATGCTGTGTTAATTAATTGCTTCAAATTAGCTCATTATGTAACATGAGGGTTAAATTTGAAAATTTTCATATTTGACCTTTGACCCGGATTTAAAAGAATTTGCACCATATTTAACTTTTACCACCAGGTAAACTGAAATCTACTCTCTTTTACCTTTCCAATGATATATAGCCGTCTGTTAGGTAGGTGCATTAAAAATGAATTTTATCCTTGTATGTCACTATATATGGTTCCTTGATAAGTGGTATAATGTAAAAAAAAAAATATTGTATACAATAACTATAGGCCAATAGAATAGGCCTGTTTAATAGATAGATGTGGACAAAAACCTGTATTTTTGATTAGGGATGTGTTTTTTGAGGACATATATCCAGTATTTTGATTGACAGATTGACCTAAGGTCAGATAGATTTAATTATCAGCTGATTGTCTGTAAGTTATACCTTTACTTATCACAAATATTTATGGTATTTTGTTATGAGATTTTTGACTTGTGGTAAATTGTGGACTTGTCATATACAATTTAGTCATAGTTGAAGGACACTATTATTGACTATACAATCTATCAGGATTAATTCATTGTCAGTTGTTGATACAACATGTATAATAATATATTATAGATTTGTTGTATAATAATATATTGTAGATTTAACTTCAAAATAAAAGTTAGAAGACCCCTCCCATCAAAGGTCCCCTCTCTTATCAGGAAAGATATCAGATGCACTGGGATGGTAAAGTACTTCTAAATTGCCCTCCTCGTTAGAGGCCACTTTTTCATTTTAGAAGGGACAGCCTTATAAGAGGGGGGATTACTACTGTACTGTTATCAGTGATTACATCTATCAGTGTAACAGGTGCCTCTATATATTTTGAATCTTAAAATTGTAGGGAGATTTCAATCTAGATGGTCTTGAAGGGTTATCAATTAATGTGTACTAGTCAGGCATGAAATTACATGTACTAATAGACTTCTGATGTTAATTATAACATGCCTGGCTGTTATTCCCCAGACTATAAACATCAATACACTACATAGCTATATAGCCTGGCTGTTGTACCCTAGATAATAAACATCTATACACTGCATAGCCCAGATAATAAACATCTATACACTGCATAGCCCAGATAATAAACATCTATACACTACATAGCTATATAGCCTGGCTGTTGTACCCTAGATAATAAACATCTATACCCTACATAGCCCAGATAATAAACATCTATACACTACATAGCCCAGATAATAAACATCTATACACTACATAGCCCAGATAATAAACATCTATACACTGCATAGCCCAGATAATAAACATCTATACACTGCATAGCCCAGATAATAAACATCTATACCCTACATAGCCCAGATAATAAACATCTATACACTACATAGCTATATAGCCTGGCTGTTGTACCCTAGATAATAAACATCTATACCCTACATAACCCAGATAATAAACATCTATACACTACATAGCCCAGATAATAAACATCTATACCCTACATAGCCCAAATAATAAACATCTATACACTGCATAGCCTGGCTGTAGTTCCCCATATAATAAACATCTATACACTACATTAGCCTGGCTGTAGTTCCCCAGATAATAAACATCTATACACTACATAGCCCAGATAATAAACATCTATACCCTACATAGCCAAATAATAAACATCTATACACTACATAGCTATATAGCCTGGCTGTTGTACCCTAGATAATAAACATCTATACACTACATAGCCCAGATAATAAACATCTATACCCTACATAGCCCAGATAATAAACATCTATACCCTACATAGCCCAGGTAATAAACATCTATACACTACATAGCTATATAGCCTGGCTGTTGTACCATTGATAATAAAACATCTATACACTACATAGCCCAGATAATAAAACATCTATACACTACATAGCCCAGATAATAAACATCTATACACTACATAACCTGGCTGTAGTTCCCCAGATAATAAACATCTATACACTACATAACTATATAGCCTGGCTGTTGTACCATAGATAATAAACATCTATACACTACATAGCCCAGATAATAAACATCTATACCCTACATAGCCCAGATAATAAACATCTATACCCTACATAGCCCAGATAATAAACATCTATACACTACATAGCTATATAGCCTGGCTGTTGTACCATAGATAATAAAACATCTATACACTGCATAGCCCAGATAATAAACATCTATACACTACATAGCCTGGCTGTAGTTCCCCAGATAATAAACATCTATACACTACATAACCTGGCTGTAGTTCCCCAGATAATAAACATCTATACACTACATAGCCTGGCTGTAGTTCCCCAGATAATAAACATCTATACACTACATAGCCTGGCTGTAGTTCCCCAGATAATAAACATCTATACACTACATAGCCTGGCTGTAGTTCCCCAAATAATAAACATCTATACACTACATAGCCTGGCTGTAGTTCCCCAGATAATAAACATCTATACACTACATAGCCTGGCTGTAGTTCCCCAGATAATAAACATCTATACACTACATAGCCTGGCTGTAGTTCCCCAGATAATAAACATCTATACACTACATAGCCTGGCTGTAGTTCCCCAAATAATAAACATCTATACACTACATAGCCTGGCTGTAGTTCCCCAGATAATAAACATCTATACACTACATTAGCCTGGCTGTAGTTCCCCAGATAATAAACATATATACACTACATTAGCCTGGCTGTAGTTCCCCAGATAATAAACATCTATACACTACATAGCCTGGCTGTAGTTCCCCAAATAATAAACATCTATACACTACATAGCCTGGCTGTAGTTCCCCAAATAATAAACATCTATACACTACATAGCCTGGCTGTAGTTCCCCAGATAATAAACATCTATACACTACATAGCCTGGCTGTAGTTCCCCAAATAATAAACATCTATACACTACATAGCCTGGCTGTAGTTCCCCAGATAATAAACATCTATACACTACATAACCTGGCTGTAGTTCCCCAGATAATAAACATCTATACACTACATAGCCTGGCTGTAGTTCCCCAGATAATAAACATCTATCCACTACATAGCCTGGCTGTAGTTCCCCAGATAATAAACATCTATACACTACATAGCCTGGCTGTAGTTCCCCAGATAATAAACATATATACACTACATTAGCCTGGCTGTAGTTCCCCAGATAATAAACATATATACACTACATTAGCCTGGCTGTAGTTCCCCAAATAATAAACATCTATACACTACATTAGCCTGGCTGTAGTTCCCCAGATAATAAACATATATACACTACATTAGCCTGGCTGTAGTTCCCCAGATAATAAACATATATACACTACATTAGCCTGGCTGTAGTTCCCCAGATAATAAACATCTATACACTACATAGCCTGGCTGTAGTTCCCCAGATAATAAACATCTATACACTACATAGCCTGGCTGTAGTTCCCCAGATAATAAACATCTATACACTACATAGCCTGGCTGTAGTTCCCCAGATAATAAACATCTATACACTACATAACCTGGCTGTAGTTCCCCAGATAATAAACATCTATACACTACATAGCCTGGCTGTAGTTCCCCAGATAATAAACATCTATACACTACATAGCCTGGCTGTAGTTCCCCAGATAATAAACATATATACACTACATAGCCTGGCTGTAGTTCCCCAGATAATAAACATATATACACTACATAGCCTGGCTGTAGTTCCCCAGATAATAAACATATATACACTACATAGCCTGGCTGTAGTTCCCCAGATAATAAACATCTATACACTACATTAGCCTGGCTGTAGTTCCCCAGATAATAAACATATATACACTACATAGCCTGGCTGTAGTTCCCCAGATAATAAACATCTATACACTACATAGCCTGGCTGTAGTTCCCCAGATAATAAACATATATACACTACATAGCCTGGCTGTAGTTCCCCAGATAATAAACATATATACACTACATAGCCTGGCTGTAGTTCCCCAGATAATAAACATATATACACTACATTAGCCTGGCTGTAGTTCCCCAGATAATAAACATATATACACTACATAGCCTGGCTGTAGTTCCCCAGATAATAAACATCTATACACTACATAGCCTGGCTGTAGTTCCCCAGATAATAAACATCTATACACTACATAGCCTGGCTGTAGTTCCCCAGATAATAAACATCTATACACTACATAACCTGGCTGTAGTTCCCCAGATAATAAACATCTATACACTACATAGCCTGGCTGTAGTTCCCCAGATAATAAACATCTATACACTACATAGCCTGGCTGTAGTTCCCCAGATAATAAACATCTATACACTACATAACCTGGCTGTAGTTCCCCAGATAATAAACATCTATACACTACATAGCCTGGCTGTAGTTCCCCAGATAATAAACATCTATACACTACATAACCTGGCTGTAGTTCCCCAGATAATAAACATCTATACACTACATTAGCCTGGCTGTAGTTCCCCAAATAATAAACATCTATACACTACATAGCCTGGCTGTAGTTCCCCAGATAATAAACATCTATACACTACATAGCCTGGCTGTAGTTCCCCAGATAATAAACATCTATACACTACATAACCTGGCTGTAGTTCCCCAGATAATAAACATCTATACACTACATAGCCTAAGCTATATAACCTGGCTGTAGTTCCCCAGATAATAAACATCTATACATGACATTCCACATTTTACAGCACACCTCATTAACTAGTATGTATCTAGAACATATAGGTATATTATATATAGTTGATGTAGGACATTAATATAAGTAGTTAAATGTAAGTACATTTGTATAGTAAAGCATGTACACTGTGTACATTTCCTCATTTTACTTTTGAAGTTTCATATATTTTTTTTAATTTGTACATTCTATACTTAACTATAGATCAACACATACATGTAAACATTATTTGTTTTCCAATAGGATTTAGTTTTACATTGATTCAGTTAGGTACAGTCTCAGGACATTTTTCCACCTATTTCTCAAATTGTCCTGAAGAAATTTATAAGAATTATTTTTAATTATTAAAGAATGTCCTGAAGAAATTTTGATAAAAACTGGCAATTGTCCTGAAGATTTCAATATCTAGCTGAAACACTGTTTTATCTAATTTGTATCTGAACAATTTTTAGATTTTATTGTGGGTGCTAAATGATGACAGACCTTCATTATGAGGCTCTGGAGGGGATAGGTACATATATTTGGATTTTTTTTTCACATATATGATTTATAGTAAATTGAAGTGTTATGGAAAATTGAACCAGAATCCAGACTGAGATATTGCAATAATTTTACATCAGACCATGTGTAAACTTTTTAGTCATGTTGAGGGGGAAAAAATATTGACCTATGGTCTATAAATATGGTATTTTTTTTTACATAAAAACCAGATTTGAAACTTCCTATTGTGAAGTCTTTGCTTGATTTTAATCTTCTTTTAGTGACATGCGACAGGTCGGTGGTTTTCTCTGGGTACTTTGATTTCTTTCACCAATAAAACTGTCCGCCACGATATAACTGAAATATTGTTGAAGGTGGTGTTAAACACCATAAACCTAAATCCCCTTGTTAGATTTCAAACCTTGTTTCACTCAAACACTGGTCAACTAGTCTACTGTATTAACATATAAAATGATAGCTACATCACTTCTTCAGGTAACAAATAGATTCAGGTAAAACTACAGGTACGACAGGTGTATACAGTCCAAACATTTATCATTCTACTGTTATAATTGATTTAAACAACATTTTTGATTGACCCTTATTGACAACTATGTTATAGAGTGCATGTGGAGTTATTTAAATTATGTATGTCATTGTTCAACATTTTAAGCCTTTAGATTGGAGCTTAGGCAGGGCTTTAGTTGAAATCTAGTATTAATTATGTACTTTGTAGATGACGTTTTAACACAGGACATGTACATGTATATATACAGTCTTAGGATAAGTTTTAAAATCTATTTGGAGGATTGAAATTGAATTTTTTGTGTTATTATTTTAATAATCTGTGATGCTCAGCAAAAATCATTTTGAGTATTGAATCTGTTGTGTTATTTATTATTTTAAGAAATCGGTGATGCTATTTAAGCAATGTTTTGGTGTATTTACCTGATTCTTTGACTGAAGCAGGTGGGTGGAGTGCTACAATTATTATTTTTAAGTTTTCAAGTAATATTTTGTGTAGATTTTGGTGGATTTTTTGGGGACCGATTCATTTTGAATGTACATGAAGCTATGATGGTAGTGTGACTGGTGCAGGTGGGTAGAATGCTACAAAATAATTATTTTTAAGTTTTCAAGTAACTTTTTGTAGAGATTTTGGTGTTTTTTTTGACAGATTCATATAGGATATAATTGATGATTGTGGCTGGAGGATTTCACGGTGGTCTTATTTACAAATTTATGAGTATATTGTTGTACATGTTAATGTTCATATACATATGTATGTAGATGCTTTGGTATACTTTTGCAAAAAAAAAAGTTTGAGGAATTAAACATTGATTTTAGAGAATATGAAAATTTGGATAGACCTTTTCATAAACTAAAGCAAATTTTGAAACCAAAAATAATGTTACAGAGAGATATTTTTTTATTGACTGATAAATCATAGTTACAATGTATATATACCCTCTTATGATTGAAGTCTCCACCTCCAGTTAACATCCATATTACTGGTTTTAATGGGAAGAAGAATGAGTAATTATGACTGAGTCACTGGCAATGTAAGACAATATGATACCACATGTTACCAGCTGTTATATAATGTATATAACTTATACCTACTCTATATACAACATCTGTAGAAAACTATCAATATCTATAACAAGTATATACAACATCTGTAGAAAACTATCAATATCTATAACAAGTATTGGGCAAGTTATTATCAATATCTATAACAAGTATTGGGCGAGTTATTATCAATATCTATAACAAGTATTGGGCAAGTTATTATCAATATCTATAACAAGTATTGGGCGAGTTATTATCAATATCTATAACAAGTATTGGGCCAGTTTTTATCAATATCTATAACAAGTATTGGGCAAGTTATTATCAATATCTATAACAAGTATTGGGCCAGTTTTTATCAATATCTATAACAAGTATTGGGCAAGTTATTATCAATATCTATAACAAGTATTGGGCGAGTTATTATCAATATCTATAACAAGTATTGGGCGAGTTATTATCAATATCTATAACAAGTATTGGGCGAGTTATTATCAATATCTATAACAAGTATTGGGCCAGTTTTTATCAATATCTATAACAAGTATTGGGCCAGTTTTTATCAATATCTATAACAAGTATTGGGCGAGTTATTATCAATATCTATAACAAGTATTGGGCAAGTTATTATCAATATCTATAACAAGTATTGGGCCAGAACAAGTATTGGGGGAGTTTTTATCAATATCTATAACAAGTATTGGGCGAGTTTTTATCAATATCTATAACAAGTATTGGGCAAGTTTTTATCAATATCTATAACAAGTATTGGGCAAGTTATTATCAATATCTATAACAAGTATTGGGCGAGTTATTATCAATATCTATAACAAGTATTGGGCGAGTTTTTATCAATATCTATAACAAGTATTGGGCGAGTTATTATCAATATCTATAACAAGTATTGGGCGAGTTATTATCAATATCTATAACAAGTATTGGGCAAGTTATTATCAATATCTATAACAAGTATTGGGCGAGTTTTTATCAATATCTATAACAAGTATTGGGCGAGTTTTTATCAATATCTATAACAAGTATTGAGGGAGTTTTTATCAATATATATAACAAGTATTGGGGGAGTTTTTATCAATATCTATAACAAGTATTGGGCGAGTTTTTATCAATATCTATAACAAGTATTGGGCGAGTTATTATCAATATCTATAACAAGTATTGGGCAAGTTTTTATCAATATCTATAACAAGTATTGGGCGAGTTATTATCAATATCTATAACAAGTATTGGGCGAGTTATTATCAATATCTATAACAAGTATTGGGCGAGTTATTATCAATATCTATAACAAGTATTGGGCGAGTTATTATCAATATCTAAAACAAGTATTGGGCGAGTTTTTATCAATATCTATAACAAGTATTGGGCGAGTTTTTATCAATATCTATAACAAGTATTGGGCGAGTTATTATCAATATCTATAACAAGTATTGGGCGAGTTATTATCAATATCTATAACAAGTATTGGGCAAGTTATTATCAATATCTATAACAAGTATTGGGCAAGTTATTATCAATATCTATAACAAGTATTGGGCGAGTTTTTATCAATATCTATAACAAGTATTGGGCGAGTTATTATCAATATCTATAACAAGTATTGGGGGAGTTTTTATCAATATCTATAACAAGTATTGGGCGAGTTTTTATCAATATCTATAACAAGTATTGGGCGAGTTATTATCAATATCTATAACAAGTATTGGGCGAGTTATTATCAATATCTATAACAAGTATTGGGCAAGTTTTTATCAATATCTATAACAAGTATTGGGCAAGTTTTAATCAATATCTATAACAAGTATTGGGCGAGTTATTATCAATATCTATAACAAGTATTGGGCAAGTTTTTATCAATATCTATTACAAGTATTGGGCAAGTTTTTATCAATATCTATAATAAGTATTGGGAGAGTTTTTATCAATATCTATAACAAGCATTGGGCGAGTTTTTATCAATATCTATAACAAGTATTGGGTGAGTTATTATCAATATCTATAACAAGTATTGAGCAAGTTTTTATCAATATCTATAACAAGTATTGGGCGAGTTATTATCAATATCTATAACAAGTATTGGGTGAGTTATTATCAATATCTATAACAAGTATTGGGTGAGTTATTATCAATATCTATAACAAGTATTGGGTGAGTTATTATCAATATCTATAACAAGCATTGGGCGAGTTATTATCAATATCTATAACAAGTATTGGGCAAGTTTTTATCAATATCTATAACAAGTATTGGGCGAGTTATTATCAATATCTATAACAAGTATTGGGCAAGTTTTAATCAATATCTATAACAAGTATTGGGTGAGTTATTATCAATATCTATAACAAGTATTGGGCAAGTTTTTATCAATATCTATTACAAGTATTGGGCAAGTTTTTATCAATATCTATAATAAGTATTGGGAGAGTTTTTATCAATATCTATAACAAGTATTGAGCAAGTTTTTATCAATATCTATAACAAGTATTGGGTGAGTTATTATCAATATCTATAACAAGTATTGAGCAAGTTTTTATCAATATCTATAACAAGCATTGGGCGAGTTTTTATCAATATCTATAACAAGTATTGGGTGAGTTATTATCAATATCTATAACAAGTATTGGGCGAGTTATTATCAATATCTATAACAAGTATTGGGCAAGTTTTTATCAATATCTATAACAAGTATTGGGCAAGTTATTATCAATATCTATAAGGGAGTTTCATTTTGCAATTTAACACTTATTCTTTTATGAGTTATGTCATCATTTGCCCAAAATTTATCTTTTACTGAGCAATTTAAAGTTTAATCTGGTAAGTGACTACAGGCATTATGGGGCCTCAGTGGTTTGGAAGATCAAGATGACCATATTTTGCCCATTTGATGACATATTAATAACTTTTAAATTTAATACAGAGAGTCTACCTAGCATATCCTTAATTGGGTTTTAGTGAAATGATGTTAATTTTGATAAATACCATTAAAAATATTTTCCACATTTATCTGCTTAACAATACTTCTTAGCATCCCTTTGTTAAAAGTAATAATGTTTGGCTGTGTTACAAATCCAGGTTATAATACAGTCAGTCAAACTTAGACATGTACTTCCAAAGTAACATCGAAAAATGGTCATATAAGACAGGTGTTGCTTAATACAGGAATTATTATTAAATGAAGGGCAAAGAGAAACAAAAATGATCAAGGTCATACAATACAAGTTACTGCTTAATAGAGGTGGTTGTTAAAGCAGGTTTTACTGAATAGTAACTAAATGACTGACTGATGGTGTTCGTTGGTGTACCAAGGCCAGAAAAAATATACAGTTTGATAGTCTATGATATGATGTATCTTTTATTTAATATAAGTTATAAGCTCCCTAGTGACTGTCTATTGTTATTTAGACGCTCCAGCGCGAACCCTTCAACTATTTACTTACCGTCTAAATAACCATAGTCGGTCGCGGGAGCTTATAACATTTTTGTACGATGTTGCTGATCTATAACTTGAAACAGTAACTAAGTTTTTTCCATGAACTATGTTTGACGGACTTTCTTGGAAGTTCTAAGGCTAAAGACGTAATGATCAATACACAAAATTAAGCATCGCCCACTGACCTTTTGTAATTTTCCGTCTGCATGGTTTCGTAACTGCACGTTATTTTAGAAGAAAATATAAATCATCATCTTTCTTGCAGTTGTGTTTAATTACAAAAAATGTATGCTAGATCAAAATACACACACACATATATAAGAGAGCCTGGTCAAATACGTCGTCTCAGTTATCGATTACGATATTTATTTATTTCGGACAGCGTCAAGGTCAAATTATGCAATGATAGATTACACAATGCTGTACAGTCTGCTTTTATCGTTTATTTTTAGGAATGGGATTTTCCACTGGCCAGTAAAGCGTATTAATCTTATTCTCTAGATTTCCATATATGGCTCTGCCTTTTTTAGGAATGATTTTATCCAATCGTAGATCGTCAAATAAATGCAACATCATACAAAGTATTTTTAGCATATCGTCTGACATCTTTGAGAAAAATTGGGGGTATTAGGTGTCATTGTGGTTTTAAGTATATTCAAATATATAAATAACAAAGAGATCTTTCTTAATTTGATTGTAAAGTCAATTTTAAGATGAAACAAATGTGACTTTGTTTTGTGTTGATTTACCTGGCTAGTTAATGACATGTGTAGGAGATTAGAAGGTTAGATAATTACATCTTGTTACCGGATGGCACAATTAGGTGAACTGTATATTATATACATGTAGAATGATATTGATAATGTTAGGCCAAAAAAATATATATGTGTGTTTACTGTCACATGTCAAAAAAATCTAGGGTCGGTCGGTCGGCATTAATTTTTTTTTTTTTTTTTTTTTTTTACTGTCGGCAAAATCGGAAATAGTTGCTCCGGAATCCGATTCCGGTAAATCATTTTCGAAATTTCCGGTAAGCCGTCATTTGTTTTATGACGAGTTACACAGTTTTTCTACCTTTGCTCTCAATTTCGACAAAAAGCTAGTGGTTGAATAAATAAAACATTGCTGCTGATTAAACAACAAAAATGGTTATCCGAATTCTGTGTAAAAATTGATAGAGTCGTAAGCAAAATAAGCCCCATTAAATCATTATCCCACACACTTGATTAGTTCAACTAAAATGCGCAGTCCAAAAATTCATTGCATAATCTTCAACATGATGAAGGAGGCAATTACATGGCAGAAACAGAAACAGAAACAAAAATTAGGGTGGAATAATTGCCGATAAAAAAGGTTAGGGTCGGCGGCCTTAAAAATAGGGTGGGTCGGGTGACCATAAACACACATATTTTTTTTTTTGGCCTTAGTAACATTTCAGATTTGTGTTGATACAAAATACAAATGCAAAAAGTTTTATTTTAAGTCGGGCGTATAAAAACAGTAACATAAGCTCTAATGAGCTGTTCACCCACGATTCAAGCTGTAAAATTATACTTATCGCAGAAAGGTGTGTCCGAACATCTTATTAAAGAATTTGTAGAGAATTGAGTTGCAAACTGAAAAGAAAAAGAAGAAAAAACATATAACAGAATATAATTCTACAGTTTATGATTTTAATTGGTGATGTTCACTTGCCGTACAATTGAAACTGACAGACATAAAACCTGTGTAAAACTGTAACATTAATAAATAATAGAGTTTGTATACCAGGATATGGCATCAATATAACATAAAACATACAATTTAGTCACAAATATATACAATATTCCGTTTGAACTTTTTTTCTTTCTTTCTCAAGCTTGAAAGAGATTACTATGACAAAATGTGTTTAATTTTCTTACAAATACCATTATTGATATGCTGGACATGGTATCTTTTAGAGATAAAAATTGTTATATTTAAATTGACTAAATCTTATCTATTTATTGCAGGTACATGGTGAACAAAATGGACGTTGTAAAGTATCATCAACGTGGTGTGTGTGGTTGTGACCTGTCAGGGAATAGGACGCCATGGACACACTGTCTCCACAGTCTGTTCTAGATCATCGGCAAAACAAAGACTCGTGTGCTATTGCTGATAATATAACCAGAAGTAAAAATCCTAAACGACCTTTGTCTGTGACCTTTAACCCTGAACTTGATCAGGAGGAGATTATTAATAGAGTTCCTCAACCATACAGAACTAGTTTTAGTGCCGTAACGACACTTGAGAGACGGGATAGAAGTAGGTCATCCAGTCCCACGGCGTCAGTCGTATCTAGTCTGAAATCAGACCGAAGTCGGTCAAAGAGCCCACTCACAAGAAAGTTGAGCCCAAAACATGTCACATATGACTCTGTAGTGACAGTTCGAAGGTCAAATTCATACGAAGTGCAGAAACTCTCTGGGGAAGAGAAAGACGATATGGCTAACAATAGCGTAGACTATCAGTCACGAATCCGTGAAATGTCAGAGATGATTGTTAAAGAGTATTCGTCTCCGGAGAAGGAGGATGCTGATAAATTATTTGTTAGTGATCCACCGAAGAGAAACCGTGATGCCGTTAAAAATGGTGCTCCTAATGGCCGGGTTCCTGTGAATAGACAAAGGAGTCCGCCAAAACAAGTTTTGTCTAAGGATTATGACCACGATAGAACTATAAGTTATCGTAAGGCAATTCATGATCATTATTCTAGTGAAATTAAACAGCTTGCCGATGATGTTGTTGATGAACGATATGCGTCTGAACCACAGAATATTGGTATGAGAGTAGAACGATCAAACTCAGTACCGTCCCGCGATGAGACGGACAGCAATAAATTGACCCCTCACAAACGTACAATAAGTGGAAGTATAAGTAACTTTTTCCGTAGAGTGTCGCCACTCATGACTCGGAAACAAAAGAAGGAGAGAGGGTCAAAGACGAGCTTAAGTAGTCGTGATTCTGAAACTGGATCTCAGTTCTCAAGAGGCAAAGTTAGGCAGTCATTTTTAAATTTATTAAAACGTCCAAAATCTAGGTCAAAGTCGACGAACAGAGAGGACGAAAATCAACATCTAGATGATATTGACGGAGGATTTAAAACTGACCCATCGTCAAATAGAATATTGAAATCTATTGAACAAAATAATATGTCTGATCGTGAAGTCTATAACAGATTTAAAGAAAAACAGACAGATAGTGACAGACATCCTGGAGAAATGGGTCAGAATGGCCGACCTCAGGCCATGAAGGCCACACATGTTCCCTCAAACATCCAGATCAGAGTTGAGTCTCCAAGATCAACTTCAAGAGGAACAGAAAACAGGGAACCTGTGCAGCAGAAGTACAAGGAATCAGTACAGAGGACCAGAGAACCAAAACAGAGGTCTCCTCCACCAAACAACGAACTGCGAAGCTCAAAGGACCAATCGTCATACAGTCGGTCAGACCCAACTGGTAGTCTAAATGTTCGATTGATGCCAAAGTCTGGAGACAGTTTACAGAAGACAATGGTGTCGTCTATGTCAGCTGATGAATCCATCGGTGATTGCTCTCTTGATGTTAATTTTACAGGTAAGTTCAATTATTACTTTCATGGTGAGGTTTATTTGATACAATTTTCAGTTTGTCAGTGACTTGTGACAGGTAGTCAGTAGTTTACACTGGTTTCCTCTACCAATAAAACTTGCCATCATGGTATAACTTACCATCATAATATAACTTACCATCATGGTATAGCTTACTGTCATGATATAACTTACCATCATGATATAACTTACCATCATGATATAACTTACCATCATGGTATAGTTTACCATCATGATATAACTTACCATCATGGTATAGCTTACTGTCATGATATAACTTACCATCATGATATAACTTACCATCATGGTATAGCTTACTGTCATGATATAACTTACCATCATGATATAACTTACCATCGTGGTATAACTTACCATCATGATATAACTTACCATTATGGTATAGCTTACCATCATGATATAACTTACCCTCATGATATAGCTTACTGTCATGGTATAACTTACCATCATGATATAACTTACTGTCATGATATAACTTGCCGTCATGATATAACTTATCATCATGGTATAACTTACCATCATGATATAACTTACCATCATGGTATAACTTACTGTCATGGTATAACTTACCATCATGATATTACTTACCATCATGATATAACTTGCCATCATGATATAACTTACCATCATGGTATAACTTACTGTCATGGTATAACTTACCATCATGATATAGCTTACCATCATGGTATAGCTTACTGTCATGATATAACTTACCATCATGGTATAACTTACTGTCATGGTATAACTTACCATCATGATATAGCTTACCATCATGGTATAGCTTACCATTATGGTATAACTTACCATCATGATATAGCTTACTGTCATGATATAACTTGCCATCATGGTATAGCTTACCATTAAGGTATAACTTACCATCATGATATAACTTACTGTCATGATATAACTTGCCATCATGGTATAACTTACCATCATGATATAACTTACCATCATGATATAACTTACCATCATGGTATAGCTTACTGTCATGATATAACTTGCCATCATGGTATAACTTACCATCATGATATAACTTACCATCATGATATAACTTACCATCATGGTATAACTTACCATCATAGTATAACTTACCGTCATGATATAACTTACCATCATAGTATAACTTACCATCATAGTATAACTTACCGTCATGATATAACTTACCATCATAGTATAACTTACCATCATGGTATAACTTACCATCATAGTATAACTTACCGTCATGATATAACTTACCATCATAGTATAACTTACCGTCATGATATAACTTACCATCATAGTATAACTTACCATCATAGTATAACTTACCGTCATGATATAACTTACCATCATAGTATAACTTGCCATCATGGTATAACTTACCATCATGATATAACTTACCATCATGATATAACTTACCATCATGATATAACTTACCATCATGGTATAACTTACCATCATAGTATAACTTACCGTCATGATATAACTTGCCATCATGGTATAACTTACCATCATGATATAACTTGCCATCATGATATAACTTACCATCATGGTATAGCTTACTGTCATGATATAACTTACCATCATGGTATAACTTACCATCACAATATAACTTACCATCATGATATAACTTACCATCATGGTATAACTTACCGTCATGATATAGCTTAAATATTTGTTGAAAGTGGCATTAAACACCTATGCCCCATAACACAGTATACCTGGTAACCCTGATTATAGATGAAGATTCATTTATCAGTCCTATTCAAAGGGTTCTTTTATAAACAAGATATCTTGGATGATTGTCACTGCCAGATTTAGTTTAATGTAAGACCTTATTGAGGAAAAGGTCCCATTGGTTGTCTTCTTCAAAAAACTGCTGAACAGAATTATCTAAATTATTAAGTGCATGGTGTTTTTATGGGAAATGTTGATTTTCGTCCAAAAATCAGCCATGGTACAGCCTGGCCTGTTCGTACTGTCTTAAACTGCCGAGTAAGATTTTTGTTCTTGTACTCAAAAAAATTGACCAATCGGAATACTCCTAGGATTTATGACTACAAGACCAAGTGAGCAATACTGTTTCTGGTGAAATTTTAGTTGAGCTTCAATTTACAAATATTATTGATAGAATTATGAGATAAGAGATGTTCAACCTGGTAATATTGCATTTAAATCATAGCACTGACTAAGCTGAACTATGAATAAGTGATATTTTTCAGTATGAATTATTGTCACAAAATTAATTCCGTGCAAATGCACTTAGTTGTCTTTCTTTTCGGGATGATTGAATTGGTCTTCTCAACATGCATACACCTCTTGTCTTCACTCGGTTGTCTTTCTTTTCGGGATGATTGAATTGGTCTTGAAAACATACATATACCACTTGTCTGATCTGATGTATACTAAAGTAAATATCTCACATTTCCTTATTTGAAATGAGGGCATCCATTGTCACTGATTGTATGCAGACTTAAGGATGTGCATTTTACTGTTTTATACATTTGACAATTTAAATCATTGTATACATCTTAACAATAAAATCATAGTCGCAACAAATGAAGGATAATTATCTGCTAAAAATTGTTGTCATGGCAATGTGTCAACAAAGGAAACAGTTAAGGTTATGACCTTGTTTGATACCTCTCTTCACGTGAATGACATTCTGATCCAGGTTTAGACAGTTTCTATGACAACCTTTTACTATTCAATAAATCTCAATAAAATATATCCGGTAAATTTCTCTAATGATAGATTAATGTATCTTTTGTGAATTTGGAGGAAAAAAATCTGGGATTTAATATCTGTACTTTTAAAGTATTCTATCAAGAATAGTTCTATGGATATAGTATAAGGGAAGTAACTCTATCAATTTTATGAGATTTTCAAAGGGATGCAACTCTAACTGGCTTATAATAGTTAATCATTTGAAATCTCTATATTCTTTTTGTTTTGTTTTTTGTTTTGGTAATTTAATTTATTACATAAGGCTCTATTTTACTGTTTTTCTATTGGCCAGAAGCAATACATGTGACATTCCATTTTCTAACATATTATAGGATTAAACACTGTTTTTTGGAAATTATCTATGTATAAACTCCGGCAGCTCACTCACAAACTGAATAAATGTCAAGTTTGTGAGTGAGCTGCCAGAGTTTATGCATACATAATTTCCTAAAAACAGTGTTTAATCCTTATAATTCTTATTCTTGGACATCGTGTTTGTTTTCGACACTAAATACTATTAAAAAAAATACCCAAGGACATACAATACACATACCATTGTAAACTGAAAAAAATCTGTGAAATGTTATTGACGACTTTGGAACATAACCAACATGACGTCATTGACGTCATATGAAGACTTCCAGTTTGAAACGTAAAAATTAGACGTTATTTGGCTTTGTGTACGCTTCAAGTTTGATACAATTTAACTAAAATAAGTTTTCAAGGTAAGCTTCCTAATTATTTTTGTGTATTGTTGTAAATCATCTTCGCTAGCCAAGGGTTACGATCCGCTCTACTCATCTTCACCCTTGCCATCGTTAGACGGATTTTCGAGGTCACACAGTGACGGTTTATATGTAATGCAGCTAGTGGTAGCTGCAACCAATCAGAACGCGTTTTGCACTTCCCGTCTTAGTGCCAACAAAGACATCTTTTCCATCTAAAATAGCCGTTATAAATTTGCTCTGATTGTCTGTCAATGATTTTATATTAATTTTTTCACAAATCTTCGCTTGAAAATCGGCCATATTATAATCTCGAGTCAATTTTCAGGGCATTCAAACGAAAGGAAATGAAAGCCTTGCGTCGATTGGCTGAAAATGACATCATTACAAGGGGCATAACTGTCAAAATCCAGCAGGTGGCAGTGCGCGGGAATTATGAAAATCTGTCTAACGATGCCAAGGGTGAAGATGAGTAGAGCAGATCTTAACCTTTGGCTAGTGAAGATGGTTGTAAATATGACATGTAGCATTTCACATTTTCAAGATGGCAGAACCCCTTAGTATCATTGCTCGTAGATTTATACGTGTGGACTGTGGAATGACCGGGGAAAAGGTAGTCCGGCAAACGGAAATATTGATTTATAAATTCCTTTCGAATGACGTAGAATAAGTGACGATATTCAATCGGATTATGAGTTATTGATAAATTCTAGTAAGAATAGAATTATTGATTAGCAAAAAGCAATTTCTGTGCAATAAATAATCATATTGCACTCTCATGCAAAATCAATGAATGAAATTACATGGCACGAGAGTGCAATATGTTTTTTTATTGCACAGAAATTGCTTTTTGCTAATCAATATGTTAAACAATTTCATAAAATTTCAAAATTTCAAAAATAATTCAAAATTATAAAATTTAAAAGAAATAAATTTAAAGTTCAAAATTGAAAGAAAAAAAATCAAAATTTCAAAAATTTCTTAAAATTTCAATTTTTTTTAAAAATTCAAAATTTTCATAAAATTTCAAAATTTTCATAAAATTCATAAGTTTTCAAAATGATAATATTTTCAAAAATTTTCAAAAATTTCAGTTTTCATAAAATTTCAAAATAGAGCCTTATGTTCAAGTGCAGTAATTGTATAATATTGATCTGAACCATTTGTTTGTTTCATGTTGTTCTTCAAATAATGGCCATGTGGTTTTTTTTTTATTCTTAGTTTTTTTGGGTTAAAAAAGTTGGATTAAATTACAGCTGTTCAAACAGAAATCATTAAATCTAGATAAATGTATGTTTTGATATCAATATCCTTCTTTTCATCACCCACAAAAAAAATATGAATATATAAACTATTGATAAGATTGTATAAACTATGCAGGTGTATCTATCTTTTCAAACCTCTTATCAATATATTTATTTGTTATCATACGACATAGGTGTGTATATAATAATTCATTGTTATCATTTGTTGGTTGTACTGTGCCAACAATAAAAGGTGAAACCCTATTTTAATCCATTGATATCAGAGATCCTTGTAGGATAAAAAGTCACCAGTTATTTTTTGTAAAAATATATGTCAAGTCCAAAACACAAGTTGAGTCCATGATTCACCTTAGATGTGTTGTAAGTTTTTCTATATGATATGTTTGTTAACATTTATTGATGCCCTTCGATATTTTAGATTAACTTGTTCTCACCATGGTAAACCGTATAGCTGAAAAATTGCTGAATTGGCGTTAAACAACAATCACTCACTCACTCAATATTTTAGGAGGGAGGAGGACCTTCAGGGATTTGACTCAATATTTTAGGAGGGGGGTCCTTCAGGAATTTGACTCAATATTTTAGGAGGGAGGTCCTTCAGGGATTTGACTCAATATTTTAGGAGGGAGGTCCTTCAGGGATTTGACTCAATATTTTAGGAGGGAGGACCTTAAGGAATTTGATTCAATATTTTAGGAGGGAGGTCCTTCAGGAATTTGACTCAATATTTTAGGAGGGAGGTCCTTCAGGGATTTGACTCAATATTTTAGGAGGGAGGTCCTTCAGGAATTTGACTCAATATTTTAGGAGGGAGGTCCTTCAGGGATTTGACTATCATTATTGTCTGTAATCCATGGCTGATCAAGCTTTGATTACTTTCCACTCAATGCCGTATTATGTGGATTGTGTTAATTCAGCATGTCAGATTATATTCAATGCAGTCATGTGATCATCATAGTACATTGGTAAAACACAGCTGTGTGAATGAAACAGAACAAACCAAAATCTCTCTCTAGATCTAACCTAAGCACCATAACCCTAAGTCTCTAGACATAGTACCACTATTGACACATTAAAACTGGTAGAAAGAGGAGAAAACAACAAAATACACCCACAGAAAAATACAAACAGGAGTGAGACCAGGTGAGGATAACAGCTTGATCAGCAGTATAGTGTTCAGGTAGAACTAATCACCTTATAGGTAGATTTATTGGTAAAAATATCCTCTGTTTACTACAATCAGTTTATAATAGTGTTAAATTACTGAGAGAATTAATTTTATAATCTTATGAATTATGAATTAACAATACATTTACACATATGTATTATAAAGAATTTGCAAATCGTGCATATTTTTCTCAAGTCATTGCATGATTCAGGCCTAGGAGTGTGGAAATCTTATACTCAATTTGTTCCAAATTAAATGGCCTCTGACAAGTAGATTATTTACATATATACAGTTGCTTGTTTTGGACAAGAAAGTTCTTTAGTCCTACCCAGCCATGATATCACTGAAATAGTGTTGAAAGTGGCATTAAACATCATAAACACATCCTACTTTAGTTAATCCTACATTGGTATATCAGACTTTTAAGATTTTTTCTTTGAATTTCGATTGACCTGGACGTGTACAAAATTTTAATATTTCCACACCAATTGGGTTAAAACTTCATACTATTAATAGATATTCTAAAGCCAACATCCCCTCAAAAATCCCCAGACACTGCTCATATTTTGAAAATAGTAATTAGAACTGGATCCCAATTTATGTTACAGGACCAGTATATGTACCATCAAAGCCATTTTCATATCCTAGTTAAAATGTCAACTTTCGATTTATTGGGTACTTCAAACAATTTTACTTCCTTTGCAATTGGTTGCATAAATTTTATAGTGAAACTTTTTTAAAATTTCAAATACTAAATTCACAATAAGTAGTGCTGCTTATTAAATTCAAAATTTATTTTGAAAAAAAAAAGACTGCATCAAAATTTTGAATTAATTATGCTGATTCAATACTAATTAAATGTTTATATTTAAATTTGTTTTTAAAGTATCTTAACTTTTCTCTTGACATTTTTATCTCCAATTTTTGAATTGATAATTATTGACAATGTTATCATAATTTGTTATATCCTAATTACCTGAGTGATAACATCATCAGCTGATTAACAGATTAATTAGGTATTGTTGCCTGTATATTTACCTGTTTTGACACATTCTAATATTATAACATGTTTTGATATTTGTTATCAAGTTAATTGCTATTAAAATGGTTTATTCCATAATTGCGAGGGTTTTGACACAGTAAAGAATAGATCTATTTAATATTGTATCACTGGTATATGTAACAGATCTTATTCAATTTTGAAAGGCCAGTAATTTAAAATTTTTCTTCAAGTCTTCGCAAGAATAAAAATGGTAATATTAGCAGATAATTTTGAAATGGCCTTGACAAGGACTAGTCATCAAATTGGATTTTATTTACACAATAATTTTGGTGAGTATTGGCTAAGACAATAAGAGGATAAGAATATAATAGCATTCATTAGGCTAGACCAAAGGACAGTACCATATTTATTTTAAATCTGGTAAGATTTGGATGAGAGTTTTGCAGTATAAAAATTAACAAAGATTGAAAAGTGAATCACTTTTATTATTTTGAACCTTTTGGGGGGGGGGGATGAACGTAACGAAAAATACAATAATTATGATTATCAAAAGTAAATATTAGCAAATAAAAAAATAAAAGAAAACGTAAATTGACTTGGAATTGCTATGAAATTAATTATAAACTTTATATATCTGTATATGATATAATATTAAAATTGGACAATAAAAATTTTATCTTTGTGTATTAGAAATAGATTTCCAGCATACTTCTATATTTTGATGTATACATGTATCTGTTTCTGATGTGATACATGAATAACATATATGTAGCTTTATTCTTGTAATAATAAATATATGTATACACAAATTTGAAATATTATAAAATTTCACCTTTTAAACTATGTACATTTCACAATTTTTATTTTATTATTTGGGCAGATCATCATATTTTTCTAATAGACACACTCCTTTATAATTCACTATGATATATTCACATACAAAAAATGTGAAAAATAACAAGAAAATTTAATGAGACGAAAAATATTATAATAGTTCACCACAGGGCATGACGTCACAATTTAATCGTAATTTTTTCCTGATGTGCCGAGTGTGAAAGGAAGTATTTAATGTGTTAAATAACACAGTATGTACGATCAAAGGTAAGTTATATACCTATATACAGTAGGTAATAACTATTTTATAAGGTATATATGATTAATATAAACCCTCTCACGACAAATACTGAGCAGGATAGGTTAAACTAAGTTTAGTATCCGGCTAGTGTTATTTATTTGTTTAACGGTCTTTGTTAGTTCAGCTTTATCAGGAATATTTGTGTGCAATTGAAGAATTGGATTTATTATTATTAGAAAGGTAGGGAACTTGTTTGTTTTAAGAATTTACTTGAATTTTTGTGATTGAAAAAATTGGATTTATTATTATTAGGAAGGTAGGGAAATTGTTTATTTTGAAGCAATTTCTTTAATTTGTGGTTTCAAAAATTGGATTTATTATTTTTAGAAGGGTAGGGAAATTGTTTGTTTTGAAGCAATTTCTTTAATTTGTGGTTTGAAAAATTGGATTTATTATTTTTAGAAGGGTAAGGAAATTGTTTGTTCATAGAATTTTATTTTTGATTTCTTGTTTCTTTGTATTTTGCTTCTTAAAGAAATATTATTCTTGGTCAATTTCATTATTATTTTTTTAATGTATCTTCGGTTAATCTAGATTTTTAAGAAAAACATTTTATGTGGCTTTCAGAAAAATAAAAACACAACTATTTAATTTACAAAAGACAAACAATGAAAGTTCATAAAACTTTGTAATGGTTTAACTAGTTTTTTTTTAAGAAAAAAGGGGGGTGCATACTTTTAGTAAGAAAGGATATGGATGTGTATGAACATGAGAGACTAGCCAACATTACACTTAAAAACAAATTGGGGTAAAGGTACAGCACTTTTATCGCTGTTCTGAAATTCTCAGTTACATTAGGGTCTTGAACGGTGAGTAATCTTGTACCCTAAAATGAATGTGAAACATCCCCTAGCATGCAGCCGACCAGTACTCTTTATTTCTGTCCATTTTCATTTTGTGTTTCATATATCAATTTCATAATCTAATAATAAATCAAAGGAAATATCATAAAGTGATGGTTTATTGGATGATTTTATAGCATCTTAGAAGAGGGTGGTAAAGAGAGGGTATGAGTACGGAAGAACGTGAAATAAAACTGAATTTCACGATGAACAAGAAATAATTTGTATCCTTGTACGGAGTACAGTATATTTGTCTGTGTGCACGAAACACAGTGAATAACGAACCTGAAGCACGAAAACACATTAGATAAAAAGGGCAAACACGTTGAACGAATATAGGTCATTACCCCCCTCTTAGAATAAATGCATACTGACACACAACGGTTGAAACTGCTAAGACTGAGACTAAACTGTTGATTACATGTATTTATCTTATAACATGTTATTTAAGTAGTATTAGAGACAGTGACTCTCATATATTGATTGTTTAGAAGGACAAGAGTCAATTTAAGTCCACATGCTGCCTATTGGGCTTGCTTCAAGTTCATGTATATCTTTTCTTGTAGATAAGTCCACTTGCTTTCTATAGGGGCCTGTTTCATGTATATCTTTTCTCCTAGATGATTCTCGAACCAAATTGAAAAACAAAAAATGGAATGTGTTCATTTTTGATAAGAATTTTAAGAAATTTTCTATTATTCATCTTCACATTACTTAAATCTTGAACGGCCTGGATATAACTGAAATATTGTTGAAAGTGGTGTTAAACACCATAAACCACCTTAAATCTTGATCAAGAAGTGTAGGAGAGAGGTATGAAACTCCTCTTCCCATGTGTCCTGCTGTTTTGGCTAAAATATCCCTAAAGATGAACGAATTCTCCCATCTTATCTCCAGTCCCAATAGATGAATGATTTCTCCCATCTTATCTCCAGTCCCTATAGATGAATGATTTCTCCCATCATTCTACTCCATGCTTTCTGGTTCAAGCCATCTTATCTCCTCATTAATATTATTAGGGAGGGAGGAACACAGTTACTAGGATCTATATTTGTTCTGAGGTCGAAAAAATTATTTTGAAATTTTCCAATTTAGATTTAAGAACCTTAAGCTACCTCAGCATGTTAATCATTTTTATAGCCATGTGCTGCTAATCAATACATCCAGAAAAAAAGTCTATAAATAGTAACAGAGAGGTTGACAGATGAAGTCATCGTGAAAGTGGTCCCGATCTGTTATGTTTTAAATGAAAAAAAAACAATATGTAATACTAATAAGACGATTTTGAGTTTGTAAATTTTTAACTGTGATTCAATTTTAAAATAAAATTGGGACTACTACTCAACTGATTAAACGTTGACAGGAAGGAATAAACACTAGTATGAGAATGAAGTGTGGTTAGTATTGATAACATTATAAAGTATTATATGGCACAGTATTTTTGTGTTTCTGCTGATTGGAATTTGTATATATTGGATTTTTAATTACAAATTTTATAGTGTTGAAATATTTAAGCTTGGTTCTTTAATTTAATCCATTTTGAGGAGTATCGGAACCTCATGTATTACAAATCATGTTGAACTAGAGTGGCCTGGAGAGGTTATTTTATAAATTTAATAAAATTAAAGTGGGCTGGTTATATTAGATCAATTATATTTTTGATTTTTTCCAAGGGATACATATATATATGTACAACGATGTAGGTCATGTTCATCTGACAGTGATTCACATTGTGGAAGTTTTAACAGATTAAATTTGTTGAACGGAAGGATATACTTGAATAGATATATATTATAATATGGTTTGTTTGTGCCAGGGGTTTTTATGTAGAGGTTTATATATATTATGAATTATTTGTTTAAAATAAGTTTTCATAAATTTTACATTAATTCTTACAGTAATTAAAAAAAAAAATCTCTCTTTGAATAAAAAAAAAAGGGGGGGGGACCTTTCACAGCTACATGTGCTGAATACCTTAAGAAAATAAACTTTGACCAGTAAATACCTTATGTTACACATTAAATGTCTTATTGACTTGTCCATTTAGTTATTTGTATACAGTTATTTCTTTGGGCAAATTTTAATGACTTATTATTTTTAGCTGAAATTACTGAATGGAACTTAACGTCAGTGTTTAGATATTGATAATCTATTTCGTATACCAATACGGTATAGCCGTCACAATATGACTGAAATATTGTTGAAAGTGGTGTTAAACACCATAACCCTAACCCAATACTGTAGATAGTTGATAGCCTATACACACACAAGTTTGATATACAAATGTAGATCTATGAATGGAAAAATGCAAGGTACCAGTATATTACAAATGTTGTATGTTTACACTTTGAAAAATCTTCACAGGGTCAATTCACAAATGACTAGTAAATATTGATATTTTATTTTGTATACTAGGAGGGTACCCTATGACTAGATGGCCAGTACACAAGTTTGAACACGAATGTATAAATTTATTAATTGAAAAAAATCAAGTACTTTTGTATGTTTCAATTGAATATCTACAGCATGAAAGAACTTGACAGGGTCAATTCAGACTGACTAGACATGTGTTACACTGTTGATTAGGTCAGAATATATATACATGTATAACAATACAAGGCTATGATTGAATGGAAACATTGCCTCACAGGGCTTGATCAAATATACCTTGTATATATACTTGTCCCCTGTCCACAGGGGCCAGCTGTGTTTACAAACATAGATTAATTATTGTGGCTACTTGGAAATTATTTGTCGGGATTCAAAATATACCTGTCCCCTGTCTAGAGGGACCAGCTGTGTTTACAAACATAGATAGCCAGGATTCAAAATATACCTGTCCCCTGTCTACAGGGACCAGCTGTGTTTACAGATAGCCAGGATTCAAAATATACCTGTCACCTGTTTACAGGGACCAGCTGTGTTTACAAACATAGATAGCCAGGATTCAAAATATACCGGTCACCTGTCCACAGGGACCAGCTGTGTTTACAAACATAGCTTAATTCTTGTGGCTACTTGGAAATTATTAGTCAGGATTCAAAATATACCTGTCCCCTGTCTACAAGGACCAGTTGTGTTTACAAACATAGATTAATTCTTGTGGCTACTTGGAAATTATTAGTCAGGATTCAAAATATACCTGTCCCCTGTCTACAAGGACCAGTTGTGTTTACAAACATAGATTAATTCTTGTGGCTACTTGGGGATTATTAGCCAGGATTCGAATCGTCAATAAATATTTTTCATTACGACTTCAGGTAAATAAAAAAGTATCTTTATTTATGTTAGAATTTGAATACCATTAAAGTTTGATTGGTCAAATATTTATTCTGATATATCATTGTATATTGGAAGTTTAAAATTTTTGTACTACTTAATGAGATCAATGATTTATATATCATATGAATGAATGAGACATACTGATTTGTAAGAATCTTTACAATGTGTACATTAAATATCATCACCACATCGGTGGGAATTATATTTTCTTGTTTTCAGTGTGAACGGAAAACAGAAAAAGAAAATTTAAGTAAATGTTTGGCTTATTTAAAAAATATTTAAGGATTGATCACAATTTTTGTTCGGTTTATGAAGAAATAACCTCAATCAGGTTGTACACACCGCAAGGGTGTGTACGCAAGGGTGTGTACAACCTCATTGAGGTTATTTCGAATGAACCAAACAAATAATTTTGATCAATCCTTATAAATTAATTCAAACTTTTTTTGTTATGATATTGAAAAATATATTTATTTTTTCAAAATAAGGCAAATAATTGGAAATAAATTTAGATAACCCTAAAGGGGCCTCATTTAAAGAAAATCACCTGATGACAATGGCAACCTAAGCCTTGAGAACGACGTTTATTTTTTTCGATTCCGTACATTGACAAATAACCTCAACTTTTTAAACCAATCAAAACATGTATAAAATGGTGTCATGTGACTCTAAAATTAATTTAGGCCAAAAAAAAATATGTGTGTTTACTGTCACATGTCAAAAAAATCTAGGGTCGGTCGGTCGGGATTAATTTTTTTTTTTTTTTTTTTTTTTTTATTATCGACAAAACCGGAAATAGTCGTTCCCGGTTCCGGAATCCGATTTCGGTATTTAATTTTCGAAAATTCTGGTAAAATGACGAATTATGCAGTTTTTCTACCTTCTTTCCTCTCAATTTCGACAAAAAGCTAGCAGTTGAATAAATAAAACATTGCTGCTGGTTAAACAACAAAAATGGTTATCCGAATTCTGTGTAAAAATGCATAGGGTCGCTAGCAAAAATTAGGGTAGGTCGGGTGACCGTAAACACACATATTTTTTTTTTTGACCTTATATATAAATTCTGGTATAAATATATAAAGGAAAAATATAATATTTTGAAGTAGATATAGAAATAAATAGGTAAATACTATTGGTGGGATGAAAAAGCCTTTAATATCTTCACAAACTTTCTTACAAGACACAAATTTTGTTATAGGATCAAAGTGTGAAGGAATATTTGAGTAAAGTTATAAAATCGTCTTAAAATGAAGAAAATCACTGTTTAAGCAGGATTTATTTTGGTCGTTAACATTATGAGAATCCGTAGGAGCATCTAACATTATTAGAATCCCTCTGGAACCTCTAACATTATGAGAATCCCTCTGGAACCTCTTAACATTATGAGAATCCCTCTGGAACCTCTAACATTATTAGAATCCCTCTGGAACCTCTAACATTATGAGAATCCCTCTGGAACCTCTTAACATTATGAGAATCCCTCTGGAACCTCTTAACATTATGAAAATCCCTCTGGAACCTCTAGCATTATTAGAATCCCTCTGGAACCTCTAACATTATGAGAATCCCTCTGGAACCTCTTAGCATTATGAGAATCCCTCTGGAACCTCTTAACATTATTAGAATCCCTCTGGAGCCTATCATATGACATCGATATGTATATTATACATAAGAAGGAAACTTTTGTCAAGTAGTCTATCCACTCCAGGAAGAATTATTCTGATCAGATGTGTAGGTGTTGGCAAGTTTTAATTGACCAGGAATCACTGTCATTGTCAGCATAATTTTACCATATACAATGTACAGTGGAACCTTTCTAATCCAACACACCAAGGGACCAGACAATTCAGTCAGAATTAACTCACCTGAAGGGACCAGACAATTCAGTCAGAATTAACTCACCTGAAGGGACCAGACAATTCAGTCAGAATTAACTCACCTGAAGGGACCAGACAATTCAGTCAGAATTAACTCACCTGAAGGGACCAGACAATTCAGTCAGAATTAACTCAACTGAAGGGACCAGACAATTCAGTCAGAATTAACTCACCTGAAGGGACCAGACAATTCAGTCAGAATTAACTCAACTGAAGGGACCAGACAATTCAGTCAGAATTAACTCAACTGAAGGGACCAGACAATTCAGTCAGAATTAACTCACCTGAAGGGACCAGACAGTTCAGTCAGAATTAACTCACGTTTTATTTTAAATAACAACTACTTTGGGACCATAAATTTTTGTCGGATGTCACAGGATGTCGGAAAACTCAGGTGTCGGATTGCACAAGTTCCACTGTCGATGTACATGATAAATATAAGGTTGTAACGACCTACTTAGGTTTCTGACCCTCGATCCCTTTCTGTGTCAAGGTGTACACAATATACCAACAGCTTCTCAGTGATATATGGATGTTGTTGATTTCCTGTGCTTATTCTGGTTTTCTGCACCAATAAATAAAACTGACATATTGTTCAGAGTTATGTTAATTACCCATAAGTTATTGTTTTATCCAATAAGATTGTAGGAAAGAGACTAATGAATAATTATGTTGTCAATATTTTCTGATAATAAAAGTATCAATTTTTAACCAGCAGAACAGCAATAAAAGTGCTGTTTCTTTACTTTATGTGTGTCTAAGTGTAATGTTGGACAGTCTCTCATGTTTATTTACATCCATATCATTTCTTTCTAATCAACCATCAACTAGCAAATGTTCTGAAGAAATTCTCTTTTCTACTACACATGTTATTGTGTTCTGTGGAAAAAAATCATTCAATTTAAAATAATTGTTTTCTCTGGTAACCAGATGGGCATTGTGGGATCTATAAATTGGTCTGTATCATGTTTTATGAGTCAAGTGAAGGAATGAGGGATGAATTAAATCTGTTGAGTGTTTATTAAATTTGACTTACAAGTTCACATAAATAAAAAAAAAATCAAGATTGCAAAATTTCATAACAATCAAAAGGGGCCTGTAAAAATGGTTTGTATCAAAAGACAAGATGAAGAATGCAGAGGAGGTATCAACACTATTGTATATAGGCATATTCTGTCCCTGACAATCTTGATCTTTTTACTTCATACAATCATTTCTTACAGGCCACTGCAACAATCATATCTTACCAAAAGATATAAGAAAAGATCCCTACTTAATTTTGCAGCCATCTAGGTTCTGAAGGAGTTACTGTACTTTTCAGACCAGGTCTTTTGTATCCATGTTAAATGTAATTGTTGAGTCCATGGTTAGAAATAAAAATAGTAAATATTTTGTGCTATAATAATCAATTGAGAGCACTATAGACCTTGAGCGAAAAGTATGTCGTTGTGATCTAATTTTGCCCCAAACATAGTTAACCATGCTAATGTTTTGATAAACCTTGTCTTGAAGTAAATACTACTTGATTTATTTCAGTGAACATCTGATAATTCTGTTTTACCAATTTCATGAATATCTTATACTACACTCTTTAAAATCACCCGCCATGATATAATTGAAATATTGTTGAAAGTGGCATTGAACACCATAAACCAACCAAATCTTTAAAATCAGGAGGTACCTAAGACTATTTTAGGGGGGTAAAAGTACCTGGTACCGCCCCTTATTGAAAGGTAAAAGTACCTGGTACCGCCCCTTATTGAAAAGCCTGAATTATCAAATCTACAGTAGACTTTTATTGTCCTTCTGTACATGTTTTTGTAGGCATGCAGTAGTTTATGGAGAGAGATTGATTAAATCATTAATTAGACCTTGTAATATGATTAATTTATAAATACACCAATATCACAAATTAATTGAAATTGTACAGTAATGGTTAATTAGAAACTGTATTCATGTAGATCATAGAGAAACCTATAGACTATCAATAACGTGGAACAGCAAAAACAATCCGTTGTTGGAGGGGTGGACAGTATATATCTGGTTTTAGAATCTGTGTAAGTGTTAGTACTACAATTTTTTTTATTTATTAGAATTTTAAATATACTGGTAATACAGGATTTCAAAATTTCACCCAACATTGGCACTATACAGGTCTCAGGATTAAATATGAAAATAACATTTGTGATAATTTTGTTTTGATATACAATTGTACATGTGAAAAAAATGATTTTACTGTCTCATGCCTAGCCCTCTGTATTTTATTATTTTGTTATTGCCATTTCTAAATTATGTGGGCAGAATATTTGGTGTCGGTTTTGAACAAATTTATTATTAGACAGCATAGGTCGGGTCATACCAAGACTATAAAAGTGGTCGGGTCATACCAAGACTATAAAAGTGGTCGGGTCATACCAAGATTATAAGAGTGGTATTTGTTGCTTCTCTGCTAAGCACAGTACTTTAAGGTTGGCTTGGAATAATGTCACCTGTGTCTGAGCAGAGTGATATGTCTAACCACAGACTGTTTGAGTGAGTTGGCAGTATAAAAACCCTACTAAATTACAAACATTTTGATCTACCTGTAATTCAAAGCGGACCTCATCATCATTTCATTGAATGTTACTTGTTCTCGCCATGATATAGCTGAACAATTGTTCATTTGGCATTCAACAACAATCACTCACTTACTGTTACATCCATCATATATTTCTTGTTAATACTCAATAAAACCTTCCTGAAAAGATAAACAAATAGTGCCAGGCAGAATGACATTCCTGTTAAAAAAGAAGAAAAGATCTAGCACACAATCTACCTGTTATAAAGACTACCTTTAATTAACTGTGATTGTATTGATCTTAAAGTTGATGAATCATTATAACATGCTCTATAATACAGATGGTTTTTTTTCTCCTGATTTATTTTCTTCAGATTATTCTATTAGGTTTTTATCTTTGATGTTTAGAACATGTTTTTACTTCTAATTTTTTTTTTCTGATATTGGCTATTATTATAAGACTTTCAAGTTACTAAATTCTAACAGCATCCACATCTACATAGGGTCCGTCTTCTTCCAAATATGAGTGATGTTTTGAAATTTAAACAAATCCGATTATCATATTGGAAAACTTTTTTAATAATGGACAAAAATTTGAAAACTGAATTTTTAAGAATTTTTTTTCTGAAGATTTATAGAAGTCAAACGGACTACCAGAAATGCTTTATTAAGTCCATAACCTAATAACACTGAAGTTTATTTGCCCTCTTTATTAGTATTCAAAATCACACAATTACAGGATATATTACAATTCATAAATATAACCTGTGTTTAATACACAAATAATTGATGGTACTTGTAAATTTAAAGAAATCTAAATCTGGTTCCAGTCTCCTCAATGTACAGATGTCACATTTAAATAAAATGAGTATTCACATCCCTATGGAGATAATATTAACAATTGTAAAATGATGTATTTAATTAATTTCAATCAATGGGAATGATTTTTTGGCAGTTATGACTTTTTTCTCTTGTTTTAACATGGATTCTGTTTTTAGAAACATCACACTTAATTTACAAGACTATTTTTAGATAATGTAAGCTTGAAATAGCTTTATTGCTTCAAATAAAATATTTGAACTACTTGTACTTTTTTTGCCATCATCTTATAAAATAGTTTTACCTTGGAGGTGATTTGTAGTGTAGTATGAATGGTGAAATTGTTTCATAGATCATAAATATTTGATGGGTTGGGAATTCTAATGAGAAGAATTCAATCTTGAGGAGAGGCTGGTTTGATGTAGATGTAGGGTTTTGTGTTTACTAATAAAGGTTTTGTGTTTACTAATAAAACAAGTAAGTTTTTATTGTCATTTTTAAATTTTTTTTTTTATTAAGAATGGAATTTTGACATCCATACTACATTAGAAATTATTGAAAAGTGTGAATATTGTTTGTCAAGTTTCTATGAACCTATTCTATTTGACATGGTCTCAAGTTTCTATGAACCTATTCTATTTGACATGATCTCAAGTTTCTATGAACCTATTCTATTTGACATGATCTCAAGTTTCTATGAACCTATTCTATTTGACATGATCTCAAGTTTCTATGAACCTATTCTATTTGACATGGTCTCAAGTTTCTATGAACCTATTCTATTTGACATGGTCTCAAGTTTCTATGAACCTATTCTATTTGACATGGTCTCAAGTTTCTATGAACCTATTCTATTTGACATGATCTCAAGTTTCTATGAACCTATTCTATTTGACATGATCTCAAGTTTCTATGAACCTATTCTATTTGACATGATCTCAAGTTTCTATGAACCTATTCTATTTGACATGGTCTCAAGTTTCTATGAACCTATGCTATTTGACATGATCTCAAGTTTCTATGAACCTATTCTATTTGACATGGTCTCAAGTTTCTATGAACCTATTCTATTTGACATGGTCTCAAGTTTCTATGAACCTATTCTATTTGACATGGTCTCAAGTTTCTATGAACCTATTCTATTTGACATGGTCTCAAGTTTCTATGAACCTATGCTATTTGACATGATCTCAAGTTTCTATGAACCTATTCTATTTGACATGGTCTCAAGTTTCTATGAACCTATTCTATTTGACATGGTCTCAAGTTTCTATGAACCTATTCTATTTGACATTGTCTCAAGTTTCTATGAACCTATTCTATTTGACATGGTATACATAGAATACAATGGATTTGCTTTGACTTGTGTTCACAGTTCAGTTGCTTATCTTTTTTTTCTGTGTCATGTGTTTTGTTTTATTTGTCTTCATACTGTGTCTTGTGTACTCAATGTTGCTTGTGTCTCTGGATTGTCCTGTCTTGATTACCCCTTCAGTTTATTTAGATCTCTGATGTCATTTGATATTTTTCAGTATCAGATCAGTGATGCTGGACTTTATCAAATTCTAATGGATCCTTCAGGGGAAAAACTACACTTGACTTTGGATGGGATTTTTATTTTATTTTATAATATTATGCATATACCTGTATTTTACTACTAGGGTCAACTGCTACTCTTCTGGAGCACCTGAGTTCACCCCCAGTTTTTAGTGGTGTTCGTGTTACTTAATCCTTAGTTTTATGTGTATGTTTTGTAGATCGTTGTTTGTCCTTTTTCTTTTGGCCAATGTGTTGTCTGTCCTTCTATTTACAGATTCTGATTACTCCTTTGCTATCTTCAAACTCTTCTTAGTTAGATGAGAGGCTGTTGATCATTTTGTTGATATTGGTGGAAATGTTCACTATCAATGTTTAAACTTTCTTTTCATAAGAAAACAGAAAATGACCCCAGAGTTTCAGATGAAATGTCTGTCATGGTTGACTTACTAGTATATCTTTGTCCAGTCATGTTAAATGTACCATCAACATGACTATTTAATTTTATTGAAGACTAAGCATACAAGAAGGGGGTCTGTCCACTCTATTGTCTGTTAGATAAGGGTCAGTGTGTATATCACTATATACAAGAAGGGGGTCTGTCCACTCTATTGTCTGTTAGATAAGGATCAGTGTTTATATCACTATATACAAGAAGGGGGTCTGTCCACTCTATTGTCTGTTAGATAAGGGTCAGTGTTTATATCACTATATACAAGAAGGGGGTCTGTCCACTCTATTGTCTGTTAGATAAGGATCAGTGTTTATATCACTATATACAAGAAGGGGGTCTGTCCACTCTATTGTCTGTTAGATAAGGGTCAGTGTTTATATCACTATATACAAGAAGGGGGTCTGTCCACTCTATTGTCTGTTAGATAAGGGTCAGTGTTTATATCACTATATACAAGAAGGGGGTCTGTCCACTCTATTGTCTGTTAGATAAGGGTCAGTGTTTATATCACTATATACAAGAAGGGGGTCTGTCCACTCTATTGTCTGTTAGATAAGGGTCAGTGTTTATATCACTATATACAAGAAGGGGGTCTGTCCACTCTATTGTCTGTTAGATAAGGGTCAGTGTTTATATCACTATATACAAGAAGGGGGTCTGTCCACTCTATTGTCTGTTAGATAAGGGTCAGTGTTTATATCACTATATACAAGAAGGAGGTCTGTCCACTCTATTGTCTGTTAGATAAGGGTCAGTGTGTATATCACTATATACAAGAAGGGGGTCTGTCCACTCTATTGTCTGTTAGATAAGGGTCAGTGTTTATATCACTATATACAAGAAGGGGGTCTGTCCACTCTATTGTCTGTTAGATAAGGGTCAGTGTTTATATCACTATATACAAGAAGGGGGTCTGTCCACTCTGTTGTCTGTTAGATAAGGGTCAGTGTTTATATCACTATATACAAGAAGGGGGTCTGTCCACTCTATTGTCTGTTAGATAAGGGTCAGTGTTTATATCACTATATACAAGAAGGAGGTCTGTCCACTCTATTGTCTGTTAGATAAGGATCAGTGTTTATATCACTATATACAAGAAGGGGGTCTGTCCACTCTATTGTCTGTTAGATAAGGGTCAGTGTTTATATCACTATATACAAGAAGGGGGTCTGTCCACTCTATTGTCTGTTAGATAAGGGTCAGTGTTTATATCACTATATACAAGAAGGGGGTATGTCCACTCTATTGTCTGTTAGATAAGGGTCAGTGTATATATCACTATATACAAGAAGGAGGTCTGTCCACTCTATTGTCTGTTAGATAAGGGTCAGTGTGTATATCACTATATACAAGAAGGGGGTCTGTCCACTCTATTGTCTGTTAGATAAGGGTCAGTGTTTATATCACTATATACAAGAAGGGGGTCTGTCCACTCTATTGTCTGTTAGATAAGGGTCAGTGTTTATATCACTATATACAAGAAGGGGGTCTGTCCACTCTGTTGTCTGTTAGATAAGGGTCAGTGTTTATATCACTATATACAAGAAGGGGGTCTGTCCACTCTATTGTCTTGTTAGATAAGGATCAGTGTTTATATCACTATATACAAGAAGGGGGTCTGTCCACTCTATTGTCTGTTAGATAAGGGTCAGTGTTTATATCACTATATACAAGAAGGAGGTCTGTCCACTCTATTGTCTGTTAGATAAGGGTCAGTGTTTATATCACTATATACAAGAAGGGGGTCTGTCCACTCTATTGTCTGTTAGATAAGGGTCAGTGTTTATATCACTATATACAAGAAGGGGGTCTGTCCACTCTGTTGTCTGTTAGATAAGGGTCAGTGTTTATATCACTATATACAAGAAGGGGGTCTGTCCACTCTATTGTCTTGTTAGATAAGGATCAGTGTTTATATCACTATATACAAGAAGGGGGTCTGTCCACTCTATTGTCTGTTAGATAAGGGTCAGTGTTTATATCACTATATACAAGAAGGAGGTCTGTCCACTCTATTGTCTGTTAGATAAGGGTCAGTGTTTATATCACTATATACAAGAAGGGGGTCTGTCCACTCTATTGTCTGTTAGATAAGGGTCAGTGTTTATATCACTATATACAAGAAGGGGGTCTGTCCACTCTATTGTCTGTTAGATAAGGGTCAGTGTTTATATCACTATATACAAGGATACATACAGTTATACTCTAGATCTAAATAATCTGTTATGACAAATCTTGTCACTTTTCATTAATAATTAGTAGATTTTTCTGTGCTTTTACTAAAATTCTACATTTTTGCTCAGTTGCCAATGTCAAAAAATAGAAAGAAATATGTACCAGTAATTCAATGTTGGCATGAACAGATGGTTTGTGGAAAAAATGATTCCATTTTTATTTGACTTTCATCTCGGTTTGAGACAGACACTTGATCTACAAGATTATACATATTTAAATGACTGTTCAGCATGTATATTTTTGAGAGTTTGGCAAAGTGATGGAAAATATATATATTTTTGGGGTTAGAGTAGATCATACATTTTTGTTTTATCTCAGCTGACAAGATCCCTGGCTTTAAAACTTCATGAGTTGACAAATTGAATAGTACATATGTGTATATTGAACTTTTGATATACCTGTACAATTGATTGTCAGCAGAATGGAGATATATGTTTGTAACACCTGGGACAAAGGTAAGTAATGATTGTTATGTCTGGAATGTATTGTGCTTTTCCCCCTATAAGTACATAAAAAATGATGGGGTGATTTAGAGGGGTTTTGTATATACTGGACTATGGTAAAATTAAAGGTATACTGTCAGGGTACCTTCAATAAGTAATAATTATTGACAGATTGTACCAGTTTTAATGATATCTAGATAACAATTTATTTTGAGAAAACTTGTTTAAGAGATCACTTTTCATCTCTATTGAATATTTGTCTCATAAAACAGCGAGTGACTGAATGATTGTTGTTTTAGAGTGACAGAGTGATTGTTGTTTTAGAGTGACTGAGTGATCGTTGTTTTAGAGTGACTGAGTGATTGTTGTTTTAGAGTGACTGAGTGATTGTTGTTTTAGAGTGACTGAGTGATTGTTGTTTTAGAGTGACTGAGTGATTGTTGTTTTAGAGTGAAGTGATTGTTGTTTTAGAGTGACTGAGTGATTGTTGTTTTAGAGTGACTGAATGTTTGTTGTTTTAGAGTGACTGAATGTTCGTTGTTTTAGAGTGACTGAGTGATTGTTGTTTTAGAGTGACTGAATGCTTGTTGTTTTAGAGTGACTGAGTGATTGTTGTTTTAGAGTGACTGAGTGATTGTTGTTTTAGAGTGACTGTTGTTTTAAAGTGACTGAATGATTGTTATCCCCTCGCCAACAAAGTTGCGAGGGGATATAGTAACGCTACCGTCCGTCACAATCCTTGTGAACACTCTAGGATCAACATCCTTCAATGGATTTTGACCAATCTTGGTACATATTTAGTCCTTAAGAGAATCTGGAACCCTATTGATTTTCAAGGTCAAAGGTCAAGGTCACAAGGTCAAATTTTTACCACATAGCATCCTTGTGAACACTCTAGAATCAACATCCTTCAATGGATTTTGACTAAACTTGGTACATACTTAGTCCTTAGGAAAATCTGGAACACTATTGATTTTCAAGGTCAAAGGTCAAGGTCACTGGGTAATTTTTTTACCGTGTAACATCCTTGTGAACACTCTAGAATCAACATACTTCAATAGATTTTGACCAAACTTGGTACATACTTAGTCCTTAGGAGAGTCTGGAACCCTATTGATTTTCAAGGTCATAGTCAAAGGTCAATGTCACCGGATCAAATTTTTACTGCGTAACATCCTTGTTAACACTAGAATCAACATCCTTCAATGGATTTTGACCAAACTTGGTACATACTTAGACCTTAAGAGAATCTGGAACCCTATTGATTTTCAAGGTCAAAGGTCAAGGTCACAGGGTGTAATTTTTAAGTGAGGGGATACGCCACGCTTTGCGTTGCCCTTGTTGTTTTAGAGTGACTGAGTGATTGTTGTTTTAGAGTGACTGAGTGATTGTTGTTTTAGAGTGACTGAGTGATTGTTGTTTTAGAGTGACTGAGTGATTGTTGGTTTAGAGTGACTGAGTGATTGTTGTATTAGAGTGACAATTTATAATTTGATGAGATGATAATGATGTCCGATTTGTACTAATCCAACATGCTTAGTTGGATTTTTATAGTGCTAGGTCACTGAAACAACAGTCTTGAAGGTAGACATGTAATCCAACCAATCTTTGCTCTTAGTCCTGAATGTTTCGTGGAGAAGCAGCACAGAACAAATGTTACAGTCTTTGGTTTGACCTTTACCTGACTGGGGCTCGAACCCTCAATCTCTTAAAACAGGATTAGCTGTTAAGTATAGTTGAGTGAATGGAAGGAAAAGGAGGGAGGGGTGATGAGAGACATACTTTTTAAAGCTTAATGTAATAAATTTGTGTGTCTGTGTAATAAAACAAAAACTTGATTTTATTTCTAATTCAATCCATATCTGTAATAATTATGACCCATGAAACTAGTTTAACCCCACCACTTTTTATTGAAGTCCCTGTACTAAGCCAGGAAATTGAGCGATCAAGGCCTGCCACTTTTTATTGAAGTGCCTGTACTAAGCCAGGAAATAGAGCGATCAAGCCCTGCCACTTTTTATTGAAGTGCCTGTACTAAGCCAGGAAATTGAGCGATCAAGACCTGCCACTTTTTATTGAAGTGCCTGTACTAAGCCAGGAAATAGAGCGATCAAGCCCTGCCACTTTTTATTGAAGTGCCTGTACTAAGCCAGGAAATAGAGCGATCAAGCCCTGCCACTTTTTATTGAAGTGCCTGTACTAAGCCAGGAAATAGAGCGATCAAGCCCTGCCACTTTTTATTGAAGTGCCTGTACTAAGCCAGGAAATTGAGCGATCAATCCCTGCCACTTTTTATTGAAGTGCCTGTACTAAGCCAGGAAATTGAGCGATCAATCCCTGCCACTTTTTATTGAAGTGCCTGTACTAAGCCAGGAAATTGAGCGATCAATCCCTGCCACTTTTTATTGAAGTGCCTGTACTAAGCCAGGAAATTGAGCGATCAAGCCCTGCCACTTTTTATTGAAGTGCCTGTACTAAGCCAGGAAATAGAGCGATCAAGCCCTGCCACTTTTTATTGAAGTGCCTGTACTAAGCCAGGAAATTGAGCGATCAAGCCCTGCCACTTTTTATTGAAGTGCCTGTACTAAGCCAGGAAATTGAGCGATCAAGCCCTGCCACTTTTTATTGAAGTGCCTGTACTAAGCCAGGAAATTGAGCGATCAAGCCCTGCCACTTTTTATTGAAGTGCCTGTACTAAGCCAGGAAATTGAGCGATCAATCCCTGCCACTTTTTATTGAAGTGCCTGTACTAAGCCAGGAAATTGAGCGATCAATCCCTGCCACTTTTTATTGAAGTGCCTGTACTAAGCCAGGAAATTGAGCGATCAATCCCTGCCACTTTTTATTGAAGTGCCTGTACTAAGCCAGGAAATTGAGCGATCAATCCCTGCCACTTTTTATTGAAGTGCCTGTACTAAGCCAGGAAATTGAGTGATCAAGCCTTGCCACTTTTTATTGAAGTGCCTGTACTAAGCCAGGAAATTGAGCGATCAAGCCCTGCCACTTTTTATTGAAGTGCCTGTACTAAGCCAGGAAATAGAGCGATCAAGCCCTGCCACTTTTTATTGAAGTGCCTGTACTAAGCTAGGAAATTGAGCGATCAAGCCCTGCCACTTTTTATTGAAGTGCCTGTACTAAGCCAGGAAATTGAGCGATCAAGCCCTGCCACTTTTTATTGAAGTGCCTGTACTAAGCCAGGAAATTGAGCGATCAAGCCCTGCCACTTTTTATTTAAGTGCCTGTACTAAGCCAGGAAATTGAGCTGTCCTGTATTTGTGTGTTAGGGGTATCAATTTTGCCAATCCAATTAAAATTAGGTCTCTGCACTTGCTGATTTTATGGGGGGTTTTTTTGGCTTGGCCGCTGGTCTTTCTAAGATTTTTCTGTTAGATTTTAGAACTGTCCAGACAGCATGGTAGTCTTGTTGTTTTTCAATTGATCACTATCAGTCATGAGTGCAGGTGATAACAGGGTGCAGCAGTGTAGTATTACCTGTCGATTTTATGCTGATGACACACTGACTCATCAATCAAAAGATAAAACAGCAAAATAAGTTCTATCTATCATTGGTTTACTGTAGGTATATAAACTTATATTTATGTGTCAGGAGTTGTTCTCTGTGTAGACCAGACATTTTACTCCTACATGTCTTATGAGGAAGAGGAATATTAATCTGTCATCTTTGATCTATTTATAACTTGAGGAACTACTTTTTTTAGGTTTGTGGTGTTTATTTATTGATAATTAGTACTTATTATCTTGGTGTATGTTTACATCTGTTGTAAGATTTGTCTTATGTCTTATGTCTTATGTCAGGGTCACTTGGCGATCATCAATATGTATAATAAGGCTGTTTGTGATTGCCAAATGAGAAATAGATTATTGGTCAATAAGTGTAGCGTGACAGGTTTTATCACATTCATAATGTATGATGGACAGTCTTAAGGAAAGGGACTGGAATAAACTTTTTTGCAGCATATCTATCTAATACTTCACTGGTATATTTTAATATTCACACATATTTATACATAGTCAAACTAATTTGGCTAATGAATAGTGAAAACAAAGATGTTCTTCTAGAGCTGTGTAATTTTATCAAGAATAACGAAAAGCACACTTATTACTGATAACACTTATGAACTGGGACATTGTTTCATTGTGGCTGCATCGGACATTCAATAAATTATATTTATAACCCTCTACTTCTTGGTGGTGACTATGCAAATATTATATGAATTTAGGTCCTTTTAGCATCGACCCTTGGTGTCCCCTGCATTTGAATAAATATTGCAATTGCTCATGTGCTTGGGGCACGAGGAGGACTCATTTATTCATATTTATGATATATATATAGTACATGTCATGACATGCGTCACACTCTTAAATTATAGTAGATTCACATATTTAGCTTATTAATAATAAGTCCTTTTAGCATCGACCATTGGTGTCCCCTGCATTTGTATAACTATTGCATTTGTTCAAGTGCTTGGGACACGAGGAGGACTTACTCATTTATATTTATGTTTTTGTTTTTATTTATATAGTACATATACATGTGTCTTACTCTAAGTCTTGAATTGTAATAGATTCACATATTTAATTATTTAATAAGTCCTTTTAGCATCGACCCTTGGTGACCCCTGCATTTGAATAACTATGGCATTGTTCATGTGCTTTGGACACAATGAGGACTTTTTTCTTCCCTTTATTTAATATAAATAAACAGACAAACAAATATTGGTGTGAGTGATATATTTATTCTCTCATGCTTTAAGTATTTATACAGTATATGTATTTAATTTCGAAAATGTAGTTATTTCGCATGTATAATATGTGTGCGAATGTGTTATAGTCCTATTTGCACAGGCCCTTGGTTTCCTCTGCATTTGTACAACTACCGTACAGTACATGTCCATGTGCTTAGGACACGGGGAGGACTTGACCACTACACTACATGTAAATTAACCATTGATGTCTGATGTGGCCAACAATGTCATAGTCGACGGCACTTAATTATTATTATAATTATTATTAGTATAAGTATTTAGTATATTTTATGGGCAGTTTTGTTCATTGTAGGGTATAATATTTATATTATATTTTTTTTAATGTTATTGTTTATGAATCACTGTAGTGACTTTGCCCCTTGTGGGCCCTCTATTGGACAATAAAATTCTTATTCTTACAGTCAAACTTGTCTTACTTGACCTTCCAAGGGAACAGTCAAATATGGTCACATAAGACAGGTGGTCACTTAATACAGGTTTAATTGATATGAAATACACTGTGAAAGGAAATAAAAATTAATGTCAGATACAAAAATGTGATACAAGTCATTACTTAATAGAGGTGGTCATAAAACTTCTTAACAATGCTCCATACTTCTCTGCAGGAGTTAACAAATAAAAAAAACATTTTTGGGACCTACAGTTTTGTAAAAAGTCAAAGGTCATCAATAAAGAATTTAAATTGAATTTAATTTTAACAATAGTGAATTGTGACAGTTTTCAGGTTCAGACTGTATTGTTAAAAATAGATCAATCTGACTTTAATTGTCATTAATTTGTTATATTAACAATATACATGACAGTAAGTCATTGTACTGTGTTCAGGGGGTAAATAACAGAGGGTATGAATGTGTTCAGGGGGTAAATAACAGAGGGTATGAATGTGTTCAGGGGTAAATAACAGAGGGTATGAATGTGTTCAGGGGGTAAATAACAGAGGGTATGAATGTGTTCAGGGGGTAAATAACAGAGGGTATGAATGTGTTCAGGGGGTAAATAACAGAGGGTATGAATGTGTTCAGGGGTAAATAACAGAGGGTATGAATGTGTTCAGGGGGTAAATAACAGAGGGTATGAATGTGTTCAGGGGGTAAATAACAGAGCGTATGAATGTGTTCAGGGGGTAAATAACAGAGGGTATGAATGTGTTCAGGGGGTAAATAACAGAGGGTATGAATGTGTTCAGGGGGTAAATAACAGAGGGTATGAATGTGTTCAGGGGGTAAATAACAGAGGGTATGAATGTGTTCAGGGGGTAAATAACAGAGGGTATGAATGTGTTCAGGGGGTAAATAACAGAGGGTATGAATGTGTTCAGGGGTAAATAACAGAGGGTATGAATGTGTTCAGGGGGTAAATAACAGAGGGTATGAATGTGTTCAGGGGGTAAATAACAGAGGGTATGAATGTGTTCAGGGGTAAATAACAGAGGGTATGAATGTGTTCAGGGGGTAAATAACAGAGGGTATGAATGTGTTCAGGGGGTAAATAACAGAGGGTATGAATGTGTTCAGGGGGTAAATAACAGAGGGTATGAATGTGTTCAGGGGTAAATAACAGAGGGTATGAATGTGTTCAGGGGGTAAATAACAGAGGGTATGAATGTGTTCAGGGGTAAATAATACATTTATTTTGTAACAGTGGCTATGAATGAAACAACAATACTATGAGTCAAAAAGAGAAGAAATATATTAGTAGTTTTATTTTGTGTTGACTGTACTTTTACATAAAGACATTTATTTATAAAATGACATAAAACACTAATAAAAGACCCATTGCTTTGCAGTTACGATTGAGTGTTGAAATAGGGTATTCATCAAAAACCAAGTTTAATGACATTTATTTCCTTTGATTATTTTCTATAGGGTGTAGGTATATACAATGAGGTTCATATATTTTAAACACCCACCCTACTGTTTGACGGAAATTGGCATTAAAACTAGTCCATAACCTTAATTGTCTCATGGTTATTTCAACAAAGATTTTTTTGTTTATTTCCTTGCTATCTTACATCTGTATTTCTTAATCACATGATCAGTACATACAATGTAAGTAATAAAGTCTACAGTCAGTATGTTTTGTGTAGAATGTCTAGGTGCAAAATTGAGTCAGCTGTTTTGAACAGGATTCATTCAAAAAATATGTCAAAGTGACAGGGAGATTTGTTTGATGATCTTGAACATTATGTGTACTTAAGACAGCTGATGTGAATCTTTTTCAGTTGTGAAACATTTCTTTAGAAAGTTTTGTATATATCTTAAAAGCTTATAGAATATAACTTTGTTTAAATACTTAGAATATAACTTTGTATAAATACTTATCTCCAATCTTTCTATTGTTGATTGTTCATGTGAAAATTAGACAAAATTTTAGTTCAGTGCACAGTGCTGTCAGTTTCAATAAGTGTTAGTAATTATAAAAATATAGTCAAACCTGCATTAAAGGGCACCCATACATAACAAATCACTTTCTATAAAGGGCAGTCTCTTTTTTCCCATTAATGAATAGAGATAATTTTAACCTGTATGTAAAGGGCGACTGCTCATAAAGGTAACATTTTCAGGTTGCCATGAGTGCCATTTATATGGTAGCATCCCAAATTGCCGATTCCCAGTTTGCCGAATCCCAAATTGCTGAGTCCAATTAGCCGATTCCCAAATTGCCGACATATGAAAAATATTGTTATTGCAAGTAGAATAATGCTTCTAATTTATGAAGGAATATTGTAAATAATTAAATAAATATTTCTTTTGAAATGGTCCGACATAAAAGGGAGTTTAGATTATAGCATTCGAGCTCAAAGTCAAAAGGATATACGGTGGATTAGTCCTGCAGACAACCATGATTTCTGTCAAGATGAAGGATGGCAAGAAATAATTTCAAAACATATGCTCTGTGAATAATAACTAGCATAAACATGAGAGAATACACATTTTTTGTTTTGTAAATAGGTCCCAAATTTTGCATTTGAGTGAGACTTAGTAAAACTCTAAATAAACATTTACTTATTTGTAGTTTATTTCCATTGTTCTTCAATTATTTGAGTAATGAAGATCGGCATCTCCTATTCATCAGTGCATTTGATTATGGTTTTTCTAATTAAAATTGCACGAAAAATTACTGCTTTCAATAAAATATGTACACATCATCAATATTTTTTTTTAATATTATGAAACTTTTTAACAAAAGTCGGCAATATGGGACTCGGCAATCTGGTACTAATTCATTTATATATAGGTTTGACCATATTTAATACAAAAGATATCTCCCTAATTAAATTCTCAATATCAAATATGACTTAAAAAAATATGATAGAATATAGATATAGGGGTATGTAAAATTTATGTTTTCCTTTTGGAAACAGACAATTTCTTTAAAATAAAATACCATGACAAAATAGCTTACAGAAAGAAAATAGCCATACATGTGCACACTTCCCAGAAAATTAAACATTCTTTATTTGTCACAAATGTATAATAACAATAATGAATGATCCCTGCAGTTATTAACAATAATGCATACTGGAGTACAAATCAATTGACATTCTCCCTAGAGGAAATCAACATGTTTTATCAATAATTTGACCTTGTGGATAAGGTTATGACCCTGGGGGGATATGTCTATTACATGTATGGTAATTATTACTTCTATTTATAAACAGATGGACAATGTTATGATTAGATCAACAGATAATCAATTCAGGTTCATACATGTACTTTCACTTCTTACTTTCTGTTTGACTGACATGAAGTACATGTATATCTTATTGTTCTGAACATTAGAAGGCTTTCAGTTAGAAATGGTTAACAGCTTTAGAGGTGTGTAAATAAAATTTTCATCTTTTGTGGCTATTTTTTTTTATCAATGTTTTGTAATTTTTTAAGTTAAATTTCAAGGGACCAATTCAAGATCTGATTTTAATTACCAGTAGATTGATATCGAGTTAAATTTTTTTCCAAAATATTATTTCTAATCTGTTATTTTAATTTCCTGTTTTTTTTCCTTCCTAATCTATATTCCAAAGGTATATTCCAATCTTCATAAATAAAATTGTCCTGGACTTTGATGAACTGGTACAAAACTGGCAGCAATCTAATCTTTTTCTAGTTTTTAATCCAATTTAATCTGGTGTATTTAATGAAAAACCTTGGCCCAGGCTTCTTATAAGAATCTCAAATATTAACTTACATGTATTTTTATTAACAAACATGAGTTTATATTTGAACAAAATCTTAGACTGAAAGTCCTTGTTTCGAGACATCCAGACATCCCTGTTTAATAACTCAAAAATTTCAAATTTTAAATAGGGAAACATTCTGGAATAAAAGCATAGATTTGTAATTTAATGCACACAGCACTAATATGGAATAACCTTTATCAGAAAAGACTGGAAAGACAAAGAATTTACAGTTAGGGTTATGGTGTTTAACGCCACTTTCAGCAATATTTCAGTTATATCGTGGTCAGTTTTATTTGTGGAGGAAACCGGAGTACCCATAGAAAACCACTGACGCCAAATAATTTAACAGTGGATGCAAGAAAACCATATAAGATTGTATATTTTAATAAGATGACAAACATGGTGGCTGTCACAGAACTGACAGTTTGACAGTTTTAGATGTTATTTCATCTTACTATTACAGAATGACAGTGGTATTTATCTTGTAATGTGGTTAATTAATTTACCATGTAAAAACATGTATCACATGACATTTAATACCACACACAATACTATCTGTTATTGTTGGTTATGTGACAAATTTATTGAATAAGGAGAAAAAAAGATGGAATTTGAAATATTTCAATTTTTTTAGGTAATTATCTGTAATGTTTTAAATAATTGGTTTGACGAACTGCAGACAGTTATGAAGACATCTGTGGGACAAACTGAAGACCGTTTTGAAGACATTTGTGGGACAAACTGCAGAGAGTTTTGAAGACATTTGTGATTCTATTATTTATTTACTAGTAGCCATTGGCTGAATGTTACTTAGAATTTCAGTAGTATGTTCATTTATGTTAAATGCATTTTATTTAAAAAATAAAACCCCACATATTTGTTTGAAAATGACTTCCATTTAAAATCATTTTACAGCTTAAATTAATTTTTGTTTGTTTACAGGAAGTGATCCATCAATCCTCACTGAAGGGAGCAGGGACGTGACCACACCCAGTAAAGTTGTGTTGAGCAGTACGCAGGATAACTTATCTTGTGACAGTACTCGAGCTTCGTTGAGAAATAATAGAAGAGACCAATCATTATCAGAATCAGCTTTAAAGCCCGTCATAACTAAAACGCCTGCCATTCATTTAACCAAGCACCATGTGGAATATACAGACATACCAAAACTGGCCGACAGTGCTGAAATAGTATTACCGGAATATACCAAATCACCGTCATATTTACGACTTAGTTGTTCAGTTAGTGGATACGGCCGTTATAGTCAATATAGTTCTTATAAAGTTAAAAAAGACGGTAGATCGCCGTATTCCAGCACATCCTCTCTACGCTCAGATCCTATGTCACCAGAGATGGCGAAGGTTGTCTCCCCTGTTCAACGGACAAATATCAATAGCAATTCAGAATTTGGATTAATATGTCCTCAACCATTAGTGTATAATAGAACTAATAGAAATGTGACGAACGGAATTAATTCTAGTCTAATTAATGGACATACTGTGTTAGATAGTTCACAATATCCTACAGGAGATACCAAGTTGGTAAGTTATTAACAGAATTAATTTTAGTCTAATTAACGGACATACTGTGTTAGATAGTTCACAATATCCTACAGGAGATACCAAGTTGGTAAGTTTAAGTTATTAACAGAATTAATTCTAGTCTAATTAACGGACATACTGTGTTAGATAGTTCACAATATCCTACAGGAGATACCAAGTTGGTAAGTTATTAACAGAATTAATTCTAGTCTAATTAACAGACATACTGTGTTAGATAGTTCATAATATCCTACAGGAGATACCAAGTTGGTAAGTTATTAACAGAATTAATTCTAGTCTAATTAACAGACATACTGTGTTAGATAGTTCACAATATCCTACAGGAGATACCAAGTTGGTAAGTTATTAACAGAATTAATTCTAGTCTAATTAACAGACATACTGTGTTAGATAGTTCACAATATCCTACAGGAGATACCAAGTTGGTAAGTTATTAACAGAATTAATTCTAGTCTAATTAACAGACATACTGTGTTAGATAGTTCACAATATCCTACAGGAGATACCAAGTTGGTAAGTTATTAACAGAATTAATTCTAGTCTAATTAATGGACATACTGTGTTAGATAGTTCACAATATCCTAAAGGAGATACCAAGTTGGTAAGTTATTAACAGAATTAATTCTAGTCTAATTAACGGACATACTGTGTTAGATAGTTCACAATATCCTACAGGAGATACCAAGTTGGTAAGTTATTAACAGAATTAATTCTAGTCTAATTAATGGACATACTGTGTTAGATAGTTCACAATATCCTACAGGAGATACCAAGTTGGTAAGTTTAAGTTATTAACAGAATTAATTCTAGTCTAATTAACGGACATACTGTGTTAGATAGTTCACAATATCCTACAGGAGATACCAAGTTGGTAAGTTATTAACAGAATTAATTCTAGTCTAATTAATGGACATACTGTGTTAGATAGTTCACAATATCCTACAGGAGATACCAAGTTGGTAAGTTATTAACAGAATTAATTCTAGTCTAATTAACAGACATACTGTGTTAGATAGTTCACAATATCCTACAGGAGATACCAAGTTGGTAAGTTATTAACAGAATTAATTCTAGTCTAATTAACGGACATACTGTGTTAGATAGTTCACAATATCCTACAGGAGATACCAAGTTGGTAAGTTATTAACAGAATTAATTCTAGTCTAATTAATGGACATACTGTGTTAGATAGTTCACAATATCCTACAGGAGATACCAAGTTGGTAAGTTTAAGTTATTAACAGAATTAATTCTAGTCTAATTAACAGACATACTGTGTTAGATAGTTCACAATATCCTACAGGAGATACCAAGTTGGTAAGTTATTAACAGAATTAATTCTAGTCTAATTAACAGACATACTGTGTTAGATAGTTCACAATATCCTACAGGAGATACCAAGTTGGTAAGTTATTAACAGAATTAATTCTAGTCTAATTAACAGACATACTGTGTTAGATAGTTCACAATATCCTACAGGAGATACCAAGTTGGTAAGTTTAAGTTATTAACAGAATTAATTCTAGTCTAATTAACGGACATACTGTGTTAGATAGTTCACAATATTCTACAGGAGATACCAAGTTGGTAAGTTATTAACAGAATTAATTCTAGTCTAATTAACGGACATACTGTGTTAGATAGTTCACAATATCCTACAGGAGATACCAAGTTGGTAAGTTATTAACAGAATTAATTCTAGTCTAATTAATGGACATACTGTGTTAGATAGTTCACAATATCCTACAGGAGATACCAAGTTGGTAAGTTATTAACAGAATTAATTCTAGTCTAATTAACAGACATACTGTGTTAGATAGTTCACAATATCCTACAGGAGATACCAAGTTGGTAAGTTATTAACAGAATTAATTCTAGTCTAATTAATGGACATACTGTGTTAGATAGTTCACAATATCCTACAGGAGATACCAAGTTGGTAAGTTATTAACAGAATTAATTCTAGTCTAATTAACAGACATACTGTGTTAGATAGTTCACAATATCCTACAGGAGATACCAAGTTGGTAAGTTTAAGTTATTAACAGAATTAATTCTAGTCTAATTAACGGACATACTGTGTTAGATAGTTCACAATATCCTACAGGAGATACCAAGTTGGTAAGTTATTAACAGAATTAATTCTAGTCTAATTAATGGACATACTGTGTTAGATAGTTCACAATATCCTACAGGAGATACCAAGTTGGTAAGTTATTAACAGAATTAATTCTAGTCTAATTAACAGACATACTGTGTTAGATAGTTCACAATATCCTACAGGAGATACCAAGTTGGTAAGTTATTAACAGAATTAATTCTAGTCTAATTAACAGACATACTGTGTTAGATAGTTCACAATATCCTACAGGAGATACCAAGTTGGTAAGTTATTAACAGAATTAATTCTAGTCTAATTAACAGACATACTGTGTTAGATAGTTCACAATATCCTACAGGAGATACCAAGTTGGTAAGTTATTAACAGAATTAATTCTAGTCTAATTAACGGACATACTGTGTTAGATAGTTCACAATATCCTACAGGAGATACCAAGTTGGTAAGTTATTAACAGAATTAATTCTAGTCTAATTAATGGACATACTGTGTTAGATAGTTCACAATATCCTACAGGAGATACCAAGTTGGTAAGTTATTAACAGAATTAATTCTAGTCTAATTAATGGACATACTGTGTTAGATTGTTCACAATATCCTACAGGAGATACCAAGTTGGTAAGTTATTAACAGAATTAATTCTAGTCTAATTAACAGACATACTGTGTTAGATAGTTCACAATATCCTACAGGAGATACCAAGTTGGTAAGTTATTAACAGAATTAATTCTAGTCTAATTAACGGACATACTGTGTTAGATAGTTCACAATATCCTACAGGAGATACCAAGTTGGTAAGTTATTAACAGAATTAATTCTAGTCTAATTAACGGACATACTGTGTTAGATAGTTCACAATATCCTACAGGAGACACCAAGTTGGTAAGTTATTAACAGAATTAATTCTAGTTTAATTAACGGACATACTGTGTTAGATAGTTCACAATATCCTACAGGAGATACCAAGTTGGTAAGTTATTAACAGAATTAATTCTAGTCTAATTAACAGACATACTGTGTTAGATAGTTCACAATATCCGACGGGAGACACCAAATTGGTAAGTGATAAATATAGATTAATGGCATTATTGAAGGTCGAGACAAATAGGACGAGCTATGATGCTACTTGCTAGTGATAATGTATGTCGAGACCTTCAAATCTGACGTTATTGTTTTTATCGGCAATGTCATGTGTTTGAGGTCACACTGAGGCAATGTCATGTGTTTGAGGTCACACTGAGGCCATGTCATGTGTTTGAGGTCACACTGACTGATAATTTTCAGTATCAAGAGTCAGTTCCTTGATACTGATGATTATAATTCTTTGAGATCTAAGGAAAAAAATGTCAAAATTAGTGATAAATGACAATAACACACATTATGGTAGTTGGTTCTTTGAATGGAGAAAATAGTAACTTAGTCCATTTGAGGGTGACTACAGGGTATTGTACAGATGAAGTCTTATTTCGGAGATTTCTACCCAGTAACAACAAAACAAACAATCGCCTTTCATCTTAACTCACTGAACACAAAAAAAGACAATGACATATAATGTTAGAAATCCAGGCCCTTGCTTGGGACAGGCACAAACATGTGATGGAATTAAACTGGTTAATGTGATCCATAGACTGCTATAAAAGGAAGTGTTCATTATTGTCTGTACTTCAGAGCTAGTTTTACTCACAATTCCATACTCAGAATAGTTATCATACAAGAAGAAAGTCAAACGTCATCATCACAAACTGATATGTTATATACCTTGTACATTGTACTTCAAAAGTAAAAATTTCCTCAGTTCATATAATACATGTATTCAGCTTAATTGACCTCAGATAACATGAATTTTTGGATACTCAGAAGTAAAATGATCTCCCCTTGTGACCTTGAGATTACAAGGATACTCAGAAGTAAAATGATCTCCCCTTGTGACCTTGAGATTACAAGGTTTTACTATAATTCTAAAAATAAAACATGCCAGATGATTTTACAGTTTTAACATTCCTGCCCTTTTATGTTAACATTAGTTGTACTTTGTTTTACACTTTAAAACTGCCACTACATGTACCGGTATGTCACTGAAATACTATTAAAACTGCCACTACATGTACCGGTATGACACTGAAATACTATTAAAACTGCCACTACATGTACCGGTATGACACTGAAATACTATTAAAACTGCCACTACATGTACCGATATGACACTGAAATACTATTAAAACTGCCACTACATGTACCGGTATGACACTGAAATACTATTAAAACTGCCACTACATGTACCGATATGACACTGAAATACTATTAAAACTGCCACTACATGTACCGGTATGACACTGAAATACTATTAAAACTGCCACTACATGTACCGGTATGACACTGAAATACTATTAAAACTGCCACTACATGTACCGATATGACACTGAAATACTATTAAAACTGCCACTACATGTACCGGTATGACACTGAAATACTATTAAAACTGCCACTACATGTACCGGTATGACACTGAAATACTATTAAAACTGCCACTACATGTACCGGTATGACACTGAAATACTATTAAAACTGCCACTACATGTACCGGTATGACACTGAAATACTATTAAAACTGCCACTACATGTACCGGTATGACACTGAAATACTATTAAAACTGCCACTACATGTACCGGTATGACACTGAAATACTATTAAAACTGCCACTACATGTACCGGTATGTCACTGAAATACTATTAAAACTGCCACTACATGTACCGGTATGTCACTGAAATACTATTAAAACTGCCACTACATGTACCGGTATGACACTGAAATACTATTAAAACTGCCACTACATGTACCGGTATGACACTGAAATACTATTAAAACTGCCACTACATGTACCGGTATGACACTGAAATACTATTAAAACTGCCACTACATGTACCGGTATGACACTGAAATACTATTAATAGTGGCATTAAACACCATGAACCAAACTACACTTTAAATGTGCCAGGAAAACATTGATGATTTCCTGAGAAGACATGATTCAGATGCTAAGTAAAAGAGATAAATATCAATCAGTCTGATAACAATGACATCAACTATTATTTAGCTATGAATCAAGTCAATATCACAAATACAGGTCATTACAGGTGAAAGGTTCACAGTCTTAGATTCAAGGCTTCTCAAATATTTATAATGTTGTTCATAAACGTTATTTTAGTGAGTGATTGAGCGATTGTTGTTTAAAGCCAACTCAGCATTTTTTCAGCTACATGTATATCATGGCGAGAACAAGTTAATTTTAAATGAGATCTGCTTTGTACTAGACCAACAGTCAACAAGCTTAGTTGGATTTTTATTTTGCTAGCTCACTGAAACAACAGTCTGTGGATAGACATGTCACTTCACTCGGACACATTATCCTGATTCTGAGCCAACCAGTCTTTGCCTTTTCTTCTTAATGCTGCGTGCTTAGCGGAGAAGCAACAAATACCAATTTTATAGTCTTTGGTTTGACCCCATCTACCGCACTCGAGGCGAGCACGCTAACCATTACACGGTTTACCACCAATGCGGTTAGTTCAGATTCTGAGATTCAAAGCTCCTAAAATATTTATAATATTGTTAATAAAAATTATTTTATTATCATTGTCATGAAACATGAAACATCTAATGAATTATATATATTAGTAATACCAATAAAGTTCTCACTTACATTGTATCTTATTTTGAGAACAATGTTATGATTCCTGTATCAAAAAATATTTATTTATGAATTCTTAATTGATGCACAATTGACGTAATCGGTGGTGTAATGGTTAGTATGCTCGCCTCCAATGTGGTAGATTGTGGGTTCGAGTCCAGGTCATCAGGTCAAACCAAAGACTATTAAATTGATATTTGCTGCTTCTCCATTAAGTAGCTGCACACAGCATTAAGGAGTAAATCACAATTATGAATGTATCAGAATGGATCGACATCGCAGACTGTTGTTTTCAGTCAGCAAGCACTATATAAATCCAACTCAGCATGTTGGTCTAGTACGAAGCGACCATCATCTCATTTAAATGTAACTTGTTCTCATCTTGATATAGCTGTAGCTGATTAACTGCTGAGTTGGCAGTAAACAACAATCACTTACTCACTTACTCAATGTACAATAACATGTGTACATACCAGGAGAGGTTGAAGACATAATACAAAACTAAATCTACCTTATACATTGTACATTGTACATGTAAATTATTCTACATTGTATATTATCCAAAGAAATTACATAAACAGTTTTACACAGTAGACATTAGCTATAGGCAGGTCCACTTTCCTCAGTGACCATAGCATTTTAATAAAAGAACCTATAGACTACAAGTTTTTCAGAAGATAAAAAAAATACTGTTAAATTTTTTTAAATAAAGGAACAGCTTGTAACTTTATGAAAGGATGTAAATGTTAAAATGAACATGAGTCAGACTATCTAACTTTACACTTGAACACATTAAATAAAATAAAGGAACAGTTTGTAACTTTATGAAAGGATGTAAATGTTAAAATGAACATGAGTCAGACTATCTAACTTTACACTTGAACACATTAAATAAAATAAAGGAACAGTTTGTAGTAAGAAAAGATATATAGATGTAAAGGAACATGGGAGACTACCCAACTTTACAAATTGATGAAAAAGGAATAGTGCTTTTCTTACTGTGTTACATTTCACTATCATTGTAGCTAGGATCTTAAATATTGAGTATAACTCATAACGTACAATCAGTGTGAAATTGTCTACATTTGAGAGATACTATAGTTCTGTCAATAAACACTAGCAACATATCTGTCACAGTCTTTTAAAATAGAAAATACAGTCGACCATGTCAATACTGTCACTTCTATTAAGCTGAGTCCCCTGTTACCTTTCTATTATCCTGTCACTTCTATTAAGCAGTCCCCTGTTACCTTTCTATTATCCTGTCACTTCTATTAAGCAGTCCCCTGTTACCTTTCTATTATCCTGTCACTTCTATTAAGCAGTCCCCTGTTACCTTTCTATTATCCTGTCACTTCTATTAAGCAGTCCCCTGTTACCTTTCTATTATCCTGTCACTTCTATTAAGCTGAGTCCCCTGTTACCTTTCTATTATCCTGTCACTTCTATTAAGCAGTCCCCTGTTACCTTTCTATTATCCTGTCACTTCTATTAAGCAGTCCCCTGTTACCTTTCTATTATCCTGTCACTTCTATTAAGCTGAGTCCCCTGTTACCTTTCTATTATCCTGTCACTTCTATTAAGCAGTCCCCTGTTACCTTTCTATTATCCTGTCACTTCTATTAAGCAGTCCCCTGTTACCTTTCTATTATCCTGTCACTTCTATTAAGCTGAGTCCCCTGTTACCTTTCTATTATCCTGTCACTTCTATTAAGCAGTCCCCTGTTACCTTTCTATTATCCTGTCACTTCTATTAAGCAGTCCCCTGTTACCTTTCTATTATCCTGTCACTTCTATTAAGCAGTCCCCTGTTACCTTTCTATTATCCTGTCACTTCTATTAAGCAGTCTCCTGTTACCTTTCTATTATCCTGTCACTTCTATTAAGCAGTCCCCTGTTACCTTTCTATTATCCTGTCACTTCTATTAAGCAGTCCCCTGTTACCTTTCTATTATCCTGTCATAGAAAATTTCATATGAATTGAACCTCTTTTAACCTGTCTTAAAAGACCACTTTTTCTTGGTCCCAAAAGTGACCTCTTAATACAGGTTTGATTGTTTGTTTGTTTGATGGTGTTTAACGCCACTTTCAACAATATATCAGTTATATCGTGGCAGTCAGTTTTATTGGTGGAGGAAACTGGAGTACCCATAGAAAACCACCGACCTGTCGCAAGTCACTGACAAACTTTATCACATAATGCTGTATCGAGTACACTTCGCCACGAACAGGATTCGAACTCAAGACTTTAGTGGTGATAGGCACTGACTGCACAGGTAGTTGTAAATCCAACTACCTTACGTTCACGACGGCCCCTCTTTAATATAGAAAATACATGTAAATGTACTTTATATTTTATTTATTTTTATTTATTTTTTTTATTTATTCTTGACTCTTATTGCTACTTTTACTTTTATTGATAGGATTAACATTTTATGTGTTTTGTACAGCGCTTAGAGTAATTGTTTTATTAGATAGACACTTTATAAATATTGTATAATAATAATAATAATAATTGTAGGATGGAGAGTATTACTTAAATGTTATAAAGACGGAGGAAAATAGATTGTTGTCATTATGTCGTCAGATAGAGGCTGATTTATATTGTCAAGATATACCAGAAGATGGTAGGTATATAATATGGTATACTAAACGGGACTGCCAACTAGCATTATCAGTTACCGTACTTAGAAATTTAATGGTCTATATCCCCGTTCTCACCAGAAGTCAACCAAGTATATTTCATGTAAATTTCATCTTTCGCGAGTATTTTGTACCTCAAACAGAAGTTACATTTATACAAACAGACCCTATCTTAATTAGTACCTCTGGCAGAAACTTTATTTGTACAAACAGACCATATCTAATTTTGTACCTCAACTTATCAAAGGGTCACTGCTTTAAGATTTTTTACCAGATGTATATACATAGTCATAGGTTTTTTTCTTCAAATTAAACTTGAGAGAAGATTGATGTTTTACAAAAAAAAAGGTATATTGAAGATCAAATGGGATTGAATTCTGTTTTCTGTCTGGCATGTAACTTTGACATAAAATTCTGCATGTTTAAGCTTAAATAAATACCATATGATATAATTTAAAATACCTGATAGTAGGATTAATAAAATAACATTATCCTCAATGAATCATTGAATGGACTTAAGCTGTAGAAATCTTGTTAGAATTCGTCAGCAGAAAATTTAATAATAATAGTATTAACATGTTTTGTTGATAAAATGTAGGTGGAATTGTTGACCATCACTGCTTAAAATTTCCTTTCATCACATTTGAAAATAAATAAAGTAAGTCTAGAAGACTAATCTTCAATTACACATGTAATACATTCAATGTATATAGAGGGCCTGGGTGGCTCAATGAGGTAGGTAGTTGGATTACCTAACAACTCATACAAACCTTATTATAATCACCAATATGGCGTGAGTTCGCGCCGCCGGCTTTGTAAATTACTAAAAAGGGTGCACTCGACTCGCTGCCGCAAGTGATAAAGTTTGCCAGTTGCTTGCCCATGGTCGGTGGTTCTCTCCGGGTACTCCGGCTTCTTCCACCACTAAAACTGGTTGCCATGATATAGCTGAAATATTGCTTAAAGTGGCATTAAACACCAAAAATTAAAAAAATTAAAATCAATGTGTATAGAAATAGAATATATCATAATTAGAACTGAATCAATGGTCTAATGGTTATTGTTCTCACCTCAAGTGGGTTGGATCTTGGGTTCAGGCCACGATCGGGTCAAACCAAAGACCATAACATTGGTATATATGCTGTAAGATAAAATACACATGTACAAAAATGTATGTATTTAACGTTTTTCTACTTTATCTCACCAAATATTTTGTTTTCTTTGCTAAAATCAGAAGCTGAAAGTTAAATCATCTAAACATTGATTTTTCTCTAAATGATATCTTCCAATCATACCATACTTTAAATTCACGACTGTGAAATGTAGAAAAATATAACAGACAGATTCAACTTGAAATGTCTTAACAACCGTGTACACAGGCATTGTAATCTGAATTTTTATCAGCAGAATTTCCCAGAAACCATTATCTGTACTCCCAACATTTTGCTACAGAAATAAATGGCACTTGTTGCATGTATTTGATGATTGTAACCATGAACCCTAACCAAAGTTTATCTGTAGCATTTATCTTAATGCATACATGTTAACCTCTGGGAACTGCTAGGGGGGAGATCTCCCCCCTACCAACTCTTCTAAGGGGGAGATTTTGTGCGTCGCCTTTAAACGCACAAAATTGTACCTTGTAGTTGCATACATGTGATAAGAGTTGCTATGCTACAACTGGAGATTTGTAAATTTTTGGCTGAAGATTTGGTCTCATAACTGGAGATTTTTTATCGACGTATTTGATGCATATTTTTATTGTTAATTGATGTTTTCTTTTTTGTTTGTTTCAGTATTGAACCAACTGCATCCCATTTCAATATATATTGTTTACATTTCTGTCTTATTAGTAGTGTTTCATATGATGAATGAAGGATAAAAACTGTATTTATAATTTATTCATAATCAAAGCAATAACAATGAAGACATAATGCTCTGAAAAATAAAGTCATAGTGCACTAAAATTAAAAAGTCACTTTGCTGCTGGTGCGTTGGGTGATAGCATACGTTTTGGCATTTTTGTGGTTTATCAATTCCATCCTGGAACTTAGTCCTTAAATAATACTTTGATCGGCTTTGGTCCCAAACAAGCCATAACAACTCAATCCGAGATGAATTCATTGCACGTTTGATCGAAATAAGAAGTTTTCCTCTGCATCAAAAGTTGTCCGACTCCTGTTTGCACAACAGTTTATAACTATTTTTAATTGCCGCTATCACACTTCTAATCATATAAGCGTGTACCACAAACCCACTTCCTTATCCCCAATTAACTGTCAATCAATGGATAATTGTTGTATAATCATCAACACCTTAATTAACCTCCATGACCCAATTTACCTGTAAAGGTGTCAAACAGATCAATAACCGGATATCATTTAAACACCTTTACCATTTGTTACTCTCGGCGTTTTTCATCAGCGCGGGAGTTCCAAATGGGGAATTTCCAGAAATATTGATCGCAAAATGTAGGTCAAGATTTTATTGTACTTGATTTTTCTGTTGGGGGAGATCGTCCGGGAGGAAAAGGTGTGTGCGGGAGATTAATGTCTCCCGCGCATGAGACCCAGTCCATGCGGGAGATAAGGCTCTTACCGCGAAAAGGGGGAGGGTTAACAGGTATGTTAATGTCTGTTTATAGAAAATTACTGAGTAGGGTTTAGACTGGTATTGCCATGTACTGGTTCCTGGTTAGAGAGTAAATGAAAAACCAATAAAAAACCAATGATAACAGATGTCATAGAAAATTATTTGTCATGCATTTCCAGCACATTACACAAACAAGATCTGTACACAATCTAGGATTAAGTGGACTGTATCCCATTTCAATTGTTGCACATAAAGTAACAGTTGATGACAGGAAGCATTTGTTGAGCTTTATGCTTCATTACATTAAGTCGCTGGAATAATATCCCTAACACAAATCACAATAATGTAAAGTAATTGACTTTACTATTGATTTTTCATGTATTTTTTTGTTTATCTGGATATGTTACATTTTGTTAAACGAATATTGATTTGTTATTGTTAGATGAGCCAGTACTGTGTTTCACGCTCATCTAGAAACTTGAAGATTTAAATGAGAGAAAGAACCAAATTATTTTACACAAATACAGTAAAATACTTGTTTTTATTAAAATTTTGCTCTGATTTAACCAATTATAAAAAGAAAGCTTAAACAGTGATGGTCAACAATTCCACCAATATCAACAACATCACCACTCACCTTAACTCACTGAACACAAAAAATGAGGGGGACCAGGCTCATGCTTAGGTTTAGTTTTAATTGGTCAGTGGAAATCTATTAATGCGATGAATGTAGATGTTGAACTGTCAAGGTTAAAAGCAAATTAATATTTTAACATGAGTTACCTGGTAAATGTTAGTGAATTTGAAATGGAACTCTAAAAGAGTACATCACAACAAAAATTTGTATTTGATTATAGAACTTTATTAATTACCTTTATTTTTATTGTATTGTACACAGAAAAATACATATATACAATGTAATGGTAAACATGGACATGTAATATTTTTGACAAAGTAGTATATGGTGAACTTGTCTAAGAAATATTAGTTGAAATTATGTTTCGCCCCCCTTCCACTTTTTTTGGCAAAAATTCAGAAAAAAATCAGAATTTAAAGCATGTCAGTTTTGAAATCTTGCTTCCCCCACACTTCCTGGTGGTCTCCTTATGCTTGTCTCCTCATTTTCAGGTTCACATTTCAAGTCCCCCCCATTTTTTGTTCCACTCCTACAGCTGTATTCCCCTATTTGATCCCCTCCAAAAACCAACCCTTTCCTCCACTTTCCGATCCCCTCCTACACCTCTGTTATATATATATATATATATTCATGGTCAATCAAGGTCATTTATGCAGATATAATAATTGTTACATGGATAATAATGAAGATGATGTATAGTAATGTTATATTTCTGTCAATCATATCTAGTCTATTACAAAGTTGTTGTTTTTTTGTATTTTTAGCCAGTGGTAAAATCAGAGCAGCCATAGGAAAGGCTAACTTACTGGTCAATCAGAAATTTAAACAGTTTGCAGAACTTTGTTACGAACATATGGTAAGAAATGGTGTACTTCACATCATAGTAATTAGTGGGTGCCGTCATGATCGTATGGTAGCTGGATTTACAACTACCTCTGCAATCAGTGCCTATCACCACTAAAGTTGTGAGTTTGAACCCCGTTCATGGCGAGGTGTAGTCAATACAACTTTATGTGATAAAGTTTGTCAGCGATTTGCGACAGGTCGGTGGTTTTCTGCGGGTACTCCAATTTCCTCCACCAATAAAACTGACCACCACGATATAACGGAAATATTGTTGAAAGTGGCGTTAAACACCATAATCCACATCATAGTGAATAACAGTGGATAAAAAGATTCCATGTTATGAAAATTTAAATAGCGATGGTCAACAATTACATGAATACGAAGATTATCAACAAACAATCGCCTCTCAGCTCTAACTATTGAACATATAAAATACCATGACATACATTTGTATGACCTCCTGGCTTGGTATAGGCACAAACATGTGTCAGAGTTATCAGATGGCTAATCAGTTTTATTATACCTCATATATTAATTACCATAAATAGATTAATTTGATTGGACAATTGGTAAAAATCAAAACATGTGATCACACAAAACTAAAATCATATTCCGTGAAATAAAAATTATATTCCACCCCCACGGAAGCCTCACGAGTTTTCCCGCCAAAGTTATCGTTCTTTGACAGGAAAACGTCAGAGGCACTCGGAACGCATCACTTGCAGGCGACCGTTTATTGTTGTGGATGTGGTTTTTAAATGTCTGAGACAATGTTCCAATGGACTTAAAATATGTTTGCCAGCAGTATTTTACATGTATGCGTTTTCTTGGTTTCATTCTGTATAATAAAACATTTATAGCATGTGGGTTTGGGAAATATGAAAATTTATTCCCCCAAGAGTATCATATTCCCTGAGAGAAACCCCTCAGGGAATATGATACTCTTGGGTGAATAAATTTTCATATTTCCCTTGCCAGCATGCAATAAATGTTGAATAGTCTCCACAACTGAACAAACAAAGCAAGCATCTACTCATGAATATCATTGTCATTTAATGTAGAGTGATATCCTTCATCAGTCAACAAAAAACAAGTAATAAGATTAAATCTCTACTACACACATAACATCAGCACTTCTCCCTATTACACACATTCAGCCCATCTCCCAACATTGCCACACTCTACTCCAAAAGTATGGAAAATTTAATACAGAATTTGGATGTACAGTGGAACGTGTGCAATCCGACACCCAAGTTTTTTTGACATCCAACAAAAATATATGGTCCCAAAGTTTTTTTTTTTACCTAGAATAAAACCTGAGTATTCCGACATCCTGCACAATCTGACACATTTCCCTGGTTCCTTGGTGTGTCGGATTAGATATATATCTTTATTTCTGGTAACCTTTGTTGATACATTGATATACAGATAACAAATTAAATACAAACATAATACACAATAAGATACAATACAAAACATAATAAGAAAACAGCTATATACAATATCTACAAAATGAGACAGGTTCCACTGTACATTTTATGTGAACATTGAAAATTTCAAATGAAGCTTGGGTTAAGGTAAAAAGATCAGGAACAGCAAACTTTTATCACTGTTCTTCTCACATCAATAATGAGGGGCCTGGGCAGACAAGTCAGTTACCATAGGGTCTTCAATAATGAGGGGCCTGGGCAGACGAGTCAGTTACCATAGGGTCTTCAATAATGAGGGGCCTGGGCAGACAAGTCAGTTACCATAGGGTCTTCAATAATGAGGGGCCTGGGAAGACGAGTCAGTTACCATAGGGTCTTCAATAATGAGGGGCCTGGGCAGACAAGTCAGTTACCATAGGGTCTTCAATAATGAGGGGCCTGGGCAGACAAGTCAGTTACCATAGGGTCTTCAATAATGAGGAGCCTGGGCAGACAAGTCAGTTACCATAGGGTCTTCAATAATGAGGGGCCTGGGCAGACAAGTCAGTTACCATAGGGTCTTCAATAATGAGGGGCCTGGGCAGACAAGTCAGTTACCATAGGGTCTTCAATAATGAGGGGCCTGGGCAGACGAGTCAGTTACCATAGGGTCTTCAATAATGAGGGGCCTGGGCAGACAAGTCAGTTACCATAGGGTCTTCAATAATGAGGGGCCTGGGCAGACAAGTCAGTTACCATAGGGTCTTCAATAATGAGGGGCCTGGGCAGACAAGTCAGTTACCATAGGGTCTTCAATAATGAGGGGCCTGGGCAGACGAATCAGTTACCATAGGGTCTTCAATAATGAGGGGCCTGGGCAGATGAGTCAGTTACCATAGGGTCTTTAATAATGAGGGGCCTGGGCAGATGAGTCAGTTACCATAGGGTCTTCAATAATGAGGGGCTTGGGCAGACGAGTCAATTACCATGGGGTCTGGGCAGACGAGTCAGTTATCGTAGGGTCTTTAGTAATGAGGGGCCTGGGCAGATGAGTCAATAAGGCCATTGATTTCTGACCACAAGGCTAACACTATTAACGTGAGTTCATTGACCTATAACTACACTGAGTAGAAGACAAACTCCTATCATATCTATATAAAAATAAATTTTGAGTAGTACAAAACCAAGTTTCAGTCTTGTATTATCATGTAGCATGGCATCAGTCAACCAAAAGGTCATTTTATTTTATGACATAGGGAAATCATAGGATCGTGCCAGCTAAAAATAGCAATAATCACAATAAATACCAGTAGTGAACAGAAAGAGTTAGTTCAATGCACATAAATATTGTTTATTTTGTATAACATGTTGATAATTAGCAGATAACTGTATTGTATTTGAAAATTTCACGGCATCAATTGGAGATTTGATGGTGGCAAATTGAGTTTACTGGCTCCGCTAACGCGTCGCCAGTAAACAGATATTTGTGACCATGAAATCCACAATTGATGCTGTTAAATTTTCAAATACAATACAGTTGTCTCCATTCTAATGTAATCATGTGTATAGATGTGTATTGCCACATTATTGACAAAATGACGTAAGCGGTAATCTGCTAAAATTCTAAAAAGATCTCATGATATTTCAACTGTGAAAATTCAACTGTGTTACCGTGAAAATTACAGCATTGTCCAATCACATTCACAAACCAGGAATATTAAGCAACTACATTAGCATATTTATTTACTTTTTCATTATTGTAGAATCCATCAGTTGATCATGTTTATTTACTTTTTCATTATTGTAGAATCCATCAGTTGATCATGTTTATTTACTTTTTCATTATTGTAGAATCCATCAGTTGATAATGTTTATTTACTTTTTCATTATTGATTATTGTAGAATCCATCAGTGGATGGTAAATTATTAAAATGGGAAGATTTACAAGGATTCTGGGATATGATCAAAATACAAGTAGATAATGTAGAAGAATTGTTTACAGAATTAGAATTAATACGACAAAATGGTTGGAAAGAACTATGTATGCATGTAAGTAGTGAGCAATATAAAATAACTGGAGGGGCCGTCGATAGTTGTATTTACAACTACCTATGTAATCAGTGCCTATCACCACTAAAGTCAAAATATTTTGTCTTTTTAAATATGTAACTCGCTTCTTTGTACGAGACTGTCATGCTCATGATTGTACGGTAGTTGGTTTTACAATTACCTGTGCAATCAGTGCCTATCACGACTAACGTTGTGAGTTCGAAACCCGTTCATGGCAAGGTGTACTAGATACAACATTATGTGATAAAGTTTGCCGTTGACTTGCGACAGGTCGGTGGTTTTCTTCGGGTATTCTGGTTTCCTCCACCAATAAAACTGACTGCCATGATATAACTGAAACATTGTTGAAAGTGGCGACTAACACCATGACTTTAACCCTATTAAATAACGGCAGGTAACTTATGAATGTTGAGGCAGACATTATCATTAGTATCTCAGCAAGTCTGAAAGGACGAGCTGTGATAATAATAGTTCAGGTATATCATGATGAGAACAAGTTACATTCAATGTCTGATGTGACCAACACGCTTAGTTTGATTTTTATAGTGCTAGCTCACTAAAACAACAGTCCATGGCTAGTTATGTCAACCCACTCAGACACATTATCCTGTTCCCGAGTCAACCCTTTTTGCTCTTTCTCCTTAATGCTGCATGCTTAGCAGAGAAGCAACAAATGCCAATTTTGATATCATTTTGTATATGTTACAAATATTCACTTCTTTCTTCATTTTATGGTTCGATACTATCAACGAAATTAATGAAAATTGTTATACCACAAATAATAAGGAATTCACAGTACAATGTATTTATATATTAATTTCAATGTTCGCTGGGTTTTTTTCAGTCAAGGGAGAGTTCTGTGAGTTCTAGTCCTAAATCAGGGAGTGTAAACCTTAGTAACACCAGTACCCCAGCTGGTACTCCTGGTATGTATGCTGTTGTCTATAATACATCATGGTTTCAGTTCACAAAACATAAAAAGAAAACACCGAAAATTTATTTTAATTCAAGTCATGTGTTAAGACGGACACATAGAATATGACATGAGATATACAGGTTCATAGGACTAACAACCTTTGTTTTATATGACAGATATATATGATGAGGGTAACATGGTCATTTGTTAAAACAGAAGCATAAAATGTGAAAATGGTGAACAGATAAATTGGATTTCAAACAGTCGTTTGTTACGAGAGATACATACATTTTTTTGCAACAACTGCATGAGTGGTGTAATGGTTAGCGTACTCTCCTCTAGTGAGATATATCATTGGTTTGCGCCCTGGTCGGATCAAACTAAAGACTATAAAATTGGTATTTGTTGCGCACGGCACTTATGAATGAGTAAGAGAAAAGACTGGTTGGCACAGAATCAGGATAATGTGTCACTATAAAAATCAAAAATCAGTGTGTTGTTCTAGTACAATGTGGACATCATCATCATCATCATCATCATCTCATTTTCTCGCCATGATATGCCTGAAAAATTGCTCATTTGGCATTAAACAACAATCACTCACTCCGCAAGTGTATACTACCGGCATATATATAATACAAAAACTGCACTGATCAAGAAAGGGGAATATAACTCTTGAAATTTTCAAAGGGGAGATAATTAAAATATTTTATAAATTTTTTGCTATCTTGATTTTTTTAAGGTTCAAGGAGAAGAGTTTCAAAAACAAAAGAAACACCTGAGTCCTCGCCAGAACGAACTGAGAAGATGAAACTAGCTGCCAAAGCTCGTGACGATGCTAGGAAGAAAATGATGGCTGACAAACGCGCTGCAATGAAGAAAAAACAACAAAACAATTCTCAAGATGTAGAAATATTTATAGCAGATAAATAAAATAGTACATCAGTGCTATTTTTAGACATTACAATTGTTAAGATAACTACACAAAACTGTTGTGATAAGTCTCAGTTGATGCTGGGTGCATTTATAAAATTGTTACTTCTTTTTTGTACTATATTTCATTGTGAACTACCTGAGATTTCAAGTCAGGGATATTTATAAAAAAAAAATGTAATGGAATTAATAACCAACAAAAGTTTTTTTTTTTTTATTGGGTCATTGAGATCAAAATGAAAGTAAAGCAATTATTAAATTTTAACCTTGTTTTTGCAGTTTTAAAACAATTTTTTTTTATTAAATTAAAATTATTTTAGTTTATTTAAAATTTTGATTGTTGTGCCTTTTTGCATCAAATTCATTTTTAAATCATCCCATTTTAAATTCATTTTTAAATCATCCCATTTTAAAGTAGTTATGTGATAAATTCCTTTATTTTAAACAAAGTGCATTGATTTTTTTTTCCATGAAAGTTTGAAGAATTTTGATCACATGAGCTTTAATAAACATTTTAAAAACAACATGAGATTGATAATTATTTGGAAGAACTAGTCATAATTAATGCTTCCTCATGCAGTGCTTGATCGTTAAGTACCTTGATGCAGTCAGCTTTTTGGCTCATAGCATATTCTCAATTTTGCCAAATGCCAAATATGTTGGTAGTCATTTATAATTTCATTAATATACGGCATTCCAGATTTTGACCTCTGAATGTGTTATTGATGAATTTCAATCCATTGCAATATAAGACAGGGAACAAATGAATAGCTGTGTTCACAAACATACATGTACCATACTCATTTAACATGAAATGGAAAAGATTTTATTTGCAATCTTTTAATTTATCATATATGTATATCCATAATTTATGTAAATTTATGCATTCATTCATAAATAAGTTGAATATTAACTTAGTAAACTAACTATCAGTGTTAAACAGAACAGGCATAACCATCCTTTTCAAATAGAACCAAATATTGTGTAAAGATCGTCAACTTTCGCTCAGTTTTCTATATTTTCGCTGAAAAGGGTGGTGTATTAACAAAAAAAATACTGTTACAAACACAATGAAACAGACAAAGTGAAGATAGACAAGCATTTCATATATGACATTGTGTCAAAATAATATGTTTTACTCCTAATAGGGGAAATATATTGATTCAATAAAATGACAAAAGTACTGATTCAGAAATGGGTATAAAATTCAATGAGTATTCAGCTCATTCCATAATAACTTTAAAATGAGCACGTTCATCTAGGTGGCTCCATGATAATTTAAAACCATGAATTTCATGCAAAGCATACCATATTAATTGATGTACCCATATTAACATGAAACCAGCATTTTCTTTATTAGTAGTGAACCCATTCAACTGGTCCCAATATGAATTGGAAACCAGTCACTTTCATCCAAACTGGTTCCATAAAAAATTGGAAACCAGTTGCTCATTCATCATAGATCATTATCATTTGTTGTTGTTTACCATTTGAGCCAGTATATTTATATTCTACACAACCGTATTTCTGTAATTGTTATAGATAATGTTATAGAGAGGTGATTGAGGAGTTAATGTTATAGAGAGGTGATTGAGGAGTTAGTGTTATAGAGAGGTGATTGAGGAGATAGTGTTATAGAGAGGTGATTGAGGAGTATTAAGGTCACTGTACGGTCAGTACAATGTTTTTCTTTCATTTTAAACCGATTTCAAAAACAATTTTTAACTGTTTGACATTTTAATTTAATCTTACTATATATATATACATATATTATATTTTACGTAACAGGGTAAAATCCTTTCGTAATTTTTAATTTATTCAATTTCTCATCAGAATTAAATATTTCTTATGTTTTATTTTTTTATTTAATATTTCGGTATAATATAAAGCTTAAACAAAATATACAAGAATACACTTTCATTTTAGTTCTCAATTAAAATTGGATTTGGTTAAATTTCTCATTTTCTCATTCCATAGCTTGCTTTGGAATTATTTGGATTTACTTGTATTGTAACACTTTTTTTTATATGATAATTTTATATTAATAGTCTCGTGATTTTAATTTGTAAATTGTTTTGACTAATGAATCTCATGAATATTCATTACATTGTAAAGTAAGGTCACGGAGGATATTCATAGCATGTAAGATAACAATTTTAATTTATTTGTTGATATTTTATGAATGTGATTTTACATTTTTGTTGCAATATTTCATATTGCATTTTTTCATTGCTTTTTCATGTTGGCATTGATCATTTTTGGGAGAAATATCTTTAATATCAAATTATCCAGCAGGACCAATTTAATTGGCAGAGATGATAGCTTAACTATTTGGAGATCAATTCTTGTATTTTATCCACCATAACCCTTGGTAAACACATTTATTTTGTGATAAACTGGAGTACATTTATTAATATTTAAAAAAAAAATGAAATCTCTCTCTAAAGACCGATATATTAATGTGGAGATCTATTCTTGTATTGTACCCAACATAAGCACTATTTTTGTGGTAAAAACTCAAAAGTATTGATATTTAGAAATAATTGAAGATATATTTAAAACGGTTTTCGTCAGTTCTAACGAAATATGAAAAAATAAATTCTAGCTAGACACAAAGGAAATTTAACACTTTGTCAGTGTTTTGTGTCTAGAACAGTCAAAGCTCTACACAAAAGTTGTTCATTTATTTTGAAAATTAAATGATAATGAGAAATAAAGGATAATGATTTGGTAAGCCACTTCTAAATATAAACAGGAGATTTTAAAAAACATTAATTTTGTTTTACAAGTTATTACCATGGGTAGAGTAGTAGATTAACGAGTGTCACATGATAAAACCTACAACCTGTGTTGAAACCAAATGTCTATAGAGTTCTGTATTTCTTTACAATAACCTTTAGAAGTATTCTTTGGTATTAGTTCTTTGTAAACTTGCGGTCAATAAAAATGATCCCAAAAAATATCTTCTTGAACAAAAGGAGGTAAACCCTGAAATATATTGATTTTTTTTCAGGGTTTATCTCCCTTTGTTCAAGAAGAATTTTTTTTGGATAATTTTTATTGAAAGCATGAAAAGCCTGTTCTAATAAGTGTACATTTTATATGTAAAGAGGCATGGAGTTGATCTCAAATCTCAAAATATATTTCTTCATTTCAATTTCCTTAATTGCTTTCAGTTACCACATGTACATGTTTTCTTATGTAACAATTGCATTAAAAATCTATTTATAAATTAGGTGTTTTCCCATATTATTTGTCCATGGTAACATGCTTCATCCAATGAACAAACAAAGCACCTTGTTACAACATAGTCACTTTGTGTACATTGATATAATATACTTGTGTACATTGATATAATATACTTGTGTACATTGATATAATATACTTATGTACATTGACATAATATACTTGTGTACATTGATATAATATACTTGTGTACATTGATATAATATACTTGTGTACATTGATATAATATACTTGTGTACATTGATATAATATACTTGTGTACATTGATATAATATACTTATGTACATTGACATAATATACTTGTGTACATTGATATAATATACTTGTGTACATTGATATAATATACTTGTGTACATTGATATAATATACTTGTGTACATTGGTATAATATTCTTGTGTACATTGATATAATATACTTGTGTACATTGATATAATATACTTGTGTACATTGATATAATATACTTGTGTACATTGACATAATATACTTGTGTACATTGATATAATATACTTGTGTACATTGATATAATATTCTTGTGTACATTGATATAATATACTTGTGTACATTGATATAATATTCTTGTGTACATTGATATAATATACTTGTGTACATTGGTATAATATACTTGTGTACATTGGTATAATATACTTGTGTACATTGATATAATATACTTGTGTACATTGATATAATATACTTGTGTACATTGATATAATATACTTGTGTACATTGGTATAATATACTTGTGTACATTGATATAATATACTTGTGTACATTGATATAATATACTTGTGTACATTGATATTATGACATGTACATCATCTATTGTCCATTATGAAGAAATTTCATAGAAAAAACAAGAAAATTGTGCCTGTTACTGAACAAAAAATAAAAAGATGTTACTTAAAATTGTTTGTTATTTTATGCTATTGTGTACTTGGGAACTTTTTCATGTTGGTGATATGGAGGAGGAGGAGGGGGGATAAAGATTAGGAACTTTTTCATGTTGGTGATATGGAGGAGGAGGGGGGATAAAGAAGAAAAGTTTCTCCTTCCTGAATTTTACTTGTAGACAATTATCAAAATATGAACTGACAAATCAATGAAATTAAACAGTGATGATCAACAATTCACCTCTCATCTTGACTCACTGAACACAAAAAGACCTTGACATATGACTGGAAATCCAGGCTTGGGACGGGCACAAAAATGTAAATGGGACAGATGAGTCAGTTACTGTAGGGTCTTCAATGATGAGGGGCCTGGGCAGACAAAATCAGCTTCCATGTTGTTTACATGTGAGTGCGTACCAAATTCCTACGTGCGATTTGATTGGTCAATTCGACCAATCAGAGCGCTTGTGCGGCATTCACATGTAAACAACATAGAAGCTGATTTCAAAACCTGTAAATTCTGTAAAAAATTGCAGAGGTAAAGATTATGACAAAAAGGAATAGGAATATCAAAAATATATTTATTATGTTTCAAAGGGGTACCAACATTATGGTGAATCAGGTCAAGACACCAATTGATACAAAACTATTTTGAAAAAGCGTTGTATGAAAATTTGACATTCCTCCCTTGTGGTTTTTCGACTTATCAGTCCCCTGTGAATCGTCTCCATGTTAATAAAGAAAGTAATCATGTCATGACCTTGTAACAAGTCAAGGTCAATGTTGCAATCATATTTGGGTCACAAGCAACCATTACAGTGTCATAATTGTGAAGGCAAAGATGACAATGTCCACAAAATTTAATCTGTGGAAGTGCATAACATTCTAATTTTCGTGTTATTTTTTAAAAGTCTAATTGAGTGATTTAAAATAAAATGAAGACATTTAAATTTTCAGAGAAATTATTTGAATTTTAAGTGATATGAAAGAATAGATTTGATTTTTGGTGTTTAACGCCACTTTCAGCAATATTTCAGCTATATCACTTGCAGCTGCAAGTCGAGTACACCCTTTTTGTAATTTACAAGTCTGGGCACGAACCTACGCGGTATTGGTGATAGGCTTGTATGAGTTGTTAGATAATCCAACTACCTAACACATTGAGCCACCCAGGCCCTTGAAAGAATAGTAAATAATATCTTAATACAAGCACAATGATAACAGTTGTCATCATTCAAAGTTTCACGGATTGCTCTTCTGGTTACAAAGTTATCCTCCAAAAAGTGGTCAAAGGACTGGGGGATATAAGGGGCAAAATCGGACCCACCATAGATGTCGATAAAATTTTCTCCAAAATATGTTCCCAATACTAGTATGTGCTTTTCAGAAATAAATACAGTTTGTTAATATGTGCATCTATTTCCTCACAGTGGACCAACAAAGTCGGGAAAGAAGAACAAGGAAGTCATTTTTTCAGAATACAGAACTTACAACTATTATGGTGATCTAATGTGTATCTTAAAAAAACACACACACAAACTAATAAAACTCACTAAGCAAAGCATAAGTTTGACTTAATATGTTCCAAAGCTGTATTATGAAATTAAAAGTGAACGGACTCGCCATTTTCGACGATCGCCTATTTTCGACATTTTGCTTCACGAGATAAAATCTCTCATTATTTTGATGGCTTCATTTGTTAGAGGTTATATTATGATGCTGAAATTTAAATTGGTATGTGTTGTTTTTCATCCCATCATTTTGAAACGGACAGAAAATACTGATATTTTAATTAAGTTAAATCAATCGCAAACGATCCATTTTTCATGTAATATTTGGTATTAAAATAATAACCTACATTATATTATGTATTCTGTAATTGTTGTTCTGCCAATCAAGGCACACCTCCTATTAGCAGGAAGAATCTTATCTACTATCCTCCACCACGTAATAAATATACAATCCATCTCCACTTAATATTAGGTTATTATTTACACGATAGTGACTAGAGTGAATCCGGGTCGTTTCGCCCCGATGACCTGTTCGCCCCGGGTCGTTTCTCCTCGGAAAGTGAGTCGATTCGCCCCACTTAATCGTTATTATATTATAATAAATGAAATTTTTTTCGACAATTTTTTGATAATTATTTATTTATTAGTTGTATGCAACAAAAAAATAATTCATTCATTTTGGTCTACTTTAATTATTTATTGATTAGTTCTATACAAAAAAAATGATAATTCATTCATTTTGGTCTACTTTTGTCAAAGATCTCGAGCGAAACTTTTCTTGCAAAATTTACAAAAAACCACACAAGAACAGTAAAAAGGTTGGGGGTTTTTTTTTGGTACCAGCGCAAAAGTGCATGAAATGACTAAGATGCTGTACAAGTGCGCAAATAACCTCTTTTTTAGTGAATTACGCATCAAATGTTAAAATAGTATAAATTTAATCAAATGTCAAACAAAGAGTGAAGCAATACATAATATTAAACACGTCAAGAAAGCATGTTAATTATGAGGAAGACAAAAATAAAGTACCCATGAACAAGCCTTACAATGAGCCTTTCGCTGACGTTTACTAGGTGGCGTTTCACTATTAGGAGACGCTTTCGGTAAAGTCTAATGGTGGACCTCTTCGTACGCATAGATCTTATAGGTGTTGTATTTTTTTAACAAAATATATTAAATGTATATTGTGTACATGTATCTAAAATAATATGTGGCCAAAAGTATTGCAACATGTAAAAAAAATCGCTATATAATCGAACCAAAACCATATTTTTTCAAAAAATTATTGTGAAGTCATTTCTGGATAAATTTTAACCAATTTTACACCAAAACATTCAGAATTGTCTATATATTGATTGTTTATTTGCTCATTATGTTTATATGAGTGGTTTTTATTTGTTCATAATTTAAAAAGGATTGTTAATTTTTGGGATTTATTAATAAATCGGGGCGAAACGACCCGGGGCGAACGGGAATAGGGGCGAAACGACCCGGGGCGAAAAGACTCAGGGGGCGAACGGGATTCGGAGCGAAACGACCCGTTACCACTAGAGTCTATCACACATAAAATATAATACTATAAAATCTAAAATACTAAAAATAATGTTTTAAGTGAACCTTGTGTACCCCAAGACCAAGATTGATTGATATTACTGACTATTTGCTGTTAATTTATTCAATAAATAAATCTATGTAGATTTTAGCAAAGCATAGCGTTTATTATGCAGGACATACAAAAGTTGACGACAGATAGGTTCCAGACTGTTACTGATAGAATCAGTTAATTTTGTATCTTCATCACCAGCCACATATGCAAAGGGGTTAATAATTATTTGTAGCAGATCTATTTTTCCACCTAATTTCAGTTCGGCAAATATACGGCTCACCTCCTGTATTATTTTATTTAATATTGGAGTTCTAGTTTCTTCTAATTTTTCACATACTATTAGAAAATGAGTAGTTGTTTCCTCGGATTGTTTACATAAGAGGCAAATTAGACTTGTTGATTTCTTTGAAAATGCAGCTTTATCAGATTGTAGTATATAATTTCCTGTTACAATTTTAAGACGTATTGGTATTCTTGCGATGTCCCTTATATTATAGGTAGTTGATTTTGCTAGTGGATGAACTTTTCCAAACGTCAGGTGATTGTCCATAAATTTTAAACTTTTGTATAATTTGGCTTCTTCTAAAAGTCTTGATTTCCAATAAGTATAAATTTTTGCTTTAATCATCTTTTTCCATTGGTTTTTTGATAGAGGATTTTCTAGATAATTATATATATTGAGAATATCATATTTCAGGCAGAGCTCTTTTATTTCGATATACCGACTGTGGCTCTCATGGGATTTTATTGTGAGCTGCCTTTCTGCAAGCTTCCATTCGATAGACGACTTTTTTGCTCTTGTTATGTTGCCATATAGTGTTATGGCTTTAATATGCATTTCTGCTTCTATAGGGAGAGTCCCAGCTAGAATGAAAACTGCCGGATCAGCCACGTTAATATATATCGACAGAATTTGTTTTATCCATTTTTTATATTGCCTATTAATATTGTCCAAATTCTTTCCTTTTGGTAATACTATTTCTAATATAATTCATATATACAATTATGGCCCTCGGAAGAGGTGAATATCCAAAATGGTCAACCCCACTAGGGTTGTTTCCCCGAGAGCTTTAGCTCGAGGGAAATAACCCTAGTGGGGTTGACCATTTTGGATATTCACCGATTCAGAGGGCCGTAACTGTTTTATTATACCGAACAAACAGTTGAAATATACTGTTTAATATTTGAATTGTTAAAGTATTATTTCATTATGGTTATTCACTGGACGTTGTAATTTTCGAGGGTTATTACACCGTTGAATAATAGGGTTATAATAGTCAATGGACGTGTGTAATTCTTGAGGTTATTCACCGTTGGCGGCGATTAGAAGCAAAAATATCCAGATTATTTTATGTCATGTGATTATCTTTTAACCAATAGAATTGATTCTTTATTATGTGAGGTATAATAATATCATATGTACGGACGTGTAAACCAGAACTATCAGAGAAAAATTGGTATTGGTAATAGACAGATTTGATTGGACAATACTGATAGTATTCATTTTCAAATTTTTTAAACACTTCTTTTAACCGTACTTAATTCTTAACGGCAAACAATGTGATTATATACTCCAGTACATTTTTACCGACAGCCACCACAAATCATCTACAAAAAAACAACAACATTGTCAATGTGCGGGTGAAGACAAGTCCAATATAGCTTTTTCATAATATGGAAATATTTAGGGAAATGGTTTGAAGCAAAATGTTTAATGTGTAACGATTGTAGCTAGGAACCCGTGAGAATTTTTTATTTTTGATAAACTGATAGTAAGTAAGTAAGTAAGTAAGTAAATTTTATTTAGAGTCGGTATATATATACATAGACAACAAATCAACATGAGCCCTAAAGTGCTCTTAAACCGACTATACAGATATAAACATAACAACTTATGTCAAGCACTACATAAAATCATAGCAATTACATTTAAACAAACATGCAAAATAGATGTACTATTGGCAATCACAAACAGCAATTCCATGTGGCAAGTGCCTCTCTAGACAGCTGTTTACAATCACCAACAGCAATCCATGTGGCAAGTGCCTCTCTACACAGCTGTTTACAATCACCAACAGCAACTCAGTAGCAATAAAAAAGCAAAAATATGTTAAGAATAATCAATGATGGAAAAACATTAAAATAAATCAAAATGATATGCTAAAAAAATATCAGAACACAAAATAATAAAATAAAGCAAAGATCATATACAAGGAATTATTCTATACAAGCATGCAAAATAGATGTACTGTTGGCAATCACAAACAGCAATCCATGTGGCAAGTGCCTCTCTAGACAGCTGTTTACAATCACCAACAGCAATCCATGTGGCAAGTGCCTCTCTAGACAGCTGTTTACAATCACCAACAGCAATCCATGTGGCAAGTGCCTCTCTACACAGCTGTTTACAATCACCAACAGCAATCCATGTGGCAAGTGCCTCTCTAGACAGCTGTTTACAATCACCAACAGCAATCCATGTGGCAAGTGCCTCTCTAGACAGCTGTTTACAATCACCAACAGCAATCCATGTGGCAAGTGCCTCTCTACACAGCTGTTTACAATCACCAACAGCAACTCAGTAGCAATAAAAAAACAAAAATATGTTAAGAATAATCAATGATGGAAAAACATTAAAATAAATCAAAATGATATGCTAAAAAAATATCAGAACACAAAATAATAAAAATAAAGCAAAGATCATATATAACAAGAAGCTGAAAGCAGAACTAAATGCATGCGGAACAGTGACATTTCGAGCCATCCTAGGATTGAATCAAGCTTCTGAACTGGGAGAAGCCGTTTTCCCTCCTGAAACGATCCGGAAGGCTATTTAAAATCATATATAAAAGCAGAGCACAAAACACAAAACCAAATAAATAAAATTGAATCATATTAAGACATAAGCAGCACTAATAACTGATAACAGGCCTTGGAATAAGAAATCCCATGGAAAGTGGTTGTCGATAGATAATTGTTTTACCATCAAGTATTTCATATATATTTATAATGAGAACAAGTTTACAACCATATGATAAATCATGTAGGTAAAATGTGTGTCGCTGCCATGGATCTATGTATGATTGATGAGTTGACTGCTTCCGGTCAATGGATGAAGACGGGTTTTCCAATGGGAGCCAACTTAATTTTTCGTTAATCACTAGAATATTGAGGTTTGATGACCACAAAAACTGTGAAATTATTGAGTTTAAGGTCTCTGCTTTGTGGATTGGTAAAAGTATAATGATATTTTTGGTTTAATGACAGTAGATGGTGATGGATCATCTGTGATAGGGACATAATCTTAGAGCCGCCATTTTGAAAACGTCAAAGTGCAAACACAAAAAGTTAGGAAGAGTAGAAAAAGTAGGTCTCAATCAACAAATGCTACATCCAACAGCAATGATGAAGTATGGAACTGTAAACTCTGTTCCAAACAATTTTCTGATGAAACTGATAAGATTGTACAAATAGAGGAATTTAAAACTCGTTTCATAGAAGATAAACCAGATATAGTAATGCTCACCGAGGTTCTTCCCAAGAACAATCGATATGACATAAGCAAAAGTGAATTATCACTTGAGGGATACGATATTTTTCCTGAGATTTTCCGTCTGCGAACACCAGAGGTATATTAATTTATGTAAAACAGGAGCTACAAGCCACTGAAATTAGAGTTAATCATGAATTTAAGGAAGTTGTCAGTATTAGTATAAATCTTGTGAACAATGATAAACTCTTAGTTTGTTGTTTTTACAGGAGCCCGTCGTCATCCGAGACGAATTGTACATTATTAAACGACTTGTTATGTAAATTAAGCAACTTAGAGAACTCTTTTTCACATATACTTCTTACAGGAGATTTCAATTTTCCATCTATCGACTAGAATGCATGGTCAGCAAGAAACAGTGTTAGCCAGATTTTCTTAGAATGCATCAGAGACTGCTACCTACAGCAGGTAGTTCATCAATCAACTAGGTATCGAATAAACCAAGAGCCCTCATTACTCGACCTCATTCTAGTGAATGACAGAAATTTTATACAGAATCTTGAATTCAAGGACCCACTAGGGCACAGCGATCACTGCGTTTTAACATTCGAGTTCTTATGTCATGTAAGACCAAATATAACGAGAAATGTACAGTTCAACTACTTTAAAGCTGACTTTGTTAACCTGCGAAAAGAGATGGATATAGACTGGAAAAAGTTATTATCAGACTTGAACACAAACGATATGGTGAAAATTGTTATGGAACGACTTACAGCTGCAATGAACAATCATATTCCAACGAAGAAATGTTCAAACAAACCACGTAAAACACCTCTGAGTGAGGAGACATAGATCTTGGGAAAAATACAGGAAGTGTAAAAACAGTTGACAGTTATAGCAAGTATACCCGTGCTACGAATAAAGCTAAATCCACAATTACACGTGAACGCAAACAAAGGGAGAAGGAAATAGCAGAATCAGCTCAAACCAATTGTAAGAACTTTTGGTCATATATCAACTCAAAGAGGAAATCTAGGAGTGGAATATCCGAATTACATAGTAAGGTGGACAACAAGACTGATATAGCTAACACTGATGAGGAGAAGGCTGAAGTATTATCCGAGTTTTTTACTATCGTGTTTACCAAAGAAACTGATGATGATAAAACTTTATTAGATATTGAAGTTGACTCCGATTCTAGTGACAATGAATTTAAAACTGACGAAATCTTGAAGTTACTGAAAGAACTGAATACGAGTAAGTCACCAGGACCGGATCAAGTGCATCCCACAGTATTACATGAATTATCTGATGTAGTAGCCATCCCTTTATGTTTGATTTTCAACAGTTCATTAAAATCCGGGATTGTGCCCGATAGCTGGAAGATCGGACAAATTACAGCTTTATTCAAGAAGGGCGACAAGAAACTTACATCAAATTACCGACCAGTGAGTCTCACAAGTATTATATGCAAGATCATGAAGAAACTTGTCAAAAAGAAGATTGTCAACCATTTCAACCGTCATAACTTATTCAGCAATAGACAATTCGGATTCATTGGCGAGAGATCAACAGCACTACAATTACTAGTAGTCCTAGAGCATTGGACTAGCATACTTGATGAGGGTGGGGCTATTGATGCCATATACACTGACTTCATGAAGGCCTTCGACAAGGTTCCGCACAAACGTCTCATAAACAAGCTTAAGTCATACAGAATCAGCGATCAAACATGTTTATGGATCCGCACCTTTCTGAGCAACCGCAAACAACGAGTGCAAGTCAATGGTGAATTTTCACAATGGCACAACGTTACCAGTGGTATTCCACAAGGCTCAGTGCTGGAACCTATTTTGTTTGTTGTGTTTATCAACGATTTAACGGGTTGTGTTGATTCAGAGGTATTCATGTTTGCTGACGACACAAAATTATACAGAACTATAGCTCATCAAAGTGACATTCAAACTGTCCAAAACGACATCAACAATCTATTTAACTGGAGCGAAAAATGGTTGTTACGTTTCCATCCGGATAAGTGTAAAGTTCTACCGATTACAACGAAACATAGCAGCAATAAAGAAAACGAGAGATACCAAATGCCAACGTATGAAGGGTCCATCACAACATTAGTAACGGTAAATTACGAAAAAGATGTAGGTGTAAACATTGATTCCAATTTGAAGTTCGACCAACACATTCAGACTAAAGTAAACAAGGCTTATAGGATCGCCCCGATAGTCCGACACCCATTATTCCGACACTCCAATAGTACAACATTAATAGATAATTTTTACATGAAAAGGTATATTTACAGAATTTTCAACATGAATGAATGCCTTTTGAACTGTTACTGGTACCAGCTTTTATACGTACGTATTTGTTTGACAAAAATGCTTTTAATTCTATTTTTATCTCTTTAATATTTAGATATGAGGGTATTTTGGTACTTTCATCGGTCATTTCGATACTTTAATAGACGTTGGTCCTATGTTGAAGACTGCTCGATGTTCTCTGTGTGAAGTCATGTATTTTGCTGTTTTGTTGGGTTGTTGTTTCAGACATTTATTCCACATCTCTATATAATTATGGCAGATTTCGGTAATTTGATATACACCCTTTTCGGCCTCCCAACAGTTTAAAAAACTCCAAGCCATTAACCAGAAATTCATGAGAAGGGGTGCGAAAAGGAAATGCCTTTTCAGAGTCACAGGCAAAATCTCGTCTTCAACGCATTTATTGAACGCCCAGTGATTACGAGTACAATTTAAGCACTCGGAAAACATTAGTTGCCTTGTCTTATACAAGTATCTCACATATACCTCATTTAATTTTATGCTTTATTTATTGAAAGAGGATTGTCAACAGCCCGAATGGTTACGTGTACCGATTTATGGGTCCCTTAAAGTATGCATTATAATACTGTTTTTAAATTCTAAATTTACGCGGTAGACGATCGGCAAATGTCCCCCCGATCCACCCTTTTGGTACCTCTTTTTTCTAAGCTTGCATTTAGATCTTGACCAATAACAGTTTGAGTAAGGGTAACTAAATCTTTGAGGGATATCAGCATATTTTTTTTTATAGATTACTACACATATCCTGACATAATGACGTCACTATCTAACGTCCAATCGACCCCTTAAAAGAATGCTTATGTGGAATCAACCTTAAAACACCAGAACCAAGTGATGTATAGTGCGCATTTCAGTTTGTCGCAAGCCTGCCGTCTTTAGTACGAGGCAATCGAGGTGGTAAAGTCCTAATACATGAAGGATATCGTTATCAAAAGAATAGAACAAGGAATGATGCAATATACTGGAGATGCTGGAGGGTTGACTGTCGAACCCCTTTGCAAACCAACCTCTTAAATACTGATGATGACAATCCCAACATTAGAGTTATAAATGTAAGCATTCCTTCTTAATAAAGTGAAACATACTATACATATGCTATATAGAAAAAAATTGCAGAATCTTATTATGGGACTCAATTTGATCGTTTTGCCCATTTTCTAGTGAAAAGAGATGTTTTCGGTATTTAATATACTTTCATGTTGACTTTATTGTTGCTTTCCAATAACAAAACAGGGAACTATCGCATTTTAATAGTTCATGATATACTTTCGATGTTGAGTCTCCAGGGAAGTCAGTTGATTTATGATGCCCGTACCTTGGCCGATCGTCCAAGAGCCTGTCACAGAAACTGTTGTGAAGACAAACTCTACCATCGCTCAAGGTTCTTTTTAAATTTGCCCTTACACAAATTTTTGTAATGACGTTTTTCAATTTTGACCATCAAATCTAAGATTATTTATTTCCGATTTAGTCAGATTTTCCTTTTCTTTGAGGTAAAAACTAATGTGCCGGCAGGATACATCACAGTTTTACAAAATTCACATTAAAATTTAACAATTGTTAAAACCCTTAAGACTGTTCTACTCCAAGTCATGTGATAGTCTTAGCTTCTTTTTGGGGCGATGTTTATTATACTCTTCAGTCGCATTTATTTGATAATTTAACATTTCAGCCAGAGGGCCTCTGGTGAGTCTTTATTAAGCCAAAACGCACGTCAGGCGCAGTTAATTTTCGTCTGGAACTTTGTTAATTTTTTGTCTTGAAATTTGTTTTTTAAAAGTTGCATTAAAATCGCAACTTGTGTAACAGTACAGTATTTGAAGAGCCGATGGTGTCATTGTGCGGTTCCCCGTTTACAGACTCCACTACGCTGTACTGTACTGTTATTTCGTAGTTCTTATTTCTATTTATCATTATATCTCTATTGTACATTTATTTATACACTGCCATTGAAAAGAGGGCTCATATAGAGATGTATACAAGTTCGACAAGTTTCTATTCAAGGTGTATATAATGAAGCACAAGTCCCTACGTCCATCATGTATACATGAAAATTACCCATGTACTTTAATTCATAAACCAGTGAATAATTTAAATAGAGATGAATTTTAATGATTTTTAAACACTCTAAAGCATATATTGAAAGTACGCGCTTCCCATTTTATTCTAAGCTTATTAAACCCACAAACTGACTGTCGACCATATCAGGTCCTCGGGATACAAACTCCCCCTTTAACAGTGTAATCATTTCAATGAAGCTTCCACACATTTTCTTACCATACATTGAAGATATGCAGTTTTTGTAATACCTATCTGCCTAGTCCGAGATTCCTCTGTCGTTTAACGGCTTATATAAAGTTGCTGTAGCCGTTCAACGTCAGAGCGTGATATATACGGATTACAGCGGGTTTGCCTCTCCAGCTCTGGATCGGCACATTTCCACGTTTCGTGGCTATCGGATTTTATTTTCTATCAGAAACCCTTATATAAATCGCTTCACCAATCATTTTTCTATTCATTCATAACCATCTTACCCTCAGAAAGTGGTGTTACACTCCATTACAGCTCGATTTTGCCTTAGATCCTATTATTCCGCCATTTGACTTCCATTTTCGAATCTACACACGTGATCTCGCGATACTAACTGAATGATGAAACAACGCATTGCATGATGGGAGCTAATTAATGCAGCGTGCCAAATTATTTGGAGCATTATTTGCATACGTAAACAACATTCAAATCACATAGAAGACGATACATTTAAGCGTATTCTGCAGGACAAACAGTCCATCTACAGATCAAAGCAGAGCAGAAGGAAATAATACAGAATTCAATGGCAGAGTGTTACCAACGGGCTTCGGAAAGAGCATGTGTTACGTTCCCCCTTTTTGGACAGGGTACTACAACATTTTTTTTTCTTATGGTTATCTGTAATTCACTAAATTTGCTGTTAAAATCATTACCAATCAATATAATCAACTGTATTAAATTTTATGTTAATTGTTCTGCCTTAACAGACACCTATGATTGGCAATAAAAATATTTGTTTGTTTGTTTATATGCAAATCATCTCCCATGATACATTGCGGTAATCGTAGTTTTCTCGTAGTCACGTGACAAATGTTTGAAAAATGGAAGACAAATGGCGGAATAATAGGATCTAAGGCAAAATCGTGCTGTTATGGAGTGTAACACCACTTTCTGAAGGTAAGATGTTTATGAATGAATAGAAAAATGATTGGTGAAGCGATTTATATAAGGGTTTCTGATAGAAAATAAAATCCGATAGCCACGAAACGTGGAAATGTGCTGACCCAGAGTTGGAGAAGCAAATCCGCTGTTTTCCGTATGTATCACGCTCTGACGTTGAACGGCTACAGCAACTTTATAAAAGCCGTTAAACGACAGAGGAATCTCGGACTACTATCTGCCATGCTTTAGAGAAGCGAAATGGTTTCAATGAAATATTCAGAAATTTAACGCATACCTTGCATTGAAGATAGCTTTAAATAGGGACACTCAAAATTAATTACTTGCTTCCACCAAAAAATTCAGAACGAAAATGTCGACAAAAATGTTTCCTAACCATGTTTCTACCAGGCTCAAGCTAGCGACCAATAAGGCGATATGGCTCAAGACCAACAAAAAAAAATAAGAGCAAAATGTACTTTTAAAGATTTCTAGCGACCAATAATAAATATATTTCTGTAATTGCACATTCAACACATTGAATCGACATCCGGGCATACAGGAAATATTTCTGGACTCCCCCCTCCACAATACAAAGTTGACTTTGACACACTACAGTGGAAATAAGGCGCAGAATCTCACACAGACACTCATGTGAGTAAAAGACAATACATTTTATGTTCTATTTCCCATGTTCACCCGTACATAAAATACGTCTTCTCTTTACTGAGCTTAATAACGAAGACAAACATATATTTTGGGATAGCGAGCTTAGAAAACAGTCGGCCAACTTTAAACAAGCACAGCGTAAACAAATAATATACTTTCATGTAAACTGGTATATAATTTGGATTTGCCAGCGCTTTGTCAAACAAATTAAAGTTCTAAAATTCCCCGTTCACATGAAGACGTCTCATCAATCTACAAAAAAAATGTAAATATAGATCATCAGAAAAATATAGCAAGACGTATTATCAAAATAAACAAAATATAAACCCTGCATGTGCGTGTAACATTTATTTAATAAATAGCATTATTTTGTTTTATCTATTTATTTTTAAATTGTGTATTTAAAGGTGTCAAACAACTAATTTAATTCACCAATGCACTTAAGTCAGGTAAAGGCCCAGGCAATACTTTTGATTTCAACCCCAAGTGGCAGTAGGGTCCCCCCCCCCCCAAAATCCAAATATCAAAGTTGATATTTGAGACCCTGCTGTGGGCTTGAGGTGCATTATCCCATTATCCCACCTAGGCACTTAAGTCAGTTAAAGGCCCGGGCAATACCTTTGACATAAACCCCGAGTGGCAAAGATCTTTGCCGTCCTTCGGTAATTTTTCATGGAATATGTATAGGGTCCCCCCCCCCCAAATCCAAATATCAAGGTTGATATTTGACACCCTGCTGTGGACTTGAGGTGCATTATCCCACCTAGGCACTTAAGTCAGTTAAAGGCCCGAGCAATACCTTTGACTTAAGCCCTAAGTGGAAAAGAACTTTGTCGTCCTTCGGTAATTTTTCATGGGATATCCATAGGGTCCCCCCAAATCCAAATATCAAGGCTGTAATTTAACGTTACTGGAAGTGACGCCACCGGAAGCGGCACTGACCGGAAGTGACGTCATTACCGGAAGTATGTTCTGCGAATGCCCGGAAGTGCATCCCCGCCTTTTTTTCTTACTATAGTAGTAGTACAAAATGTACCATTGCTCATGACCGAAAGTAGCATGGTTACCGAATGTGACGTGACCGAAAGTGACGTCACAAGAAGTGAAGTCATAATACCGAAAGTGGATGATTCCCCTTGGGTGTGATCTTAATTGTTTGAGGTGTTGTATGGTACGCCAAGGGTGTTTTCTATCACGTCCGCTTTCTCACTGTGGTATTTCTACTAAATAACCGAAGAGTCAAATGAATGAAATGGTACATTTGATCCCCTATGTCACCCAATAGAAGGTCACTGCATTTATCCAGGCTTGTGACTGGCTCTACATAGAGGTTGCATTAACGTTCTTTTTTTTTTCTTTTTTTCCTTTTTTCTTTACTTTTCTTTTCTTTTTTTCATACCACATGTTCAACAAGTAACAACACAAATTTCTGTACAATGCCCGTCGCTTCCACGGGATTTTCTAAGAGCCTGGTGACGTCTGTCATGCGATGTCCTGCACATCGATGAATGAGGTAAAAAATGCAATGAAATCCGCACACGATAGATCCTTCTTCTTGTACTCGAACGGTATTGTAAGTCCATTGAAGGCAATGTTTGTTCATGAAATTGACATAAGCGGATTCGTGCGGTGGACGTCCGGTTGGATCGTAGTATTCCCCTCGTGAGTTGGCGTCGATGTATATAGCGCCCCAGTGTTGTCACATTCGATGGTCTGGAACCGTATTTCCCACAAGGGCCGTTTAATAGTCTGGGTAATCTGTTTCTGGCATAGACCCCCTTAAACACAGGTCTGGAGTGGGGATGTTTTTTCAATAGAGTGTCAATCTTTAGCGTATTCATTATGCACTGTAGTCAAACAAGATTTGTCTGTTTCTACCGATTTCGATCACGTTGTCAAATTCTGCATACAGGACGACGTTGATGGCCCCTGCCAGAGCTTCGGTGAAATGAATCTCCATACGTAAATTGCCCTGTTTTATCAGTTGAAACGTTCCCACTTCCGACGTATCCTGAGTCAGATCGAATCCAAATAAGGTGTTTCCTTTAGCGTATTCCTCTCTGGAGATGGTATTTCCTTCGTCTTGATACATCTTTCCCGTACTGGTATAGAGTCCCATATAACTGCGAATATAACCTGCGTTTTCAAAGTCGGATTGTAACGTTTGGCGGGAATCTGTCGTCCGCCCACGTTCAGTGCCACAAAATTGATCTTGTAGTGTCTATAATCGAAAGGGATTTTCGTAATAGTCCCATTTAAGGCATCACTGTCCACGCAACCAATCACCAGTCTTTTCGGCAACTGTCCCAAAAACATGTTGTCCTGGACGTAATTCATGTTTCCACGGGGAACCGTATCTATTTTGACTTCTACACGTCGGATGGGGTATTTACAGCTGGTCTTTTCAAAAGCTTTGACGTGACCCATTCTTGCGGCAGGACTTCACTGTACATTCCTCACAAATAAAGCGAGATCCTTGATTTTGATCTTATAGTTGTCGGCATCGGTCATTAGGGCGAACACGTCTCGACTTCGTCATAATATGATTTTCAGATCGACGTGATTCAGTAAATATTTCTCTTGACAAAATAAATCCAAGTGTAGTTTTCCCGTCATCTGTACAGACTTGCTTTGGGCCGTAAATGCTTTCCGGGACGTGAATCCTTTGTTATTGGTTGTTCTCTTAACTTGATGTCCCGGTGTATCCTTGTACCACATGTTTCCCGTTAATTGAGATTCTTTGGCAGCTGGGCCATAGCTGAGTAATATTTCTATGTAAGCTCTGTAAGGGTACAAGCTGGTCGGTGGTGAAACCAGATTTTCGTTCAGGCTAACACTGACATCACTAAAGAGGGAATGCATCCATAAGTTGACAGGTCCAACGTCCACTACGCCATCCAATGCAGTATCGTCGTCATCCATGATATGTGCTTCCACAAACAGGTAAGTATTAGCCAAGTCGATATAGTTGTCCCCCGGCCCACTAACGGCAAATTCGTAAGGGACTTGATCCGTTAGAGCCAATGTCAATCCTTTCTGCTCCCAATACTCATAAGCCACACTGGTCTGTGTAGGTTGAACTTCAAATAAATCCAGTTTTTATTTCGTGCATTCGCATGAGTTGGGATGTACAAGTGCCATTCTTATCCGAAATGTCATTCGATGTGTTCCGCTGCTTGATCTGCTGACGTCTGGTCTTTTTTCGCTTGGCAGGTCCTTTTATAACTCGTTGACCTGGGGTCCTACCGTGTCCATAGCATTCTGGAGTAAGTTTTCTCCTGTTGATTTCAATCGTGATTTTGCTGCCTGTTTGATATTTCTTCCTTGTACGACATCTCCGGCAATATTTAATCCCGTTTTTAAAGCCTCTCGTTCTAGGGTCTTTGCTTCCTTTTTCAACAAAGGCATGGCTGCTTTAAAGAGTCCTCCAAAGATACTGCCAAGTCCATGTCCTCTTTGATATCGTCTTCCCGCAAATACCGGATATCCTTTTCCTGCTTGATGTATGTAATAATCGTGGTAAGCTTTCGTATCGTAACGATGAGTTGGTTTCATTCTAGAGAGAATTCTTTTCGTTTTCTACAGTGAAGTGTCACCACCACTCGTCCTCTTTCGAATGGCACTATAGAACACGTGTTGTCCCTTATATATATGTCCACGGTCTGAAATCGTCGTTGTAACAGGGGACAGTACTGTATCGGATCAAACACTCTGGTGATCATTTCTCCGTCTCTTCCTTCCACCGGTACGATTCTCAATAGCGGTACTTGGGCATCTCCCACCATTCTCGGTTCTACCAAGGGACAATACATGTACAGAGAATGTAATCCTTTCTTGAGGTCCGCTACCCAATCTGAAGCATACCCCCTCCCCCCCCTCCCCCGGAATATAGCTTGTCTGAATCCTAACATGGATTGTATTAAAGGACTGATGATGACTTGATAATCTTTTTTCAATTCCATATCGATTTTATGATTGATTTCATTGAAACCAATGTCGAATTCCTTCATGTGCCTTTTCCCTTCGATAGGGAATCCTTTTGGCCGAGGAATAGTACCCATCCGGTAACAAGACCAAATGCTTTGAGGATACTGTATCTCGGCCAATCCGATTTCCCATGTTCCGTCCAGATCCGTTATTTTCGGAAATATCGTCGTGTAATGAGTTAACGTATTGTTCGCACAGTAATTCATGGAACTGTTACTAGGCAAAATCAGGTAAAACATGCTTCGTCTTGATCGTGGGATTAGGGAACAGGTATCCCAGACAACTGCTCAACAAGGCCGTCCACAAGGTACTGTTCTCCGATTCGACCGTCAAGTTGTAAATGCTGACTACGATAACCGTGTACCTGACACAAAAATACGACCTCCGAACGTGGAGTCTTCTTTCCACAAGTCACCCAAGACGATACACTGTCCGGGTCACTCGGTACCATTCACAAGACTGACACTTCAAACCGCGACGCCTCGCTTTTGTAGGTCCTGTTTAAAGATCCAGCTGTTGAAGGACTCTTGATATCCGAGTCACTTGACTAAATACTGAACTCTTCGGCCCTTTTTTCTCTTTTTCAAAATGGGTTCAATCTTGTATACGTCGTCTGTCTTAATGACTTTCTGTAACTCTTCGGCATAGAATGTTCCTTCCAGAATTTCACCATGGTCGTCTTTGACTAAGTATACCGGGGGTCTGGTTTCGATACATTTCACTACCATAAACAATTCTTCAGTCCAGTTGGGTAAATATCCTTTCTTGAACGTACATTTGGCTTTGCTGAGTCGCACTCTACCTCCGGGAGAAAATTTGCACGATTTTGTGGGTCCCTTTCTTCCATATAGCCTCTTGGACACCGTTGCTTAGTTAGCCCACGTGACTTCTGCAGGTGGTATGCCTATGGTTCTGTAAACGGTTTGGTCATAAGATGTGACCATCTCGGATAGAACGTCTACGTAGGTTAGGGTTTCTCTGTGTGTGAAATACTTCCACATCTTGGTTTTCAATGTTCTGTTAAAACTTTCAACGATACTGGTTTTGGTCTCCTCGTTGTAAGTGGTAAAGAAGTGTATGTAGTGTTCTTTGAGAAACGTTTGAAATATTCGGTTGATAAATTCAGTTCCTTTGTCTGTCGGTAAACGTATCGGACGCCGCCTCGATTTGAAAATGACCTGAAACGCATCTTTTAAAGTCTTCCCCGTTTTGTCTGTCAATGGAACGACCCATTGATATCGGGATAACACGTCTATACATGTCAACAAGTACTTGAATCCTTTGTTGCAAGAAGAAAATTTTGCCAGATCCACTAAATCCGCCTGCCACTGGTGGTCAATTCCATAGACTACAACGCGTCTCCTGGGAAATCGTCGTCTAGTTGGTTTATGCAAAGTGTACGTGTCCTGAGACTGTAACCATTCTCTGACTTGTTTCTTCGTATAGCCTTTAGGCTCACATTTACTCAATCCTCCATAACTGGCGGGAGCTAAAAGGTTGTAATAGGTCGACTCCATGTTTTCAACTGCCCCTTCGTGGTCTCAACCTCTGTTTTAAAAGTCGACCTAGTTCTGGACTTCTTTCCTTCTGTTTCTTGGTGTTTTGGGGAGTACGGTCTAATAGGGGATGGACTCTGTTGTCGTTTGCGAGATCTCGGTGTTCTTTTGGTCTGAGTGATGTATCTCCAGCGGTCCTCGTGACCAATCAAATCTTGCGGAACATTTGCTTCTCTTAAGGCTTCTCCGAATGTTTCCCATCCTTGTGGGTTGAAATATTTCCTTTTGCTCAGCACGTCGTTGACTAACTCCACCACGTTGTTTTCTTGAACGGTTTCTCCCTTGTATTTCAGTTCCTCTTTCTCGTTCCAACTAATGTCGGGACTGCTCTTCATTTTTTTCAACAAGAGTTGTACCTTGCCACTGCCACGGGTCTGGGTCTGTAATCGTCGTAGACGTTCAAATATCGAGTAAACGATTGGTCGTATAGCTTGAGACGTTCGTCTTCCGACAGGTCTTCTCTTTCTAGTATGGCTTGCATCTTCTTATCCAAGGTGTCAATGACTTTCACGCGTTGTTTCACTGGAGGTTTTGTGCGCTCTTGGGTCTGGTGGTATCTATTTATTGAGGTTAGTTCCTTCATTGAAACAATGCAGAGAGCAACGGTGCTACTACAGATGCAATCGGTGCTAGTAGGGATCCCAAAAATCCACCTTTCTGTAAGATCGCTTTCTTCTTTTTGAGAGAGACCTACTTTTTCGTCAGGCCTCTCAATCCGACCTTATTTCTCTTGAGTTTTTCCTTCTGCAGTTTAGTTAACGGGACGTTGCCTCTTAAAAATTATCGGCACACTCACACAGACAGTCGACGAGATTGCGATCGGCGTTGGTTATGAGGTGTTTACGAATACACGGTTTTGTCTTTTGTAAGTATACTATATCACTGCCGTGCTTTTGCAAGCTCTGAGAGACCATGTTATTCCCTCGGCGTCTGATAAAAGAGTGACAAGAAACGGGATGTAACATCCTTTTTATGACTCGACATACGCTTTCTGTTCCTCACCGGGAAAGATGAAGGTTCTTAATCTCAGGATATCCGGCGTGTTTTGTTTCATATCGATCACCATGTAGCCGTGAGGTCTGGCCGTAGCTCGGGCAAAGGCTTCCAGGAAAAAATGCGTTCTCCTGGGATACATTTGGTGTGCTAGCGCCATGATCTGCGATACGTCTGTCAGGTTTTTGAATAGAACCATGTAATAGGCATTGCGACTTACGGTTCTATGGTGTTTTCCTCGATGAAACAGATTCTGAACGATGTACATGACGCTGATGTTTTTGTGGTGACTCTTTTTCGTAAACAGTGAAGCCACCCTTTGACCCGTTTCGTCCATGAGATCGTCCAAAATGATGAAATGCTTTTCTCTTGGATCTAAATTATCCAGATCCGGTAAACCTTGTTGAAATTATATCCCTTCTACGGTTCCATACAATGTTTGATATTCACCATAACACCATAAGATCCGATCTGGCTTGGGAGTCATCATGTGTTTGATGTTGGGAACGAACCGTCGGACAAACATCGATTGTCCACTGCCTGTAGGTCCTGCTATCATACTGGTAAACGGATGTACCCATGGCATGAAATGATCGGGATAGTATCCGTCTGGAACCTCAAAAAAAAAGCCGGATTATTGGTTTTCAAAATATAATAGGGTTCTTCTTCATTACTCTGTAAGTATTGTTGCAGCTGCGGGGACGGCGGCATATATCCATCTGTCAGTGGCGGCAGTGTATATCCCTCAGTCAGCGGCGGCGGCGGCGTATACTCCTCGGTCAGCGGCTTTTAGGTTATTTAGTAGAAATACCACAGTGAGAACGCAGACGTGATAGAAAACACCCTTGGAGTACTATACAACACCTCGAACAATTAAGATCACACCCCAAGGGGAATCACCCACTTTCGATCATATGACGTCACTTCCTGTGATGTCACTTTCGGTCACGTCACATCCGGTAGCCATGCTACTTTCGGTCATGAGCAATGGTACATTTTGTACTACTACTATAGTAAAGAAAAAAAGGCGGGGATGCACTTCCGAGCATGTGCAGAACATACTTCAGGTAATGACGTCACTTCCGGTCACGTGACTTCATTCCAGTCAGGGCCGCTTCCGGTGACGTCACTTCCAGTAACGTATGCGTAATGGCCCGCTCCCCTTTGCTCCCCCTTGAACTATGCCTTGAGCTATCCCGATATACTACTTTGATATTTGGATTTGGGGGGAAACCCTATAAATAACCCATGAATAATATATCAAGGACGGCAAAGTTCTTGCCCACTTTGAGCTTAAGTTAAAGGTATTGCCCGGGTCTTTAACTGACTCAAGTGCCTATGTGGGATAATGCACCTCAAGCCCACAGCAGGGTGTCAAATATAAATTTTGATATTTGAAAAATATTGCGAAGGGGGGTCTCTATTAATATCCCATACAAATATATCAAGGACGGCAAAGTTCTTGCCCACGTTGGGCTTAATTTAAAGGTATTGCCCGGGTCTTTAACGGACTTCAGTGCCTAGGAGGGATAATGCACCTCATGCCCACAGCAGGGTGTCAAATATCAATTTTGATATTTGAAAAAATATTATGGAGTGGGGTCTCTATAAACGGCAAAGTTCTTGCCCACCTTTAGCTAAGTTAAAGGTATTGCCCGGCTCTTTAACTGATTTAAGTACCTAGGTGGGATAATGCACCTCAAGCCCACAGCAGGGTGTCAAATACCAACTTTGATATTTGAAAACAAATTGTGGATGGGGATCTCTATAAATATCCCATAAAATATATATCAAGGACGGCAAAGTTCTTGCCCACTTTGGGCTTAATTTAAAGGTATTGTTCGGGTCTTTAGCTGACTTAAGTGCCTAGGTGGGATAATGCACCTTAAGCCCACAGGAGGGTGTCAAATATTAATTTTGATATTTGAAAAAATATTGTGGAGTGGGGTCTCTATAGATATCCCATAAAATTATATCAAGGACGGCAAAGTTCTTGCCCACTTTTAGCTAAGTTAAATGTATTTCCTGGTTCTTTAACTGACTTAAGTGCCTAGGTGGGATAATGCACCTCAAGCCCACAGCAGGGTGTCAAATATCAACTTCGATATTTGAAAACAAATTGTGGAGGGGAGGTCTCTATAAATATCCAATAAAAAATATATCAAGGACGGCAAAGTTCTTGCCCACTTTGGGCTTAGGTTAAAGGTATTGCCCGGGTCTTTAACTGACTTAAGTGCCTAGGTGGGATAATGCACCTCAAACCCACAGCAGGGTGTTAAATTACAGCCTTGATATTTGGATTTGGGGGGACCCTATGCATATCCCATGAAAAATTACCGAAGGACGGCAAAGTTCTTGCCTACTTTTGGCTAAGTTAAAGGTATTGCCTGGCTCTTTAACTGATATAAGTGCCTAGGTGGGATAATGCACCTCAAGCCCACAGCAGGGTGTCAAATACCAACTTTGATATTTGAAAACAAATTGTGGAGGGGGGTCTCTATAAATATCCCATAAAAAATATGTCAAGGACGGCAAATTTCTTGCCCACTTTTGGCTAAGTTAAAGGTATTGCCCGGGACTTTAACTGACTTAAGTGCCTAGGTGGGATAATGTACCTCAGGCCCACAGCAGGGTGTCAAATTCCAACTTTGATATTTGAAAGCAAATTGTGGAGGGGGACTCTATAAATATCCCATAAAAATATATCAAGGACGGCAAAGTTCTTGCCCACTTTTGGCTAAGTTAAAGGTATTGCCCGGCTCTTTAACTGACTTATGTGCCTAGGTGGGATAATGCACCTCAAGCCCACAGCATGGTGTCAAATATCAATTTTGATATTTGAAAAAATATTGTGGAGTGGGGTCTCTATAAATATCCCATAAAATTATATCAAGGACGGCAAAGTTCTTGCCCATTTTTAGCTAAGCTAAATGTATTTCCTGGGTCTTTAACTGACTTAAGTGCCTAGGTGGGATAATGCACCTCAAGCCCACAGCAGGGTGTCAAATATTAACTTTGATATTTGAAAACAAATTGTGGAGGGGGGTCTCTATAATTATCCCATCAAAATATGTCAAGGACGGCAAAGTTCTTGCCCACTTTAGGCTAAGATAAAGGTATTGCCCGGGTCTTTAACTGACTTAAGTGCCAAGGTGGGGTAATGCACATCAAGCCCACAGCAGGGTGTCAAATATCAATTTTGATATTTGAAAAAGATTTGTGGAGGGGGTGGTCTCTATAAATATCCCATAAAAAATATATCAAGGACGGCAAAGTTCTTGCCCACTTTGGGCTAAGATAAAGGTATTGCCCGGGTCTTTAACTGACTTAAGTACCTAGGTGGGATAATGCACCTCAAACCCACAGCAGGGTGTCAAATATCAACTTCGATATTTGAAAACAAATTGTGGAGGGGGGTCTCTATAAATATCTCATGAAAAATATATCAAGGACGGCAAAGTTCTTGCCCATTTTTGGCTAAGTTAAAGGTATTGCTCGGGTCTTTAACTGACTTAAGTGCCTAGGTGGGATAATGCACCTCATCCCCACAGCAGGGTGTCAAATATCAATTGATATTTGAAATAAAATTGTGGAGGGGGGTCTCTATAAATATCCAATAAAAAATATATCAAGGACGGCAAAGTTCTTGCCCACTTTGGGCTTAGGTTAAAGGTATTGCCAGGGTCTTTAACTGACTTAAGTGCCTAGGTGGAATAATACACCTGAAATCCACAGCAGGGTGTTAAATTACAGCCTTGATATTTGGATTTGGGGGGACCCTATGCATATCCATGAAAAATTACCGAAGGACGGCAAAGTTCTTGCCCACTTTTGGCTAAGTTAAAGGTATTGCCTGGCTCTTTAACTGATTTAAGTGCCTAGGTGGGATAATGCACCTCAAGCCCACAGCAGGGTGTCAAATACCAACTTTGATATTTGAAAACAAATTGTGGAGGGGGGTCTCTATAAATATCCCAAATAATCCCCACTTAAGTGCCTAGGTGGGATAATGCACCATTAACTGTCACAAGAATCAATTTTCTGAAGAATTTTTGAAGCAGTGACATCTGCTGTCATTTTCTGTTGTGGAATTCATACATGGTAAAACATAGTCCGAGATTCCTCTGCCGTCTAACGACTTTTATGGATTTTCTGTAGCCGTTGGACGTCAGAGCGCTATATATACGGAAAACAGCGGATTTGCCTCTCCAGCTCTGGATCGGCACATTTCCACGTTTCGTGGCTATCGGATTTTATTTTCTATCAGAAACCCTTATATAAATCACTTCGCCAATCATTTTTCTATTTTTCTAATCATAGGATCTAAGGCAAAATCGTGCTGTAATGGAGTGTAGCACCACTTTATGAGGGTAAGATGGTTATGAATGAATAGAAAAATGATTGGTGAAGCGATTTATATAAGGGTTTCTGATAGAAAATAAAATCCGATAGCCACGAAACGTGGAAATGTGCTGACCCACAGTTAGAGAAGCAAATCCGCTGTTTTCCGTATGCATAGCGCTCTGACGTCCCACGGCTACAGCAAATCCATAAACGCCGTTAGACGGCAGAGGAATCTCGGACTAGGTAAAACATTGCATACATATACAAAATACTAAAATAAGCTAGCTTGTCATATATTTTGGTCATGAAAAAGCACCTATGCCAGCGGCTCATCACTGCCTACTTATAGATAGGAAGTTAAACCCCCCTCTAATCTCCGAAAGATTTTTTTGCGCACTGACAGGTCAATGGGGTTTGTTGGATCATTGTCTCATGGAAATTTATTCCACATCTCATCTTGTCTGCCAATACATTTATAGGGCAGAGCATCTTATGTGCTATGGAAATATTTCTTGTAAGATTTTTTAAAATAAAGTATGATTATTATTCTGGTTCAGGTTTGGATCATATGCACCAGGCTGACCATGAGATAATCTCAGAAGCAACCATACGGAATAGGATGGTTGCTGCTGTTGCTGCAAATCCAACCATAACATGCAGACAGGTTTATGATGAAGTTGTAGTAAATGCTGGTGAAGGAAACGTCCCAAATTATTCGTCAGTGAAGGCCATTCTTGAAAGACATCGATCAAAAGAAATACCCCCTATCCCGCAAACAATTAACGATGTAAACATCCAGGGACAGTGGAGAAGGACAAGAAACGGGAAGAGGTTTTGTAGTTTGATTTTACAACAATTGGGGAATAGCAATCTTCACCACTAGAAATGCGTTGAGGTGCCTAGGCCAATGCACAGATATTTTTCTAGACGGAACATTTAAGACCTGTCCACATCCATACCGAAAAATTTTCACTATTCATGGCCTGTACCAAGACAGGGTAGTTCCCTTCGTGTTTGTCTTGGTGACAGGTAAGGAGATAGGACAATACAGCCAGATATTTTCCCACATTAAGAGAAGATACAATAGAATAACAAACAACCAGCTTTCGCCCGACAGAATTATTTCGGACTTCGAAATTGCTATGATGAACGCTGCAGAAACTGAATTCCCACAATCTAACAGCTGTGGATGCTTGTTCCATCTGTGTCAAAGTATTTGGCGCCGGGTACAACGTCTTGGCCTTAGAAGAACCTTCGAGCGAAATATAAATCTCAGGAAATGTGTGAGAAAATTGATGGCGTTGGCCTATTTGCCGGTACTCTTAGTAAGGGCAAACTTTGCCCAACTCTGTAGAGATACATGTAACTTGACCAGGCTTCTTTGTCAACGATATCCTGCCTTGCAAGATCTGCTCACCTATTTCAGAGGCACTTATTTGGATGGTCATTTCAATGTGCGTATGTGGAATGTATACCAAAGGACTATGGACAATAGAACAAATGTTCGAAACTTTACTGCAACACTAGTATTGACGGGTTTAAATTCGTCATCAGAATCTGCTGTTGGTACAGTAGACAGGTTTTGGTTTGACGTAGTAGGTTGGAAGTCGTCATCGTCAGAAAATACGTGGTAAGTAGTGGCTTGTTGAATATTATGGTCGATATCAGATTGAGGTAGTGATGTTGAACTGGTGGAAGACATGTTGAAGTCAAATGATTGGAATTTGACATGTCGATTCTCCTGGTATGTTGGTGTTGAGACGGTAACCTTCCTTTTTGTGCTCGGACTGTTGTCTTGTAACACCTCGCTGTATGAGCGTTTTCTGTATGTTGTGTTTAATGGCATACTACATTCAACACTCAGTAATGGGACAAAATGGTCTGGAGTCCAAGTTCCTGTTGTACTACTTTGTATACAACAACGGCCAGTACCAGTATGTAGATTTAAAAGACGGTATTTACTCAAAGACTGTTTCCTACAAGAGAGTTTCAATAGATCCACAACCAGACCCATTTTCCATACTGACATTAAGACGCATGTACAACTCACTAAAGCGTCAACCAGATTACAAAAGGCGCATCTGTTGGGCGGAAATCATTCCATTGATATATCCTCCAGAGCTGGAAGTTAAAGAGACCACCGATACAGCTTCGTCCGCATCATTTTTGAACTTATACCTCGAATTTGACGACAGTGGTCAACTCAGTACTAAAATTTATGATAAGCGGGACGACTTCAATTTTAAAATCATAAATTTTCCAAACATGTGCAGCAATATACCAGCTTCTCCTGCATATGGTGTTTACATCTCGCAATTGTTTCGCTATGCAAGGGCCAGTAGCAATTATTCTGATTTCCTGAAACGTCATCTTCATCTGAGAAACAGGCTACTGGACCAGGGCTATAACAAGATTCGCCGTATTCGATCTCTTAAAAAGTTTATATTCCGATACCAAGATCTTGTCGAAATATATTCCGTCTCTGCAGAAAAAATTATAAGCGATGCATTTTCATATAGTGAAAATGTATAAAGATAAAGAAGTCAAAAAATGTCAAGGATATTTTTTTTGTCAATGTGTGACGTAAATTTTTTTTTGACATTTACGTCACCGAATATGGTACTGCTTTGACAACTATTTTACCTATTTTGTTCCTATATTTAAATACTGTTATAGTGACAGCCGGAACCTTTGAACCGTAATGAGAGTGGGAGGTTTGGCGCCTTAAAATCTGATTCAACCCACCATTTCTTTAGAAATGCCTGTAACAAGTCAGGGTCATTACGGTTTTCACAGTTTTCCGATGTTGACTGATTTTGTCTGTTTATATAATTATGAGTTTTGACTTTCCCTTTGTAAGATTGTTCGGAGTTCGGTAATTTTGTTATTACCCTTATTTGTATGAGATCCAGTTGATGTCCACATGAAAACAATAGGTTGTGCTTTCTTGGAAGCCACACGAGGTTTGAATACAGTGTTCAGTATAGGGAAGTCCATTTACTGATGGATACACAGATCTTATCGGTATCTTTAAGACAGAAGACAAAGCATGAATTGTCCAGGCACACGAGAAGTTACGGTCAATGGCACAATCGACAACGGCTTCATTGTAGTCTTGAGTGACAAGATGGAACCCTGTAGTCTTATGCTGCCTTTTATAGTAGTCTGAATGTTCAAGCATCTCAATGCATGTAAGTACACGGAGTTCTGCAGCCTTGGACTGGTCTCCGAACGTGGCAATAGACGCTGAGTTGAAAAGGCAGTTGACATCTTCCAGGAAAAAGTGCACACTTAAAGACTGTGACAGGTCATTTTTCAAACACTGATTTGAGAGATGTTGTTGATATATGTTGTAGATATGAACTTCAGCTATCTCAAAATTAAAAAAATTAAAACACGGACCCTTTTATTAACGATTAAATTAACGCTTAAAAAAATGATGTTGCTATTGTCATATTTTGACGGAATTTTGACGGAATTTTTATGACAATAGCAACAAATAAAATAAGAAAATCTGGAAACCAAAGGCTTGTACAGAATTCTTTTGTTCATGAAATATGATGACTTGTAAAGGCCTGCTGAAATGGTTTGGTTATAGAGTGAAGTAAATTTCATACTTGGTTAATTTGAGTAATTTCCATGTTGCTATCATCATAATTTTGACAGAAAAGTTGTTGCTATTGTCAGTAATTGACAGATTATGTGTGCTATTGTCATTCAGTGACAGACAATTATGATGCTAAGGTTAAAACTGAATGATCGATTAGTTGATATTGCCAGTGAAGGTCTTTTGAGACCTAAACTATATGATGAAAAGGAAACATTTGACTTTACAGCTGTGAAAAAATTTTGAAAATAAAAATCTGGATGATATGCACCTCTTAAATATGTGTACAAACATTCTGCAAATTTAAGACTTTCTAGCTTGAGAACTTTAGGAGGTTGGGATGGCATTAAAAAGTTGCTCACTTTTAATTGTAACATTTATTAAAAGATAAAATCTCAAATTCTGTTCCAGTTGGTACCACCAAACTTTCTAATCATCAAGATCTGAAAAAAGAAAATCTATAATTAATGAATATTAAAGAAAATTAAACATATATTGAAAAGAATAGAGACTATCTAAGTATACAGATTGGTTGAGAGACAATGATATTGATTGATTGATTTTTTGTGTTTTACACCACTTTCAGCTATATCATAATGACCAGTTTTAATGGTGGAAGAAGCCGGAGATCCCTGAGAGAACCACTGACCATGGGCAAGCAACTGGTAAACTTTATCACTTGCGGCTGCGAGTCGAGTGCATCCTTTTTGTAATTTGCAAAGCAAGGCACGAACCCACGCCGTATTGGTGATAGGCTTGTACGAGTTGTTAGGTAATCCAACTACCTAACTCGTTGAGCCACCCAGGCCCTTACAATGGTATTGATATATGAACTAATTTATAATAAACTATTAAAAAACATATTTTGTTCCAGATTTGAAATGTGGACTGTATAACATTTTTCCTGGAAGATGTCACTTGCCATCTGTAGGTGTTTGGAACGGACGCTTATCTGCCATACCTCCAGAGACTGCAATTAGCTGATTTGATACAAAGTCTTGTGGTAGTCCCAGTGGTGTGATAGTTTCTGCTGCATAGATGGTGTGGTCGCGGAGTAACATGCGTTCCATGCGGGCTGCATTCTTCAGTGCGGTCATACTCTCTGAAGCTCCTAAACTTAGTCATTGTAAACTGTGTTGAAATTGGAAGTGTCCCCATCTGGTGCAACAGTCTATACAAATGAACTCTTGTGGCAGTGTTTGAAGTTCTTCAATGTGGTGATGTTTCAGGTTCTTGCAGTTGTAATGGAACCACGAATCACACTCGCCACAACCAACACTGTTGTTGTTGCATTCTTTCTTACAAACACCACAAGGAAACTTAGTCTTCTTTGGAGGTGGCATTCTGGAAGACAAACAATTAATTAGATTCAGATAAAATATTTACAAAATATGGACAATAATTACAATACCCAAAAAAGTCAAATATTAAGTACAATACTAATTTGTTGTTTAAACTAATATAAAGTCGACAATAAGCGTGAAACAAAATTTATACAATGATAGCAATTATAATTATAATAGATAAAAGATAAATATACCACAAACTTGTAATTTGTGGTTACAGCTAGTATACAATCGTCAATGAGCGTGAAACAAACAAAAATATATACAATAACTGCTATATAAAAAAAAATTAAAAATACACACTAAACGGCTATGACCGGTGAAAAGACACACCAAAGCCGATGTTAGTCAAAATCTTTTTGTATACCACTTTAATAAAAATAAATATAAAATAAAATAAACCTTATCTGATCAAGGATTCTGTATTCTATGAAGACTGCTGATGTGTGTTGACTGAAATGAAACTAGATCTTTTCGACCTAACGTTATAAAGCCATGGTAATCAAAAGAAGCCATGTGAGCACTTCTTTGAAAATGCGTAGATTTACCGAAAATATGCTTGTAAAACAAAAATGTGCCTACATAAGAAAAAGGTAGATAAACAGTAAATTTCTCAGACCTTTTAAATAATTGATCACAGACGCCTACCGCAAGATAATTAAATGATCACACGTGGAATAATTACCTAATTAGAATTGTTATTTGTAGCAATTGTAAAAGTTTTATTGCTGATTATGGTGGTTAGTAAAAGTGGTAACCCGGGCCCGGGTCCGGTTCCAAATTCGTATTTTCTTTATTACATCTTTATTAAGGCATTAATTTTAATAAAATTTGAACATAATGCATAAAATTATGTATTTTATCACATTTTTTAAACAAATATAAAAAAAAATAGTTTTTATACGAAATATCGGCAATACAAGTTTTCGAAGTTAGTAAAAGTTGTAACCGGGGCCAAGGCAAAATTTTCAATTAATCGTTGATTACACCTTTATTTCTCGTTAAAACTTCACAATATTCAGAATCAACATTTTTCAGTATTAAAGAAATGTTAAAAAATATTTTAAATTCAATGGTAATGTTCTCTTTTGTCATTATGGGAGCATTTTAGATTCTGATAAAAGTTGTAACCCGGGCCGGAAGTGATGCATTGTTTTGAGGGTACATGAAAATTGACCTGAAAAGATATGATCGTCTATATCTTTTTTACTACTCAAGATAATCGATTCAAATTTTGGTCAGCTTGAGATATCAGTATATACTTTACAAAAAAAAATAAAAAAATTGTGTATTAGTATCAATATTTACCTGTACACCCAGTTTACACCCACGTGACCAGTCTTTGTTTATAAATCTTAATATATTAATATTGCATCGTGGAGAAAAAAGAAAACTTTTTTTTTTAAATTGATAAAATATATTTGTTGTTGTTGTATTGAAGAATGTCTTTGCAAAATTTCAAGAATTTTAAAGAAGTAATAAAGGTGCAATCATTGATTAACTGAAAATTTCGTCTTGGCCCAGGTTACAACTTTTACTAACTTGGAAAACTTATATTGCCGATATTTCGTATGAAAACTATTTTTTTTTATATTTGTTTAAAAAATGTGATAAAATACATAATGTTATGCATTATGTTCAAATTTTATTAAAATTAATGGCTTAACAAAGATGTAATAAAGAAAATACGAATTTGGGCCCGGGTTTTTGGAACCGGGCCCGGGTTACCGTCTTCTTCTTCTTCTTTATGTGTAGATCCCTCCGCTACTCGGAGAACCACTTTTGCAAGTGTGCTGCTAATATGTATTAATTAGTTCTGGAAAATTCTTCACCAACTTCAGAATTCAGGAATCTAAGTTCAGTATAATTCAGGAATTTAAAAGACCAATAACCTCCACCACTAGTTTTTATCGGTAACCATTTGATTTATACATGTATTCCGCCACTGCAGATATAATTTTCCATAATCACAGTTTGTAATTTATATACAATGTATCTATGTAAGCTGCATAAGCAGTATTCTGCAGTTCCTTGGACAAAGCATTTGATCAGACTTTCACTGATAATATAAATTGTTCATTTCCATTTCCTTCAGTTATCACAATGGTTTCTGCTCATACATGTATGTCACCCTAGTATATATATGTCGAGCACCCTTGATTTATTAGGATCTCTCAATTTTTAAAAGATAAAACCACCTAACAGGTATTGAAGAATTTATACTAGGTATTGTAATAATATCCATACTTTAAAAATCAGGTTAAATTTTTATTTAATTAACCTTTATCTTTAAAAGGTAAAATATAACAAAGTGACCACAGTCATGTTCTTAAAGGTGTAGGTCGACTCTAATAACATCCACACTTAAAAATCAGACAAATTTTTTATTAAATTAATCCTTTTCTTTAAAAAGTAAAATTGACAGTTGTCTTATCCTTAAAAGGTAAAATATAATAAAGTAGCCATAATCATATCCTTAAAGGTACAGGTCGACTTTAATAACATCCATACTAAAAATTCAGATTAAATTTTTATTAAATTAACCTTTATCTTTAAAAGGTAAAATCGACAGTTATTCTATCCATAAAAAGTAAAATATATTAAAATGACAATAGTCTTATCCTTAAGGCAAAATTTATAATAAATTTATCATTATCTTATTCTTAAAAGGTAAAATTAAGTTTAACTGTAACCATTTCTTATTCTTAAAAGGTAAAATTAAGTTTAACTGTAACCATTTCTTATTCTTAAAAAGGTAAAATTAAGTTTAGCTGTAACCATTTCTTATTCTTAAAAGGTAAAATTAAGTTTAACTGTAACCATTTCAAATTCTTAAAAAGGTAAAATTAAGTTTAACTGTATCCATTTCTTATTCTTAAAAAGGTAAAATTAAGTTTAACTGTAACCATTTCTTATTCTTAAAAGGTAAAATTAAGTTTAACTGTATCCATTTCTTATTCTTAAAAAGGTAAAATTAAGTTTAACTGTAACCATTTCTTACCACTTTTACTAACTGCCCTGATTATCTACATGCGCGTGTCGTCGTTAATTCAATTACTAATAATCACCAGAAATGGATGATTGGTTAAAACAAGACCAACATATACAGGAATAAGAAAAATATGGAAAAATGATAAGAAAAATAACAAGAAATATATTTTGATATATATTTTATATATTTAAAACACATGTAATATTTTTTTTAATTTGTGTTAGAGTCCCGGGCGGCAATGTTTGACCGGATAAATAAAATTAAGAACATAATTTTGAAATAATTTATTTAAAAATAAGAAAAATATATAAAAATATATTAATGTATGATATATATTTTAAATAACAACAAAACCACGGCTGGTAATCGGCACAAGCAGAACAGTTGGTTCTGCAAAGAAATTAGTGAGGGTAACTTCCGGTTTTGGTGGAGGAGAGTTCACGAAGACGCTTCACAAGGTATGTACATGTCAAAAATTGAAATTAGCTTTTTTACTGCTTGAATATTGCAAAATCGGAGAATGCTATGCTGTGGCGAATGCTTTAACGATTAGAAACATGCATAGTTTATTGTTGTATATGAAGTGTAACTCTCGCAAAATCAATCGTCCCACGAAAAACATGACCAAAATTGTGACACTCTTACATTTCTAAGTTGTTCTTGACAAAGATGCAAGTTAAATTTTCAATATTTTTTCATAGTGGGAGTCTAAATGTAATCTGGGATAAATTCCGATTCGTCAGAAGTAAATTGAAGTCTAGATAAATCTACAAACTGTAAATTTTCTCGTTTTCCTGCTTGAGGAGATCGGTTCTGATAGAGCACATTGCGAATGCATGAGGATATTTGCTAGTTTGGTTAATTGTTTTCTGCAAAATTGATAAATTGACACTTAAAATTGAGCTTTCTTTTAAAGTATTTCGTATTTCATAAAACTGCTAAATACTCTAATCAAAATACAATATTCTCTGTCCACTTTCAGGAGATGCCAGGATTCAAGGGAAAGAGGAAAAGGGGACTGACATTGACTCTTTACAAAAAAACATTTCGATATAGATTGCCTGTATCACCGCCAAGGAAACGAACAAAAACAAGTAGCAGTACACCAAATTTAAAATCCCCATCAATCTGGACACCAAGTTTATTAAAAAAATCTCTTTCAATTTCAAAATATTTATATCCTTTCAAACGGGTTTCCACACCTATTCGGCGCAACGTTTTTACTAAAGATGACGGAAACTTCACTGCAGATCTACAAAATGTTTCCTTTTTTAGTCTTGATGAAAGTATAGGCAATATAGAAGTTGACCCGAAGGAAGAAGCTTCAGTAGTTGAAGTTTTCCAAGATGTTCTTGACAAACTTTCTGATGTTGGGAAAAAGGACAAGCTATTGAAATTCTTTAAATTAGTACAAGATGGAAAATTCCCTTTGAATAACATTGCATTTGAGTTGTTTTTGGACATTGTACAATGGTTTGACAAAGATGAATCACGTCAAATGAGATATTCGCCATCAACTCTCCAATTTTTTTGGTTAGGGAGAAACTTATTTGGTGGTCGCTTCATTCGGTTTATGTCTGGCCCAAAAAATGAAAGTGACATTTTAACAGGATCTTCAACGCCGAATAGGTTTTTGTTCGTTTCCTTGGCGGTGATACAGGCAATATACAAACATTGTATATCGAAATGTTTTTTTTTGTAAAGAGTCAATGTCAGTCCCCCTTTCCTCTTTCCCTTGAATCCTGGCATCTTCTGAAAGTGGACAGAGTATTTATCAGTTTTATGTTTAAAAGTGTCAATTGATCAATTTTGCAGAAAACAATTTACAAAACTAGCAAATCTCCTCATGCATTCGCAATGTGCTCTATCAGAACCGATCTCCTCAAGCAGGAAAACGAGAAAATTGACAGTTAGTAGATTTATCTAGACTTCAATTTACTTCTGACGAATCGGAATTTATCTCAGATTACATTTAGACTCCCAGATGAAAAAATATTGAAAATTTAACTTGCATCTTTGTCAAGAACAACTTAGAAATGTAAGAGTGTCACAATTTTGGTCATGTTTTTCGTGGGACGATTGATTTTGCGAGAGTTACACTTCATATACAACAATAAACTATGCATGTTTCTAATCGTGAAAGCATTCGCCACAGCATAGCATTCTCTGATATTGCAATATTCGAGCAGTAAAAAAGTAAATTTCAATTTTTGACATGTACATACCTTGCGAAGCGTCTTCGTGAACTCTCCTCCACCAAAACCGGAAGTTATCCTCACGAATTTCTTTGCAGAACCGACTGTTCTGCTTGTGCCGATTACCAGCCGTGAAAACACGAGTAATATTTGTTCAAGTTGTGTTGGAGTCCCGGGCGGCAATGTTTGGTTGCAAATGGCTTGTACAATATATAAAATTAACAACATAATTTTAAAATAACACTTTATTTAAAACAATTATATACCCGTATATAATTTCGAAAAAAATTCGATTTAAACAATATTTCAATACGACGGGCGTTATTCCGCGGTCCCGGGCTCTTTTTAGTATGACCGGGATTGCGAGACGTGTTTAAAACTGGTTCCCTGTACATGTGACTACTATTTTTATAGCAATAAATAGCTTACCACTATAAATTCTGAGACGCTCCCACAAGCGACCTTCACCCACAGTAGTTGAAAACCACCATCAAAATAACATTGAGATACTCCCTCAACACCGGATATATCCCAACAATTCACCTATAGCAGGGGAGATCATAGAGAGGGGAGTTTAACGTGTAGTAGAGAGATGGTGATAACATGGCGTCTTTCTTTTCGGAATGCTTCTATGCTTGTCTGTTGTCACAATGATCATACCTAAGAAACTTTCCGTACTTCCTGTATATTGCGATTGGTCGTTATTAATATATTGATCATGTGATTAATATGGCAACAAATATTTCGTATGCATGTTAACCTGATTTGTGACCCGTCAGAGGTCAATACTTTTGTTAGTCAAAAATAAAATATAATGCACGGGTATGTGGGAGTTTTGCTACGTGACAAAGGTGAATAAAAGTTGAAACGTGGAAAGAACTGTAAAACACTGGGTCCAAAATCAATAATTCGTGATTAAATAGTTATTTACGAAGCTTTTTTCCTGAAACTTGGATATATTTTGTAGAAATATATAACATATTGTAAAATAGAAAAAAAAATTGTTGAAAAAATAGTTTTTAATGACGTTTTTGGCACTTTTCATGATGGAAACTAATAAAAGTTGTAACCCGTGCCCTGGTACAAAAATCAATAAATCCTTATTAAATAATATCCTAGGAATATTTGTTGGTAAACAAAAATTTATATTTTATTAAAATATAAAATATAAAAAGATATACGATATCTTAGCATTGTGTTAATAAAAAAAAATTATGATCCCCCTTTTTTAACAGATCAAATGAAAGTTGTAACGGAAATAAAGCACATCACATTTTTGTTATTAGCTGTTTAAATTAAGGATATATCGGCATAAATTAATAATAAAGAAATAATATTCATTTCGATAGATAGAATCCTTAATTTTGCAATGTATTAAAGTTTAATTAATAATTTAAGAGGTTATTTAGGAAATCATTATAAAGTTTAATTCCAATTAAAGACCCAAGCTAACAACGGTCGTACATTAAAAATAACAATTAATCTTTGATGTACAATACTTTAAACATGTCTTAATAGAATTATTATTTTCTTTATAACTGATTCAAAGAAATATTCGTATGCCATGATGTAGTACAAAATACTACCCAACACAAGCAAGCATTTCAATGACATCAAATGTTTTTTGTGTACAAGATTTCATACATTATTTTAAATAACAAGCTGCACAAAATAAGCTGTATCATCTTTCAAAGTATAATAGAAATCATAATTTAGTTGATATCATCAGTTTCTAACGAATTTTTGTTGGATATAGCTATGTATTTGTACCAAATTTTCATTTGCAATATAAGCATAAACAACAATCACTCACCATAAAATCTAACTAATAAATTACAGACAAATGCACTTTTTTTTAACTGTTTAGCATGAAATTGAGGGTCTGTGGTATTATCATATTTACTGTAAATGGTGGATTAAGTCTTTCTATTTAAGTAATAGCAAACTTATTGATTGTCTCAAGGGTGGATGAAGTTTTTCTACTTAAGTAATAGCTAACTTATTTATTGTCTCAATGGTGGGTTAAGTCTCTCTACTTCAGTAATATCTAAAAAAAAATATTTGCTATTTAATATATCCTGACAAGAGGACCATCTTTACACCTTTCTCTTTTACTTGGTTATACATGCACTGTTTGTGTTCAAGCAAGTTTTCAGTTTTTTAGAATAACCTTTACATTCATATTCCTAGTATAGTTAGGCAATATCATGTGGAGTAAGCCAACTTGGATTTCAGATCAACACTATTTAGATTGAATCTTTCGAGTATATGAAAATAATAATTTATTTAATATTCCAATATGGTCCCATGTTAAAGTTATGTCCTGTGATGTCTACCATCTTGGATTTCTGATTGACACAAAAACACACACATTTTGTAAAGGACCATCAGAGGAACATTCCAGTTATGATTTCTGTCAAATGTTTAAAAAAGGAAAGAAAAAAAAAGAAGTTTTCCCTGTGGTGATTGCCTTCTAGGATTTTTTTTTTTCAATTGAAACTCCATAGGAAACCCAATTAAAAAAAAAAATTAATATCCATTGAAAAACCTTTTGTCTTTAATTTAAATTCCATATGTAAAACCCATTGTAACTCAATTTAAAAACCATTGGCTTTTACTTGAAACTCCATTGAATTTCCATTTATTTGGCAAAATATGCTAATGGGCATGACCATTTTAATGATGTCAAAAATTAATGGTTTATAAACAGTCCTCCAAATGGTGCCATTTAAATGATGTCATAAATTAATGGTTTATAAGCAGTCCTCCAAATGGTGCCATTTAAATGATGTCACAACTAAATGGTTCAGAAATGGTTCTTGTTTACATAAATAATTTATACAGCATTATGTGATAAAGTTTGTCAGTGAATTCCGACAGGTTGTTTTCTCCGGATTCCTCCACCAATAAAACTGACTGCCATGATATTACTGAACAATTGTTGAAAGTGGTGTTAAACACCTTAAACTAACCCTAATTATTGCTATTACAATGTGGTACAATTTTCAACAAATACAGATTAATTTTGTTCTGTAAAAAAAATAATCCCAAAAAAACTGCCTCAAATTGCAGACACTATCCCATTAAAAGTATACATGGAGTACACTTGACAGAGTACATTTAGATATAATATTTCTTGTTTGTAGCAATTCCAGGGAGAATGGTAATAAAAACATAAACAATTTAAGCTAAATTTATCTTTTGTCAGATTTTACTCAATAAAATGTTTGTTTTCACAGCTCTTTGTAATCCACATATATTATTCCCATGAATGTTTTCAGGGTAAATGAAAATTTTCATAATATTGTAAAGTGTACCAGCTAATACGATATAAATGCATTATCACAAATAAATTCTTTAATTTTCCCAACAACCAGTGAATGGTACATGTACAGTATGCCCCAGCTTTCCATAATGGAATGTTTTGAAATTAAAATCCATCTAACATTGTCATATCAATGCTAAAGTCTTCATCCTGGATCATTCATCATTTTGGACAGAGTTCTACAATTTTGTCTGAAAAAAAAAATATTGACAATGTATATTATCTTCATCAATTCTACAATTCTGTTATAAAATAAAAGGGTTATTTGCATAAATATTAATGAATGTTGTCTCTTTCAGAATAGTATTTACTAGTAATTGAATGAGCATGATCTTGACTTTATAAGAATTCAAGGGTTCTACAATGTCTTTCAAAAGTCACTTATCTAAAGACATTTTTATCTTATCCAAAAAATAATAAAATATTGTTTATTAAGAATTGTTTGTGATGTTTTAATTAATGAGGTAGATGCAACCAGACGAAGATATCATTAATAAAAATATTTTTTTTTGGTATTGTGTACAAAATATTATTTAATTATTTTTAACACAAATAACATACAATGTACACAGTCTTCATGTTTTGTTTCTTGTTTTACAATCACCAGTACAAAAGATTATTGATATAAAATCCAAATTTGAATTTTAAAATGAAATCCCATAATACTATGAGGTAGTTTTCCTATTTCAAAAATTATTAAATGGAGCTACCATTGCAGGATAAATAGATAATATTAATAGAAACAGATAACAATAGTGGGTTTGTCTATCTAACAGGGTTTTGGTAGTTAATATTTGTTAATTTCAACATTTGAAAAAAATTAAAACATAAAACTGAGGTTTAGAAAAGTTGTAAGTTAGTATAAAATAATTGTCTGAGTAACATATATCCCTACACAAAATACAAGTATATATAGAACTGTACCATTCATCTATTTAGACACAACACAAAGATAATTTTAAACTTATAAAACTGTCTAAGAAGGGATGCTAAAACTATACATGACTTTTTATTATTAAAAAGTGTTGGGTGAAATTGTAAATCAGACAGACTTTATTTGTGCAAAGCTATTATTGCAATAAATCAAATGCAAGAGAAAAATCATAATTATCAACAAAGATTACAATAATGTCATTCAAAGTGATGTGTTTTTGTGTGAATAGTACATAATCTTCTGTATTATGTTTTTAATAGCCAAAACGATAACATGATGATATACTCGTGCTTACTATAAACTTTACATAAACATAAGGTAGGCGTGTCTAAAGTAACGATAAACAAACAATATGGCTGACAATTAAAATAAACAAAATTGATGCAGCATATGAACACACACCAATTAATTCCTTTGATTACCAATATTCTGAACAAATTACGCATATTCGATTGTATTTAAAACTAGTATTAACGTATATACATTTCGGATAAAATAAGATTATTAATTGTGCCTTATTTTGATATTATTTAATATTAACAAATGCTGTTAATATAAAATGGCATTTTACATGTAAATATTGCACACAACACTTGGATAACAGCTTAACAGATCAATAATCGTATATATAATTGATATAAATGTAAAGATAAATCATTTCTACATAACGTAATATCATCTATATATATTTGCAAACCTCATATTTTGGTAATTCTGATTTTTTTCCCCTTCGGTCCGTAAATATTACTTTTTCGGAAAATGTCCAATATGGCGGTAATCAGGTCATTAAAACAGGCCTGCCTATATGCTATACATCTCATTCCATTTCCTACTGCGATACAACACACACGTTAATTTCGTGCAGCAGCGAATTTACAGAAACCAAAGATAACTTTTATCATTGCTTAAATTTTAAATTTGTTGCTTAATACTATATATATATTAGTATTTAATTTGATTATTACTGCTTTTACCTAGGTAAAATAGTGAGTATTTAACTGGTAAGTTATGGATTTTGATAACTTGCATAGTGTGACTAGTACTAGTAGTGTAAATGATACTTTGCTCTTCGAGGCAATTAGTATAACGGGTAGAGATTGTTTCTGGGATGGGTCTGTTCCTAATCCTTTAGTGTCGGTTGGTAGCCCAGCCATGTCCGTCTCTTCCATTATGCACAGGGCCTTGTCACTATCCAGGTAAATATACTATCAATGTATAAACAATACAATACAATACAATACAATATTTTTATTCCAATTAGGGTCCCTCAAGGGGCAATAACAAATATACATTCATAATTATATCAACAGTTACAACAATACAGAATGGAGATATATGTTTTTAAACAAGACAATTCTAACTATTTAAATGATATATGTTACAAAAAATATATAAATAAATAAATAAATAGGCCGTGTTCGGCAGCACGACCCGATGAGAGGCAATGAGTAATGTATAGTTGCAGTGTATCATATGGTTGAAGAATGGACTACATGAATGCGATTACTTAGCTGGAGGAGACACCAGGGGACGATGCTTAAGAATTGTGTTGTGATTCTCCCCGTGTCTGATCCAGCAAAGCAAGCGGTTCAAGTAGTAAAACATCATGTGTTTGATGAAAGGACTGTGATTACTTAGCTGGAGGAGACACCAGGGGACGGTGCTTAAGAATCGCATTTCGATTCTCCCCGTGTCTGATCCAGGAAAGCAAGCAGTTCGAGTAATAAACTAAATTGGGAATAAATAGATGTATCGCTTATCTGCAACAGACACCAAGGGACAGTGCTTCAGGAAATGTATTGCATCTACTAAGATTAGCAATGAGCATTCCTCCTCGTGTCTAGTGCAGACAAACAATAATATATTTTAAACATTAATATGTAGATTTTGTTAATAAAATTGAAGCAGTGTTATTCAGTTATTTAAATTATCTGCAGTATTTATAAATAAAGTGACACAACTCTTTTAAGATTGATACATCTTCACAGGTCATTAACCAGTAAAATTTTTCTCGAGGATTTAATTGTAGAAAATTGTTACACGATTGAGATATTGTTTTGAACAGCTGTTGTCGCTCCTCTCTAAATTTGCTGCAGCAAAGTAGAAAATGAATTTCATCTTCTACCTCTCCCGAGTCGCACTGCCCACACAACCTTTGGTGTGGAGGGATACCCTGGTATCTACCAGTCTCAATATGTAGACGATGTGCTGAGATTCTTAGCTTAGTTAAACATCTCCTATGCTCAAAATTACCGATAACAGATAGATAATTTTCAAACCCAAAATGTACTTTGAATGTGGTGTAAGTGCGAAGCTTCCCTTCTGAGTATTGTTTCATCTGATTTTTCCATAGTTCCAAAAAGCCCTCTTTGATTTGTCTATTGAGGCTGTTTTTTGAAATTTTCTTTTCTTTCAATTGACTAATTGTTGGAAAATTTTGAAGTATACATTGGAGAGATCCATACCATGATGATTTGTTTTGATTATATAGTTGTTTTGATTGTTCATAAGCATTTTGTAGTAAAGGAAATTTTTCTAGATATTCAAGTCGGTTCCAATAGTGGAAAATACTTTTTATAATATCGTAATAGAGTGGGAAACGACCAAGTTCTGACAAAACAGCAAAGTTGGTGGTTTTTTTATGAACACCTAAAATAAATTTACAAAATTTAGTATGTAATTTTTCACCAATAAGATTTAAGTAAATTCTGTCCGGAGATACAGTTCCATTTCTAAATCTAGCTGTATTTGAGTTAAAAGTGCCCCATATTTCACAGCCATAAAGTACAATGGGCTTGATTGTGTGATCAAATATATGTATACTAGGTGCGTCCGAAAAAAAACAAAACAAACTATATAATAATACAAAGGGGCGAACTCACTTGCTTCCATTTTTTTAAGTCGTCGTGTTAAATTGATCGTAACTTCGGAACGCCTTAATATTTTCAAAAAATGTTTCCACCAGTCGAAAGTCAAGTAATTTTCCTTTCCAAAGAGACCCCAATTGTTAGTGTAGGCCTCCAAACTGCTGAGGTATCATACACGAACCAAAACAAAACGGCGTGGAAATCCGAAGTCGTACAAATGCTGGGATGACCACTTCCCATCTGTGTACAGACTTTCCCATGCGTAAACGAGTCATTTTGACTAGCTAAATACTTTCATCCATTCAAATTATGATAAAATTTCTTACCTTACGCCAATTTATATGTCCTTTAAGTCTGTTTTTGAAAAAATCCCATTTGCATCCTTGACAAATGCCATAGACGTGAACATTGAGAGAGTTCTAACAGGCTTTTTGATTGGCTGAACAAGACTTTTGTCGCCGCCAAGACTCGAATTTAAATTTCAAACTCCTCTTCTCTCATCGTACCAAATATTGAAGTGGAGCCATCATTTTTGTGATAATACAATGTATAATATTTTTCAATGTATAGAAGGAGTTTTATTGAAAACAGTGCTCCCGATTTTGTATTTATTAAGGATTGTTTACCATTATTTATCAAAATGGCGACATTCTGGGCGGAAATGGGGGTGGCCTATTTAGAAATCAATAAACTTCCTTGTTTACATGAAATCGACATACCAAAGTGTATAAATGTGTAGTTTAGAGACTGTATTCAATATATAGAACAAAACTTGGCATGATTGATTGCTTTGTATTTGATATGTTTTTAGATTTATGAAACTCTACTTTTTTTATTTTATGTGTATTAAGCATTGCCACATGAGAAAATACGAGATTCGTATCCTTTCTACTATTTAAACCCTTGCATTGACACAGGTCTGTCAGCATATACACAGTTCTAGAAATAGATCACAATTTTTAAATAAAAAATACCGATCAGATTTGGAAGCAGATCAATAAAAATCTGAAGTGTCCCCGAGCATTTCAACGAATTTTGAATGACCAACCTTTGCAATTATGAACATATTATATATGAGAACTCAGATTTGTTTGGTTAAAAGTAGCTTCGATCAACATTTCCTGCAGCACAGTGCCTGATTGCGCCCCCTTTCACGTGGTGCCATATTTATTTGATATTGAACGAAATTAAAGTTTCTTTAAACCGAAATGGATTACTTTTCAAGAAAGTCACTTTCAAAATACTTAATGAATACCAATACCATAGATTTCAATTAATACGATGTCCACATTTTCATAAATGTCACATGGCAAAAATACGTGGGCAACATTACATAGGGTGACTCTTCAAAATTGCACGGCTACTTGAACTTCGCTTTTGACCAACGAGAAATCAAAGTCAACCTTCACAAAGCAACCTGCTTCTCGTCTTTTCTTAAAACCTATAGCTACATTATGGTAAAAATATTAACCAATCAAACTGCAAAAAACAGATGCACACCTAAATCTATTTCGAACATCGGAAAATCTTAAAAGGACTTGTTTGCCTACCCATTTTTTGCATTGACTCGGCAACAACTGAAAACGGAGAACAATAAACTAAATATTTACACACAATATTTTATGAAATCAACTTTTGAAACTATATGACTTTTTTTTCACAGGTCCGTCGGGCTTGTGGAACTACTCATTTTATACGCCCGTGTACAATTTTACATGCATTGGGCTTTGGACTACCGCCTAATTTCGCAGATTAAATGATCGAAGGAAGGATTCATGACCACTTTTCGATTGATAAAGCATGGCTCACATTAGAGCACGATTCGGGCGAAAAAGTCGCCTTGTGAAGGTTGACTTCGCTTTCTTGTTGGTCAAAAGCGAAGTTCAAGTTGCCTTGTATTTTTGAAGAGTTGCCCTATGACACCCTCATATTTTCTCCATGTGTCATTTATGAAAATGTTGATGCCATGTTTATTGAAATCTATCGTATCTGTTAAGTATTTTGAAAGTGATTTTTTGTTTCAGAGTTGTCAGGGAAACGGCAATACGAATGTGTTTTATTGGATGATCTAAAGTGAAAAAATGTACACATACAAATATGTATTACTATGCAATAATTTTTTTTTTATAAAAGAATGGAGCAGGAACTCCTTGCCCTTTCAGAGCAAATGATCCTGAGTTCACCCGTAATTTTATATAGGGTTGTGTTGCTCAATCTTTAGTTGTCTATATATTATTTTCTGTACCATTGTTTGTCTGGTCGTTTTGTTTTTTGCTATTTTATTACCTGTACTTTGTTTTATGACTTCTGATTACCCCTATGGTATCTTCACACTTTTCTTTTATCTAATTTCAGAAACCATGATACTAGGAGGTGTTGACATCTGTCTTACCAACCTCACAACTGTTTATCTCCCTGTTTATGGTTTGCCTGTTTTGTTGAGTTTATTAGTTTTCGCTTTAACGATGTCATTCTTCAAGATGTGGATTGTTGATAGAGAAGTTTTAGTTTTACATCTAAGACATTATACACCAAGGAATGAAGTTGAACGACCTCTAATCAGAACAAGATTAAGGACAAGAAGATCAAATAGAAGTAGAACAAATAGAAGGAGGTCTCAGCTTGTTCAGAGTACCACTACCAGTATCAATTTTGAGGCTGAGCTTGATAAACCTTATGGAAAGGCACTGAAGGAGTTTTACTCTGATGAACAAATAAAACGGGCACTTGTATACATGAATCAAAAAGGTAAATGTAATACATAGGCTGAGGCATTGTGGGTAACCAACAGCTGATCACACTCAGGGGAGAGTATTCAGAGCATGATCAGTTATGACGAAGTTAGTACTGTGACATTGATCACACAGCAACTGGTTCCTACCAGTTCAAATGGGATTCAGTCAGTAAAAGTTAATTTATATATACACCATGTAATGCTTGTCCAAAAGGACACATAACAATAACATTCAGACAAACAGAAATTCCATATGATAAAATCTATCAAATATAATTCTCGTTTAACTTTATTCAAAGCCAATAAGGTGTTTTCTCTTCACTATAGTTTCAAAACTTCTTTTCCGAAATTTTCCTGCAGCTAATGGTTGATGCCACCATTTTGTTTGATCATGATTTATTGTCAAGTTCAGTAAGAGGTGCTTCCCTTTGGCTTATTTAACTTCTTGTCTTTTCACATTATTTTGGCTGACTTAAGGCCTAGGGTGTATGCCTGGGCAATCCCAAAATTTTCCCATAGCTCAATTTTTTTTTAATTTGCATCATTAAATACATGTAGTTATATTTAAATACTGTACATTATCTACCAAAGTTTCAAGAAATTTCACTGTGCCGTTTTCTGCATAGCACATCCTAAATATAGCAATTTTGGGAGTACATTTTTGTATTCTTGACGTCAAATGGTAATACTAGTTTCAGAAGCTTCTAATAGATATGCACATTAATTTCTGGTTTAAAGGGAATATTTTGGCTTTAATACACTTGAGAGTCTTATTGTTGAATAAATATGAAATATCTAGCATATATTAATATCCTGTTTAGAGATAATCATGTGCAAAGCAGTTGAAATTGAAAAAAGGGAGGATGCTCTGAGAAACCACCCTGCCTGGTATTAAAAATCTGATTAAAATAAATCCTGTCGATTAATTTCTACCAAAAAATGTCACAGTAAAGAATATACATATAGACATCATTGCACCAAATTTTACAAACTTTTACCGTCAGATTTTTAAGATATTTAAAATTATGTTTTTCATGAATGCCCAGAATGGCACCGAGAAAAAATGAAATTGTCGAGGAAAGTTATCACACACTCATCCTTTGCTGTTTCTTTATTTGTGAGATAAAGAAAATAGCTACCAATAACAAAAAGCTTTTGAATTCTTATATTTGTCATAGTGGATGTCCAAATTACCAAATTACTGCAATGGTCTTTTTTAATTTCAGGTCGGTTGGGGAGGGGAAGGGGTAGTTTGAGGCTGACTCCACTTGATTAATTCATTACAAAAAACCAGTCGCCCACCCAGCTGTATTGTTAAATTCCTTCAAATTCAGTGCTCCAGTTGTATTCATTTGATTCTGGTTATTCTTTATTTGTATTGGGTAAAGAAAGGGTTATTTCCCTTGGTCCTACGGACCTTGGGGAAATAACCCTTTTCCCGATTTAATAATTTTGGATATTACATTATCATGAAAGCCATAATTGTATATTATGTGACCTTAATTTTTATTTCCCTTCACAATGCATTTCATTTCAATTAAACCTGTATTAAAGTGACCACCTGTAATGTGACCATATAAGGTCACATAAGACAGGTTTGACTGTATTACTATTAGAAAAAAAACTATTTATAAAGATTATTGTAATTGTAATTTTTCCACATATGTACAAAACTTAATATGTTGTATGTTATTAGTTACTATAACTAACTATATGTATTTGGTTTATAAGAATAAAATTACTGTGAAAGTACTTTTCTTCGTGGGTATCAATTTTCATGGTTTGGTTAAAAATTACAAGTTTGTGGATTCGTAAATTTGTGGATTTTGGTGTTTGTACCCAAAATAAAATTTGTCAATTTTATTTTTCCACATAATAAGTTTCATTGGGTTACGGTAGCGAATCTTCGAGAAAGCTTCAAAACATTAGACAGATGAATTGTAGAATTATGAAATCGGAAGTGGAACATGGATATTAAAGTGTTCATTTTGACAGTTGTAGAAAATTTCGGCATTTGTAAATTAAGCAGGGTTTATTTTTATTGAATTTGAAAATTAAAAAAAAATCATTATTAGCATGTACATTAGCAATTCTTTCAATATAAATTAAATTCCTTTTTTTTATGCTATTCAAATATTTACTCTCCATTTTATTTTCAAATTTTGTTTTTCACAACTAATAAAAGAACATTAAAGTTTTGTCTCATTATTTTTATTCCAATTACAGATTTATATTTATATTCCAAAATGTTCGATTTTTACTACCCTTTTTCTCAGATTGAAACCACTCGTAGTTGTGTTGCAAGATTAATCCTGACCCCGGGATAAATGTAACTTATGCCTATTTGAATTGTTTAAAGAAAAGTGTTGAAAGGTGATAAAATATGTTTATTGAAGGTTGTTATAATTTAATAGAGAAATGTCACCGTTAGTTACAGGGTTTTGAAGTAAATTTTATTTCTATAACCGAAAGTTGTTAAAATCTTTTCTCACATAAGCATTTCTGTCGTTTTTACACATGCATTCAAACTCAAATCATTCATAAGCATGTTCATGTGGATTATAACCCATTAAAAGCTATGCTTGTACTTATTTTGTCATTAAAATTGTCAATTGTACCCTATGCAGTCGGTCCAGAAAGTCGAGGTCACTCGAGGACAGCATTTGCCAATATATCGATGTCGAGCTGCTTCCCAAGTTTCATTGTTCATTGGATTTTTAATTTCACGAAAACCACGAAAATTGGTACCCCACGAATAAAAGTGATTTCACAGTAATTCATTCATTCAGTATCTTTTAACTACTGTTTACTATTTCAGGGACTTTTTCAGATCAAATGAAAACAAGTGCAATAATAGGAACAATTATAAACCATATTAAAAATGTTGATGAATGGGCCAGTAAATTTAGTATTGAAACAGATCCAGAAACCAACTTTCCTAAAGAATTACCTAAACAAGACCTAGTGAACAGATTATTACAGTTTAAACTATGGGACCACGCTGAAATAAACTTAGTATTGGATGAGACATTTAAAGAGTATGGTAAGATTAATAACATACTGTAAGGTGTTGGGGGCCATTGTGACCATGATCGTATGGTAGTTGGATTTACAACTACCTGTACAATCAGTGCCTATCACCACTAACATTGTGAGTTCAAACCCTGTTCATGGCGAGGTGTACTTGATAAAACATTATGTGATAAAGTTGGTCAGTGACTTGCGACAGGTCAGTGGTTTTCTCCCGGTACTCCGGTTTGCTCCACCAATAAAACTGACCGCTACGATATGACTGAAATATTGTTGAATGTGGTGTTAAGCTCTATAAATGAAACCTAAGCCAACATATAAGGAAAATCAAGGTGGAAAAAAATGCAGGATTTGTTTAAACAATTTTTTTTAATGTAAGGTCGACTGGCAGACAATGGAAGTGGTGACTAAAAATTAAATGGATAAACCAAACCGTTTATTCAATAATTATTAAATAAACTATTGCAATATACTTAAAATGTCCAACTCCCATATGCAGAGCACCTCCATCTGTTGAATACAAAAATGTAGTTAAACAAATTACTGATAAAGCTACGCTCGAGCACCTGATTTTATTGATTGTTGTTTAATGCCAAATGAGCGATTTTTTCAGCTATATCTAGATGAGATACATTAGATCAGATGATGATGATGTCTGCTTTGTACTAGACCAGCATGCTGGGTTGGTTCTTTATAATGTTTTGCTCACTGAAACCCCACGACATATCACTCCACTCAGACACATTAGTCTGATTCCGAGCCAACTAGTCTTTGCTCTTTCTCCATAATACTGCATGCTTGGTGGAGAAGCAACAAATACCAATTTTATAGTCTTTGGTTTGACTTGACCGGGGCTCGAACCCAAGATCTACCACACTTGATGCGAGCATGCTAACCATTGCACCACCAATGCAGTTAATACCAATAATTACTAAAACCTTGATAGTTGTATGCTGTATTTTATATCTTTATTTCAGGATTTTATCCCATAGTTGTATGCTGTATTTTATATCTTTATTTCCAGGATTTTATCCCATAGTTGTATGCTGTATTTTATGTCTTTATTTCAGGATTTTATCCCATAATTGTATGCTGTATTTTGTCTTTATTTCCAGGATTTTATCCCATAGTTATATGCTGTATTTTATATCTTTATTTCCAGGATTTTATCCCATAGTTGTATGCTGTATTTTATATCTTTATTTCAGGATTTTATCCCATAGTTTTATGCTATATTTTATGTCTTTATTTCCAGGATTTTATCCCATAGTTGTATGCTGTATTTTATGTCGTTATTTCCAGGATTTTATCCCATAGTTGTATGCTGTATTTTATGTCTTTATTTCAGGATTTTATCCCATAGTTGTATGCTGTATTTTATATCTTTATTTCCAGGATTTTATCCCATAGTTGTATGCTGTATTTTGTCTTTATTTCCAGGATTGTATCCCATAGTTGTATGCTGTATTTTATGTCTTTATTTCCAGGATTTTATCCCATAGTTATATGCTGTATTTTATGTCGTTATTTCCAGGATTTTATCCCATAATTGTATGCTGTATTTTATCTTTATTTCCAGGGTTTTATCCGATACCTACAGAATTCTCTAAAATCTACGAGGGAAAGAAAGGTAAATTAGGTAATTTATCACATTGATACAAACATTGTGCCGGGGGTTGGAGGTTATATGGTTTCATGATTAGAAGGTTTTTATTAGTTTCATGATTAGAAGGTTTTTATTAGTTTCATGATCAGAAGGTTTTTATTAGTTTCAACAGTAGTTTTCCAAACAATGTAGTTGGGTTTTGGTCGCAACATTGTTTCATCATTTAAAAGTAATCGGGATAGTTGTTTGATACATTTTATATGACAGCAAAAAAAAATGTATTTGCCAGCACTGTCCTGTATTTAACTTGGCCACCATTATTTTAAAAATACAAGTGTCTTCAATTTTCCATTAATTACTGCTTTATTTCTGAATAAGCACCAATTTAATCTTCAACTGAATTACAATGAGTAGTTCAACATATCTTCTGGCTTTTTCTGTGAAATATTTCTTTCAACCAATTTATACAGATTTTACTTTCCATATTTTAAAGAGAGTTACATTAAAATCTTCTCAGAATTTATTGATCCAGATTAAGCCAGATAAGACCGTGATGATCTAATCGTGATCCACAAAAAATCATGTCTAACAACCCTTTCCTTCATCCAAGATGGTGGTAGTCGTTATTAAAATTTGAAATTTCTTCAATTGTCCATTACTGAATTATTGAGTAACTTACTAGTTTTATTGTACTGATAATATAATTCTGAGTTCATATGAATATAATTGTTATAGAATTAATGTATATCATTTTCGTGCCATTTGATTGGACAAGAACACTGTCACCTGTTTGATTTTGATTCATTCATACCTCGATGAACTTTTCAATTTACAAGTCGTAGCTAAGGGGTTCAACTGGAAGGATCCACTATCTTGAAAACGTGAAATTATACATGTCATATTTACAACAATACACAAAAATAATTAAAATGCCAACCTTGCAAACTTATTTTAGTTAAATTTTATCAAAATGAAAGCGTACACGAAGCCAAATGACGCCTGATCTTTACGTTTTAAACTGGAAGTCTTCATATGACGTCATGTTGTAAATGTGTCCAAAGTCGTCGGCAACATTTTGCAGAATTTTATTTTGTGGCATTTTTAGACCAGGGATATGCAAGAATACATTTATATTGTTCAGTATTGCATTGAAGAATTATAAGTATTAAACGGTTCTTTTCAGGAGTTCATGCATGTGAAAACGGTGCCGATGCATTCACTAACTTTACATAAACGTCTATTCAGTTTATTCGGACTGAGATGATCATTGCTTGGCCTACTTTCAAAATTGAGTGTAATAGCCCGGCCATTTATTTACTATGATTGCATTACTAAAAATAGAAATTTTTCAAATTTTATGGCAAAAAATTTGAGAATTTAAAATTGTTTAATATGTTCAGACTATTTCTGAAAAACAAGCAAATGTTGAATTGAAAATCAAGTGTGATATCAAAAGCTCCTGTGAGCCTCTGGTATATTAACATGAATAATTATGAGATTATGTTTGTCTTTATTGCAGACATGTTAGAGAAAAACGAAAGGAAGCTCAGGGAAGAAAATGATGCACTAAAACAGGATATAATCGTCCTAAAACAGAAGTTCATCAGTCAAGATGAATTAGAGAAGATGGTTGGTGAGTTACAGAAACAGAACAGTTACCTGAAGAAGCGTCAGAGTTGTAAGATTTGCTCTGAGAATGAATTAGAAATAATGTTGATACCTTGTAGACACGTTTACTGCTGTAAGGAATGTTTTGATAAACAACAGAAAAAGTGGTGTAATATATGTAATCAAAATGTTCAGCGAGTCGACAGCTTTCATCTACCATAAGATCTTGATTTACTTATCAAAATGTTCAGCGAGTCGACAGCTTTCATCTGCCATAAGATCTTGATGTAGCAGACTTTTTTGACTCGTATGTTTTGATATTTTAGTCTTATATGCAAAGAGAGATGAGATATCTCAATGTGGTTACTGTTAAAGTTGTGATGTGCTAATTTATCGATAATTTGGACATTTTTCTATTGATCTTACATGGTGATATTGTCAGTATTTACAAACTGACTGTGATATTGAAAATTATCTGTCAGAGTGATTTCAAGCACATGATGTTACCGATAAAAACAATAATGTCTGTTTTGAATGTCTCGACATACATTATCTATGGCATCATAGCTTGTCCTTTCAGACTCTGTGATACAATCAATAATGTCTGTTTCAAACTTCAAAACTGTCGTTATTCTATATACATATATAACTTTTTTATCAAAACCAATACTGCAATAGGGCTGAATTGCAATGTAGTGTGATAATTTGTTTTATTATACTTTATGCAAATTTCTTACATTATCCATTCATTTCATTGGACAAGTGGCATTTGTTAATGTTCACTGCCCATTCCTAGCAACATGTGATAATATTAGCAACGGGTGTTAATGCCTAAAATTAACACCCGCTGATCCCGAAGTTTGCCGATCCGGAAAAATTACCGAGGTTTACCGATTTTCAAAATTCTAAAATTAAAAAAAAAAAAAAATCAAAAATATTCAAAATTTTCACCAGTTTTCAAATTTTTTTAAAAAAATTTCAAAGTTGTCATAAAATTTCAAAATTTTAAGACATGTATTTAAGTAATAATATTGAAAAATGATAACACAATTATAGCCTACTTTGAAAATTATTTATGCAATAGTCAGAATATAGAAGCAAACATGTGATAATATTTATCAAAATATACAATTAACATCTTACATTAATTGTTACCCCTAAACATTATGTTATTATCTTGTTAAATTTGTTGCTATTTGATGTTTTGTTGTTGTTAATGTAAGTAAGCCATCTTAATTTATGACTTAATTTTTTTAACAATTGTCCTTCTAATAACATAATGCACACTTGAATCATTAGGCATTCAGTATAATAAAAAAACATACTGCCCTTGGATGAAGGTGTTAGGGTGATTAACACACTCTGTGAAAATATTATCACACGATACTTCGTCTCGGGTGATAATTTTTTCTCTCGTGTGTTAATCTACCCTAACACCTTCATCCAAGGGCAGTATGTTTAAGAAATAACTCTATGCCTTATACATGAATTATTTCGATTCTAATAGGACAAATACAGTAATTTTTCACCATTCGTGAACTGTATACACACGGCATTTGGTGGCTGTTCCATTTACCTCCTTCGGAAATTTTGAATTATTTGTATTTGAACGAGATATTTTAAAACAAAGATATGGATGTTAACATGAAAAACATATTTATTGTGTATTTTCCAACATAGATTCGATTGAACAATTCCTGCGTAAAAATATTTTAAAAAAAGTCGAAGTTCATTCGCTCATCATTTCGAGCACTAACAAGATGGTGGAGCGGAGTTGTCAAACATAATATCGAACACTTGAACAACTGTTAATAATCGACAATTATTGTTAGATATGAAATAAAAAAGTTTGTATTGTTGACAAAAAAAAAAATTCCTGAAAAAATACTTAAGACAACCATCCATCGACTTTGACTTTTGTAATATATCGTCATCCTGTGACGTTGTTTACAAGGGATGCTGATTGACACAAGCTGGTTACTGATATATTTTACGATTTTGTGAGCATTTTACTTGTTTGAGTAGCAAAATTCAAAATGCCATCAAATTGGAAAATATCAGTAACTTAATTACATCACCGTCTAGTTATCAGTGTATACATAGGAGAACAAGGTTAGTGCATTTTGTTATTCATGGCCGACACGTATCAATGGAATGTATGTGTGCGTACTGGGGATCCCCAAATGTAAATTTTCAAAGCAAATGATAAAAAAATACTTAGTTACAGAATATTTATTTATAACTGAGGGGGGATTTTTATTTTAAGGACTTTAAAAATATGTTATATGCCGGTGTTTTGTTTGTTTACACTCGGTCGTCACGGTAATTTCACAGTGGGAGTCACATTGAAACAGCCAGATTTGTTGTGTACTGCACTTGCGCTAAACATAGAGTTGTTGAGTATTATCGTATGTGCCGTTTTATAGACGTCATATTAGAATTATATTTATACTAGGCCAGATTGACATGTCCACAATTTATTAAATACCATATCATGTTAATGATCTTTGTTAAATGTAGATATTAATTATAGTATTTATTAGCTAATATGAATCATTGTCATTATGTTGTGTCTGTCCTCTGTGGGAAATTGTTTTTAAAGTTATTGGAAAGTGTCGGAACATTTTTTCTGGTGAGTGATACGATAAATAGAGAACCTGTTGTTAATTTATCGATTTGTTGTTTAAGAGTATTCTTAGCTCACCTGGCCAAAGGACAAGCGAGTTGTTTGTGTTGCTTTATGTCCGTCATCACATTTTAATCTTCTCCTGCGAAACTGCTCAACCAAATGAAACCAAACTCCTCCATGGGTTGGGCTAGTAGAGGACTAAAACAAAATCTATAAAAAAAAATCTCAATTATAAATGGTGGAATATTTATTGTGAAGCATCATGCGAACAAAGGTTTAAGGGTCTATGGGGATCGAGCCCTGGGTTCAAAGTTTCAAACTTGAGTCAAGTCGTAGATCAAAATTGAACATATTCTACGATTTATTTACAAGTTGAGAAATACAGGCTAAATTGTGAGCTAATAGTTTGGGTATATTCATTTTGAAATGAATGTACCCGGTATTGGAAATATTTTTTACCGACTACATATTTTAGTGACTACAGTTTACTACTTGTTTTAATTTAATTCTGTATTTATGTAACCATGATAACATACAGACAAGGACTACTAGTAGCTCTCCTTGTTAAATGTTTTTAAAAATATATTTCATTCAAACATTAGTTGATGGGTATTCTATGCAAATTATTTTGAAAATTCATTTTTTAGGAATTCAGTACCATTCAATAAAGGCCATTTAGTTTTTATCTCATTTTTTATTTATCATAAAATTTGTGTGATCATGTATATATTTTTTCAGTGGTAATATATTTTTATTGCTGATTTGTAAATTTTCTCTTTCATATTTACTATCAAGCGGCAAGCGTGAAACAAACTCATTGGGGTAGATTTAGCTTATATTGACATCACTGACATCACTTTGACCTCTATAAACCTACCATTGATGTTCTTACTCTACCATTTTTGTCGACCTGATAAGGTTTCCTCCACCAATAAAACTGACTGCCTGCCACAATATAACTGAAATATTGTTGACAGTGGCATTAAGTACCATTACTCTAACTCTAACCTGGTAATTTTATATCACTATGACTTACACTTACATTTTAAGTTGTATAATATAATATAATTGATTTATGAATCTCTTTTTTTTTAAATTTCAATGATTTCCCATTACTTTCATTTCACATACAAGTTTGGTAAAAAAATATGCTTAAATTGTATAATTTCATGATTTTTGTTTGTATTTTTGTATTTTTTGTATTTTTCATAAGTGACAAGAATTTATTATATTGTATTCTGCTATTGCTGACATAGGTATTATTGTTATTATTTACTATGTGGAGAGGACCATTGTAATTAAATTATAAAGTGGCGTTAAGCACAATAAATCAAATTAAATTATAAGTGTGGACCTGATAGAGGACACCATTGAAAATGTTTAGAACGAGGTTTGTTTCGGCTCTTTTTACTGAAATATTGTTGAAAGTGGCATTAAACACCATCAAACAAACAGAGTCCTATGGTACCGTGGTAGTTAAATTAAAAAAATAATTTTTATATATTTTAATTTTATGGTATATTATTATAGGGTAGGTATACCTCTGTCCGTCCATCCCAAGATATTTTTCGGCACATTTTTCTCAGCAACTATTGATGGCAGAAATCTGATATTTGGTCACAAGCTTCATATAGGTATGCCATATTGTGGGAAGCATTTTTGGACCCGTCAGATTCCTACTTCCTGTTTGCCGACTCAGTTGATTTTTATACACATTGAACATATATGCGGGGGTATCATAAGTGAGCATTAGCACACAGTTCATCTTGTTATTGAATGTTATTGTAAGTCTGGGTCCTATATATGGTACCATGGTAGTTAATTAAAAAAAAAAAATATTATATATTTATATTTACTGATGTGATACTTTGAATTTTAATTTTAAGGTATATAAATACTTAATGTTATTCTATATCAGGGTACTATGGTACCGTGGTAGTTAAATAAAACAATTTTTTTAAATATATTTATATTTACTGATGTGATACTTTGAATTTTAATTTTAAGGTACTAGTATATAAATACTTAATGTTATTCTATATCAGGGTCCTATGGTACCATGGTAGTTAAATTAAAAAAATGGTGATGAAAATTGGTTGAAATATCATTTGAATACAAGGTATCATAGATCCCACAGTACCATAAGATCCTCTATATCTTACATGAAGTCAATCTTTGCCTTAATGTTTTTCACCTACTTGGCCGAAAGTCAAATTTAGAAAAAAAATTCCATTCATTCAAACAAATTCTTTTCTAATTTTCACTTGTCCCAATCAAGTTTTACTTGTCCCCGGCATCGGGCGAGTGGGTTAGCGTGAAGACTCAAGGATCTTACTGCTGTGATATACTATATCTATGCATTATATTTATTTCAAATATCTATTTTTAGTGCTACTGTTATTTAATTCATTTTTTTATTTCACTTGCTATGAAGGAGTGTACATTTTTTAAATGTGGTTGCCATGTACTGATTTAAAAGGGTCATGCAAGATGTGTCCATTTTCAAAAATATGCAATATAATCAAGCATTAGTGCTACATGTACTGTTATTTAATTCATTTTTTTTAGTTCACTTGCTATGAAGGAGTGTACATTTTTTACATATGGTTGTCAGCTACAGATATAAGGTAGTCATGCTGGGTGTGTACCACCCTTTTCTAAAATATGCAAAGCAAAGCAAAAGTTACCGGTGTACATAATTTTATCAGAATCATAACTCAGCAATGGCTGTAATTTGCTCAAACCTAGGTACTTCCAGGGGGCTTTACCCCTCTGATCCCCCTATCAGGGCTCTACCCTGTACCCTCTAGTGACCTAGGTAGTCCCTTGTACCCCTCAACTAGATTGCATTCTCCCCTTAATGTCAAAGCCCTGAATCTTCGTCTGGTTGCTACAAGCATTTTTAATCTCAGGTTTTGCTCACATCCCAAAGAAACATAAAATCATTCTTAGCCACTACCTCTCATTAACTTTTACAGCTACAATTCTATGCCAGGTGTCCTAATAAAAGATACTTCAGAATTATAACTCATAGGAGAAAACTATATACAAAATGTATATATTTTAGTACATTCTTATAAGGTCACACCTTCTGGATTGAAAAAAGTGGTCTTGTAAGAAGGATGGCCTCTCTTGAGGGGTCAGTTTAGTAGTATATTACTCTCTCAAACTATCTGAAATCTGGCCTGATAAGAGGGCAGCCTTTAGTGGGAGTGGCCTTGTGAGAGGGAAACTACTTATATGGTGAAGTGTCTTATTGTTGAAGAAAATATATATTTATATATTTATGTGAAGTTTTATTGGAAATATTTTGTTATTAAATGTTAAGATACATATGGGAAGTTAGTTTTGGGGCCATTTTTTGTGTGAAATGGGTATATATAATATTGATGTTTTACCATTTTTGTATTACTTTTTTTTTAATATACATGTATACTCAATAAATGTGATAATACTATTGAATTAGAATTTAGAAATAATTACTAAATGTTATTGCAGATGTTTTTGTTCATACAATAAAATTGATTGTTGTAGTTTGTTTGATGGTGTTTAACGCCACTTTCAACAATATTTCAGTTATATTGTTGCAGTCAGTTTTATTGGTGGGGGAAAACAGAGAACCAGAGGAAAACCACCTACCAGCAAGTCACTGACAAACTTTATCACATAATGTTGTGCACCTCACCCTAATTGCACCTTGGTGGCTGATTGGTCGTGGTCTCTTGACCACAGGTCTAACACCACCAACATGAGCTCAAAGCCTGTTACCCAGCTCAAGTGTTAAGATTTCCAAACTGTCTTAGAAACTCAACCTCCATGGAACCATTTTTATGCTCGGAATAGACAGGTGTTCTGTTTTTACAGGTTAAATTAACAAAGATTTCCTACATTGGGACTTTATATATACCCCCGCTCCACCGGAGAGGGGTGGGGGTATACTGTTTTACCTCTGTAAATCCGTCCAAGATATTTTTCATTGCATTTTTCTCAGTAACTATTGATGGCAGAAATCTGATATTTGGTCACAAGCCTTAACTTACCTCGATGATAGAAAAAATAAAATAAAAAATATATTAAAGAAAGATGGTATTCTATAATTTCGTACCATTTTACTTCAAATATTTAGATGCTTTGTGACCCTATGATTTTGCGACAAAAAATTATTCTATTTTTTAAATTAGTGTACATGAATGAATTTAACTTGAAAAATTGTACAAATGTCAAATTAAACCTTAATAGTTTTTCATTGTTGAGACTAATTAGTTCAGAAAAGTCAAAATATGTTGTAAAAAAACATTATTTATAATAATTTAGTAGTATTAGACTGGATGAATATGACAGTTGTAAAATTGGGTTTGCATAAGGATAGACACAAAAAATGTCAGGAGTGTGACATTTGATCTTAGTTGTAGAGTACTATGTTGTATGCTTTAATAGTTCACAATTTTCTTTATTTTCCAAAAGCTCCAGACCCAATCAAAGAAAAAAGTTGGAAATAGCTCTGATATATGACATAGCATAGCTAGGAAATCAAAATAACTAATGTCAGGAGTGTGACACTTTTAATAGGCATATCTTTTAAATAAAAAAAATAATAAACCATGCTTCTACAAACTTCCACAATGTTTTCAATTTAATTACATATAAACTCATTTGAAAACTCATGGAAATAATACTTTTTCATGGATTAATTTTGTTAAATCAATACTTGATGACTGTGGTTATTCAAACGTTTGGCATACTCAAAATTTTATAAGCCATAAATGGCTAATTGAAAGCATTAAACTGAGATTAACCGACCAGTTCAAACAAAATTGGCATTCTACTTTGCAAATATCTCCAAAAGCATTGAGCTATAGATTATTCAAGTCGGATTTTAGTTTTGAAAAATATTTAGACGTCTTAAATGACAAAAATAGATTTACTTTTTGTAGATTTAGAACATCTAATCATAGATTACCGATTGAAGTAGGGCGCTGGACAAATGTAGAAAGACACAATAGACTGTGTCAGCTATGTCAATCTCGCGAGATTGGTGACGAATTTCACTATGTATTACAGTGTCCAAATTTTGTAACTGATAGAAAAAATCTAATTCCAAAATACTTTTTTAACAGACCAAATACATTAAAACTGTCATCATTATTTAACAAAAAGAAACCTGAAATTGTTCACAAATTATGTAAGCTTATTGATATAATAAATAAGAAAATTAGTTCTCCTTGAAAAAAATCAATCACACCTCTGTTAGTATTTGTATCATTTGTATGTAACGTTTAAACATTTTTTTTCCATTATTGGAATTCAATGTACACCCATAATCTTGATAATTGATGAAATGATATGTATTTACTTTGTATTGATTTGAACACTCTCACTCTGTAACCTTTGTAACATTGGTTTAGAGAATAAAGTTAGTTATAACAATAAGTAATAATTATAGTATTTTTGTATATTGCATGACACCTTTCTCATAATAAGTGATGATAAAGGGTTATATTTTCTTAAAACATGTCAAAATATGGATTTTTTTCTAAATGAAAAATTGATGTATGTTGCTTTAGATAAACAGACTACTTACTTTAATATATCTTGCCTTTCATAAAACATTTTCATTCTTCCGTAAATGGCCGTTTTCGGGTGAAGACGACCGAGGTAAGACGAGTCCACGTGCACTCGTCTTTACTCGTTGTGACATCCAATCAGAACACCTAACAAGAAAAAAAATCGTTTAAATATATACCCTAAGCCGGGAATGTCACATTACATACCCTGTCCGATAGCTGAATAACAGATATATTACGGAATTAACCATTGGTTTTTTTTTTCAAATACAGACTCCAACCGTATTAAATATATTTGTGTCTTTTATTTTAATTTTTTCGTATTTCTAGATGTCCTTTTCCGTACCTTTGACGTCATTCTTCAATGACGTCAAAATATGTGTCGCGTCATATTTCATGTATGGGGTTTCTCATGAAGGAAAATACTGTACTTCCAACAAAATATTAGTGAGAAAAGCTCAAATATCAGTAGAAAGCTCCTTAGTTTACCAATCGGTGTCACAAAAGTCAATTTTATGTGATGTGTATTTCATAACGCTCAATTTTATGATACTGATCTGATAATTTATGCAAATTAGTTACTGATCAATGGCGGGGGTCTCTAGGAGTTCGCGATAGTGAAAGTTGTTGGTTTACGGAAGAAATAGGTACTTACATGCATTGTTGGGAAAGCCCGGGTGATCTTCCACTCGTGATAGAAATTTTTGTTTCTTTTCGCTCGTTTCGCTGCGCTCCACTCGCGAAAAGACATAAAATTTCTATCACTCGTGGAAGATCACCCGGTCTTTCCCAAGAACGTATATAAGAACCTATTATTCTTTTGATATAGCATTTTTGAAAATTTATAGATAATTTTTCATTCAACAGTAATATGTCACACTCTTGACATAAAAACGTTAAATGTCGATTGCAATTGCAGTAGGAAGTTTTTTTGCAGAGTAAATTATTGAGAAACATGGGGAAACTAATTTGAAAACCACTAAAAAATAATTTTATACTGAGAAAAGATAATCTATGTACTAGTTTTAATACATTTAAAATCCATTTTAACCATTTTTTGATAAGATAAATTCCTAAAGGGCAAATAATTAGCACACTCATCATTAGAAAAAGCAAAAACATAATTTTGAATCTTCTTTTAATATTTACTGTTAACTGTAAGAAATATAAGCTTTTGAAGAAATAAAACTTTTAGTTTGAAAAGAATAAGTTGGTTATATTATTTTCGAGAGGGAGTCAGGAGTGTGACAATTTTATTTAAGAAATATATTATTTTGTAAGCATATAGCCTCCATAAAACTGCTTGTAATTGTCTCAGGGGAATTATTTAATTTCAATAAGCACTATACTCTTGAAAAGATGTATAAATGGTTGAAAATTGAGTTGTCATTTTTTATAATTATGATAGTATTACTTAGAATATGATAAAATATGATTGAAATAACATCATAACAATGCAAAAATGAAATATATTCAAGGGAAACCTTTTTTCAGTCAAAATAGATTATGTACTACTACTTAAAAAAGTTATTGTGACCAACAATGATTGCATTTAGCTTGATATTAGGTGTATTTATCTTTTAGAAAAAGATGTCAGGAGTGTGACAAAACACCAAAAAATGGACAGTATTTTCATTTGGTTACCTCTAGTTTATACCACCAATGATCAACTTAACTTAGCTTTTGTTATATTTATTAGGCATATATAAATAATTGATTTACAACTATTAAGCCTCATTAGATCATATTTTTATGCTTGTATAAAAACTTTAATTACCAGATTTTTTAAAATACATAGTAAAAATAGTGTTTCTTTGATATACTGAAACTGTTTTCTCATGATATATACAAAGTTTGGTACCAAAATGTGCCTATTTCATATCATTATCAAATGGAAATACATTTAGGTCTCTTACCATACCCAAAAGAAAATGATAGTCTGAGGAAGTGTCTGTATTTGTTATCATTTTAACACTTTGTTGCTAATAAAAGTTGAAAAACTATTTTTTGTCTTCATATATTGCACGGAGCAACTGAATCTGAAAAATATATCATATTGACATTATTTTACGACCAAAATTATGTCAATTTGTCCAATTTGAAATTTCACCCTCTATGTCACACAAAGTCTTAATTTTTTTGAAAATCACCCATATAGGTATGCCATATTGTGGGAAGCGTTTTTGGACCCGTCAGATTCCTACTTCCTGTTTGCCGACTTAGTTGGTTTTTATACACATTGAACATATATGCAGGGGTATCAATGTTCAGTTTATACAGGAATCCAGTTTATTTAGGGTTCGGTTTAGACAGGTTTCACTGTGGTTGAAAAATTGCTGAAATAAAATAAAATGAAAAACAAAAAAATACCCCATTATCAAAACAGTTCTAAAATCCAATCGAAAAATCAGAGAAACAGAGGCAAAATTGTAACCCCTAGTAACAGATATATACATTGTATGTAACCCCTAGTAACAGATATATACATTGTATGTAACCCCTAGTAACAGATGTATATATTGTATGTAACCCCTAGTAACAAATATATACATTGTATGTAACCCCTAGTAACAGATATATACATTGTATGTAAACCCTAGTAACAGATATATACATTGTACATGACTTCACTTTCCTGACTTGGTACAGTCACTTTTATAAAAAGTAGTGTGGTGAGGCTTGTTTTATGGGCCCGAACCTCCACTCCAAGTGAAATGATGCAGTCATGCAGGTGTTTTCCACGTGTGAGTTAAATGCCAACTCTCATAATATGAAAGTGACAATAATCACACATAACTCCACCAAACAATTTTGTAAGATTAATTTTAGAATGTCACAACTTTTCATTATTTATATTATAAAAACTTGTCTAAAATACCATATGTTGGGCCTCCACCCCCCCCCCCCCCCCCCCCCCCTCCCAGAGGGTGTGCCGGGGTAGAATAGGCACCAAGTTTCTCAGCCATAGAGGCAATAGTCCTCTAAAAGGGGTCAACCCAGCGGGAACCCCGGGGTATAGAAATGGGACCGAGAGCTTCTTCGGCTTGAAGGGGCATCCGTCGGTTGTGCGGGATGTATAAATTCACAACCAACCCGTCCTTCGGATGAGACGTAAATAAAACCGAGGTCCCGTGTTGGGAAATTGCCACCCTCCCAGGGTACATTTCACTATATATACTCGTTCATCACTGAAGCAATGTTTTCCATTGTTTTTTACTTTCTGTATTTCTTTATCAATACAATTATCTTTTCTTTTAAATGTTTGGTTTTTCATCAACCCCCCCCCCCATACATGTTTCACTGTCATAGTGAATAATAATAAAAATTGCCATCAGATCCTATGTGTATGGACACGTTGTTGGTTGGTTTTATGGTGTTTAATGCCACTTTCTACAATATTTAAGTTATATCGTGGGGGTTAGTTTTATTGGTGAGGGAAACCGGGATACTCTGCGAATACCATCGACCTGTCACAAGTCACTCACACACTTTATCACATAATGGTGTATCGGGTACACCTAGCCTGAGCGGCGTTCGAACTCGCAATGATTGTGGTGATAGGTACCGATTGCATAGGTAGTTATAAATCCAACTACCATACGATCACGACCACAGCGGCATCCCAAAAGGAAAAAGAGATGAAATAATAAAGAAATATATAAACAGAAAGTTAAAAATAGTGGGTGCTAATCTGTTATAAAATTGGTATTTGTTGTTTCTCTGTCGCTAGTTACTGACAAACTTGATCACATAATGTTGTATCGAGTACACCTCTCCATGAACGGGGTTCAAACTCACAACTTTAGTGGTGATAGGCACTAATTGCAAGTTGTTTGAGTAATTACTTAAATACATCCCTTAAGGACCGATGGTTTAGGTTAAAATTTTAAGTCACTATGTTTTTTCTCCCCAACCAGAAAATTTGTAATAATGTTTTGAAAATGAAAAATCAAAGCTACCAAACATTTGAAAACGGCTGTGTCAGATTATTTATTGGATGCATCTAGGTCAAGATATTTTACTCTATAAAATTTAGCAGATAAATTAAATTCACCCCACCACCACCACCACCATCACTAAAAAATAAAGTTCAATGGTCATTTCCTTACCAATTCGTTCTCATAGTTCAAGATTTTTCAATGAAAAAAACCCCCCATCAATGTACATGTACATATTATGTTTAGATTAACATACTCTACTGGTGGAGTATATATTGTGCTCTTTGTACAAGACCTCATTACTGAATATTTCAGGGTGCCGTCATGGTCGTGATCGTATGGTAGTTGGATTTACAACAACCTGTGCAACCACTAAAGTTGTGAGTTTGAACCCCGCTCATGGTGAGATATGTGACATGCGATGCGATAGGTGGTTTTTGCTGGGTACTCCGGTTTCCTCCACCAATAAAACTGAAATATTGTTGAAAGTGCACATGGCGTTAAACATCATAATCCTGACCTCTAACCCTGAATATTTCACTTTACAGTCAAATACATGTAATAGTTTGCAGATACTAAAGGACAATACAATGACCAAAAGAAAAAAACACTACACATATACTATAAATTGAGCATAAAAAACCAACAATCAGGGGTTAACTCAGGTTCTCCGGAATGGTAGGCAGTTCCTACTAATGACACCCACCATGTTACATTTAAACAACACAAACATCATCTGATATGGAAATCGTGCTTGGACACCAGACTTCATATATTGTCTATTGTCTATGCAAATAACATAAATGAAACATGAACATGTACAAATGGGAGTAAAGACGTATTGTATGTAGTCTAACTGTAAAATCTTAATGATCGAAAAATTTACAGTACAACTACAGTACACAGCTATAAGTTATATGAGTTAGTTATGGCACTCTGCATATCAAGTTCTTGTCTTGTTGGTCATTAGTGAGACCGCATCTAACCAGAATGTTGCCTTCCCCGAAATTATATTATCCCCTGAATTGGCTGTAGTTGAATGATTTAATTTGATCGAAATTGGTGATCAAATATACAATTTGTCGACTCATTTTAGAAGTTTTTGTTAAGTATGCCACTTGGGGCAAAGCCAATCTGTATTTCTTGTGAGTGTAATGTGTCTACACTGTGGAGAAGGTCGGACAGTGGCGATCCAATCTGCAATGCATGTTTCACAAAGCAAAATGACAATGGAAATCAGTCCAATGGAAGCCAGAATGGAAATATCTCAATCGTGAAGTCAAGTAGTAACGGACATGGACCTATGCTTAGAAAGAGTTCCAGAATAAAACCCTCAAAACATAAATTTATATCTGCTACAAAGGCACTCGCCACAAAAGGAAGGAGTCGACGAATTATCTTCAAGAAAAGTGTAAGATTCATTGTACTTGCATTTGAGATCAATTTTTAGAGCAAATCTTTGTCAATATTCAAAGTACTTGCCTTCTGATTTTTACACATATTTGGGGGGGGGGGGGGGGGGGGCTATTCTTTATTATTTAACTATTTTCATGCGTTTAGGAGAGAAAAATGCAGTCATAATAATGACTATGATATTAAAAAGATTACAAGGGTTTTACCGAATAAATAAATAATATTCAACTTGACATGATTGAAATATATATATATATCAGATACCTAACCTATAGCTACAGTACATTGTAAAGCAATGTACAAGGCCCATGTACATTTTGTATCAGGTAATTTATGTGTTATTACATTATAATTATATAAAATGTATAAGTATAGGAAGAAAGTCTTTTCCCATTTATGAGGATGCACTCATCATAATGGTTCAATGTAAACGATAAATAAGAGCCAACTGAACATATAGCAGAAATTAATAAAACATTCAACCTTTGACAATTCAAGTAACTGAACGATAAAAAAATAAACAAAATGACAACAACGATACTACAGTAGTCAGAGACATACAATGTACCATGATAAATCACTGTGATAGACGTATCACTCATCTCAGTGATACTGATATATATCTTTTGTTCTGTTTAATAAATCTTCAATATTTCTTTTGTATTTAGAGTGTTACTTGCTATCACCCAAAAGGCACAAGAAAGTAAGTAAATAAATTAAACAGAGCAAAAAATATATCAGTATCGCATCTATCACGAAGAATAGTGATACGTCTATAGTATCACAGTGATTTATCATGGTATGTCTCTGACTGTACTGTATATATATATATTAACTTTCTAACAAATCTTTGTTAGAAAATTATGGTCACTAAAAGTAGCTTCGGTCCACATTTCCCATACATGTAGCACTGTGTATGATTGCATCGCCTTCTGATGGCACCATTATTATGATTATGTTATTGAGCAAATAAAAGTTTCTTTGAGCTGATCATGAAATGGATTACTTTTTAGCTCACCTTGCCAAAGACATTGTGATATGAGCTTTTGCCATTACTTGGCATCCGTCGTCTGTCGGCCATTAACTTTTTACATTTTAATCTTCTCCTCTGAAACCCCTCAGCCATATGAACTGAAACTTGGTAGGAAACATCTATGGAAGATCCTCTATAAAGATTGCTCATTTTGTCCCGATCCATTAACAAACATGGCCACCACAGACAATTCTTGTTTATGATCGTATGCTTTCTAAAAAATATTTTTTTGTGTGGAAACTGGAGATAATTCTAATTTAAATATAGATACTGTGAATTGAATTACAGATAAATATGCCTCTAAAACCCCTCAGCCAAATGAACTGAAACTTGGTAGGAAGCATCTATGGAAGGCCCTCTATCAAAATTGTTCATTTCGTCCTGATCCGTTAACAAACATGGCCACCACAGGCGACTCTTTTTTCTGATTGGCTGATTTTAAAAATTCTTCTCTTCTTTAACCGCTTGGCCAAATGATCCGAAACTTATAGGAACCATCTATGGAAGGTCCTCTATAAAGATTGCTCATTCCATCCCGATCCATTTACAAACATGGCCACGACAGGCGATTCTTGTTTCTGATTGGCTGATTTTTAAAATTCTTCTCCTCTGAAACCACTTGACCAAGTGATCCGAAACTTGGTAGGAAGCATCTATGGGAGGTCCTCTATATAGAGTACTCATTTCGTTCCAATTCCATTAACAAACATGTCCACCACAGGCGTTTCTTTTTTCTGATGGGTCTATTTCTAAGAATCTTCTCCTCTGAAACCACATGGCCAAATGAACTGAAATTTGGTAGGAAGCATCTATGGAAGGTCCTCTATAAAGATTGCTCATTCTGTCCCGATCCATTAACAAACATGGCCACCACAGGCGATTCTTGTTTTTTATTGGTCTATTTCTAAATATCTCCTCTGAAACTGCATGGCCAAATGATCCGAAACTTGGTAGGAAGCATCTATGGAAAGTCCTCTTATAAAGATTGCTCATTTTGTCCAAATCTGTTAACAAACATGGCCACCACAAACAATTCTTTTTTTTGATTGGTCAATTTCTAAAAATCTTCTACTCTGACACAGCTTGGCCAAATAGACCGAAACTTGGTAGGAAGCATCTATGGAAGGTCCTCTATGGGAATTGCTCATTCCGTTTTGATCCATTAACAAACATGGCCGTCATAGGCAATTCTTGTTTCTAATTGTTCGATTTTTAAAACAGCTTTTCCTCTGAAACCGCTTGGCCAAATGATAGAAACTTGGTAAGAAGCATCTATGGAAGGTCCTCTATAGAGATTGCTCATTTCGTTTTGATCCATTAACAAACATGGCTGCCACAGGCAATTCTTGTTTTAGATTGGTCGCTTTCTAAAAATCTTCTCTGAAACTGCTTTGCCAAAACGAACCGAAATTTGGTGGGAGCACCTATAGGCTATGGAAGGTTCTGTATTAAGTTTCCTCAGATCAGAATGAAAGGTGAGCGACACAGACTCAGCTCAGTGCTGAGCCTCTAGTTAAGAAAGTTGCCATCAAAATATATTAAGAATCAAATGGATTTCAATAAACACAATCTTGCCATTTTTAGGGACCGACCATTTAACTTGAAGGGGGGGAGGGGGTTATGGTTTTTTGTTTCGTTCAGAATTTTTTTTTCGGACAACACAAGAGTTAGAATATTTAATTGTTTTGTCGCGCAAAGCGCAATTTTTTTTTACACAATTCAACATTAGATTATATGACAAAAACTCTGAATCAGATTATTTTTTTTTCCTCCACCAAAATCAGAATATTTTTTTAAGCAATATTGGGAATCAGAGTATTTTTTTAGAAAAAAACCATAACCCCCCTCCCCCCCTTCAAGTTAAATGGTCGTTCCCTTAGCTCACCTTGCCAAAGGCAATGTGAGCTTTTGCCATCACTTGGCCTCCATCGTCTGTTAACTTTTCACATTTTAATCTTCTCCTCTGAAACCCCTTAGCCAAATGAACTGAAACTTGGTAGAAAGCATCTATGGAAGGTCCTCTATAAAGGTTGCTAATTTTGTCCTAATCTGTTAACAATCATGGCCGCCACAGGCAATTCTTGTTTCTGATTGGTTGATTTCTAAAAAAATCTTCTCCTCTGAAACCACTATCCCAAATGAACTGAAATTTGGTAGAAAGCATCTATGGAAGGTTCTCTATAAAGAATGCTCATTCCATCCCGATCCATTAACAAACATGGCCACCACAGGCGATTCTTGTTTCTGATTGGCTGATTTTTAAAATTCTTCTCCTCTGAAACCGCATGGCCAAATGATCCGAAACTTTGTAGGAAGCATCTATGGGAGGTCCTCTATAAAGAGTACTCATTTCGTTCCAATTCCATTAACAAACATGGCCATCACAGGCAATTCTTTTTTCCGATTGGTCTATTTCTAAAAAATCTTCTCCTCTGAAACCACATGGCCAAATGAACTGAAATTTGGTAGGAAGCATCTATGGAAGGTCCTCTATAAAGATTGCTCATTCTGTCCCGATCCATTGACAAACATGGCCACCACAGGCGATTCTTGTTTCTGATTGGTCTATTTCTAAAAATCTCCTCTGAAACTGCATGGCCAAATGATCCGAAACTTGGAAGCATCTATGGAAAGTCCTCTTATAAAGATTGCTCATTTCGTCCTAATATGTTAACAAACATGGCCACGACAGGCAATTCTTGTTTCTGATTGGTTGATTTCTAAAAAATCTTCTCCTCTGAAACCGCTATCCCAAATGAACTGAAATTTGGTAGAAAGCATCTATGGAAGGTTCTCTATATTATAAAGATTGCTCATTTAGTTCCGATCCGTTAGCAAACATGGCCACCACAGGCAATTCTTGTTTCTGATTGGTTGATTTCTAAAAAAATCTTCTCCTCTGAAACCGCTTAGCCAATTGAACCGAAACTTGGTAGGAAGCATCTATGGAAGGTCCTCTATAAAGATTGCTCATTTTGTCCTGATCTGTTAACAAACATGACCACCACAGGCAATTCTTGTTTCTGATTGGTTGATTTCTAAAAAAATCTTCTCCTCTGAAACCGCTATCCCAAATGAACTGAAATTTGGTAGAAAGCATCTATGGAAGGTTCTCTATAAAGATTGCCTATTTCGTCCCGATTCGTTAACAAACATTAAGCCGCCACAGACAATTCTTGTTTCTAATTGGTCGATTTCTAAAATTCTTCTTCCCTGAAACTGCTTAGCCAATTGAACCGAAACTTGGTAGGAAGCATCTATGGAAGGTCCTCTATAAAGATTGCTCATTTTGTCCTGATCTGTTAACAAACATGACCACCACAGGCAATTCTTGTTTCTGATTGGTTGATTTCTAAAAAAATCTTCTCCTCTGAAACCGCTATCCCAAATGAACTGAAATTTGGTAGAAAGCATCTATGGAAGGTTCTCTATAAAGATTGCTCATTTCGTCCCGATTCGTTAACAAACATTAAACCGCCACAGGCAATTCTTGTTTCTGATTGGTCGATTTCTAAAATCTTCTTCCCTGAAACTGTTTAGCCAATTGAACCGAAACTTGGTAGGAAGCATCTATGGAAGGTCCTCTATAAAGATTGCTCATTTTGTCCTAATCTGTTAACAAACATGGCCACCACAGGCAATTCTTGTTTCTGATTAGTTGATTTCTAAAAAATCTTCTCCTCTGAAACCGCTTTCCCGAATGCACTGAAATTTGGTAGAAAGTATCTATGGAAGGTCCTTTATAAGGAATGCTCATTTTGTCCCGATTCATTAACAAACATGGCTGCCACAAGCAATTTTTGTTTCTGATTGGTCAATTTCTAAAAAACTTCTCTCTGAAACCACTTTACCAAATGACCTGAATCTTGGTAGAAAGCAACTATGGAAGGTTCTCTATAAAGATTGCTCATTTTGTCCCGATTCATTAACAAACATGGCCGCCACAGGCAATTCTTGTTTCTGATTGGTCGATTTCTAAAAATCTTCTTCCCTGAAACTTCATAGCTAATTGAACCGAAACTTGGTTACGGAAACATCTATGGAAGGTCCTCTATAAAGATGGCTAATTTCATCCCGATCTGTTAACAAACATGGCTGCCATAGGCAAGCACCTATGGAAGGTTCTGTATTAAGTTTCCTCAAAGCAGAATGAAAGGTGAGCGACACAGGCTAAGCCCACTGAGCCTTTAGTCATACATTCCATGACAAAAATACATGGGCGACATAGATCGACGATTCAAAAATGCAAGGCGACTTTGCATTTCGCTATTGTCCAATGAGAAAAGCGAATAAATTTTCACCACTTCTTCGCCCGAATTTCCCTGTAGCATATGAGCTGTGATGTACGCTGTTTAAATTTTATCTTGCAATTTGATTTCTATTTATAGCAACCATTGAAGGCACCATCGGCAGTAGCAACAGTTGTCACAGGAGACAGTGTTTTTCATGATGTACGTACAGGTAGATAATAAGGAATATGAATATACATTTGTAATTCCAATTTCTCTTTTAATATGGAATTTTCTTTTTTTCCTTTCTAAATCATGTTTTTTAGTTTTCTGGTTCTTTCTGAAAGTGATTCAACAAATAGTGAGTGAGTGAGTTATTGTTGTTTAATGCCAACTCATCGATTATATAGCTGTATCATGGCAAGAACAAGTTAATTTTCAATGAAATGATGATGAGATCCGTTTTGTACTAGATCAACACACTTAGTTGGATTTTTGTAGTGCTAACTCACTGAAACAACAGTTCACAGATAGTTCACACATGTCGCCCCACTAGGACACATTATCCTGATTCTTTGTTCTTTCTCTTTAATGATATGTGCTTAGCAGAGAAGCAACAAATATTAATTTTATAATCTTTGGTTTGACCTAATCGGGATTAGAACCCACCATCTACCACACTCGAGGAGAGCATGCTAACCATTACACCACTGATGCTTTTCGATTGAGCATATACATGTTTTACCTGATTGGGATTAGAACCCACCATCTACCACACTCGAGGAGAGCATGCTAACCATTACACCACTGATGCTTTTCGATTGAGCATATACGTGTACAGTGATTTTAATAATATTTAATGTCAATGTTAAACTATGGTCTATGATTTTAGACTTTAGAAGTTACTGACCCAAACTTTTAAGTTCAATTGCCATTAAAAACCAATTACCGGTAATATAAGCTTAATGGCCTGATCAGATTTTCACTGGTCAGGGACAATAGGGCCAGTGCTAAATTCACAGAATGAAACTGTCAGTAAATATCACATGATATGTTTTAATGAGATCCCATTGGTTAATTCTTGTTTGTAATTGTTATTTTGTAATAGTATCAGCCATACTGGTGACAGTGTGTATAAAATGGTGTTCTACCTTAGCTCTACAGAGATGAAAGTTTTCCTCTAAGCAGCTGATTTCCTTATTTTTTAACAAAATATTTAGAAATAAAATGTTTCAAACCTGGTCCAAACAGCTAGAAAAAGAGGGTATTTGGGCACTATATAGGGGTTTCCTCTTTTTTCCTCAGAGAACACTTTCTTCTCTGGCTCTAAAAAACTGATTTGCACCAATAATGAATTGCAGCATTACATTTTTTGTATATGATGTGCCAATAAAATAAATGAATCATTTGCACAAATTTAGGATTTATAATCTTTATAATATTTATTTGTAATTTTTCATGAAATTCTTCTATATACAATGTAGATAGAATTCGAAGAACACATGTACATGTCATATCTTCATCCTCACCAATTTTGAAGAAATGATATTTGATGTCTCAAAAATTTAATCAGTAGCCTCACTCTTACTTCTAGTTGGTTCTCACATTTGTAACTTAAAGATTTCTTTTAACATTTTTTTTATGGTAAAAAAAAATAATGATGTCAAAGGGAACAGGACAAAAGCCCCCCTTGTTGAGGGTTATTATAATTCTTAAACAAGTACTTCAATTGTTTATGATATCTTCATGTTCCAAAAATAACTAACCCCGGTATTATGAAAAACAGTATTAAAAAATAATGTTAACCCATAAATAGCAGAATAATATTAATAAGTCAAAAATGTGTGCAAAGATACAAATACAGTAAAAACTGCCCATGTGGTCACCTCTATTAAAAGGTCACCTTTTTCTTGTCCTGTGAGAGACTATTTCTTGTAAATTTAACCTCTTTTAAGAGGTCACCTGTCTTATAAGGCCACTAGTTCTTTGTCCCAAAGGTGACCTCTTAAAAGAGGTTTGACTGTATATATATAGTTTGAGGTAAAATACAGAGGTAAAATAATTCCTAGACTCAATGTCAAAAATAAATAAAATTTTATCACTTCCACATGGAAATAATTTGTGTTTGTTTTTGTGATACATTTGTGACTTCAACTTTAAGTTCAAGTGTAATAATTTTAAAACTGATTTTTATTTATTTTTTTACACATACAGGGGATGTACTATCAGATAGGAGATATTGTATCATTAGTGGATCATGACATGTCAGTTTATTATGCTCAGATCCGTGGATTCATGCAGGATCAGTATAACGAGAAATCAGCTGTTATCTCCTGGCTACTACCGACACAGGGCACCAGTCAGGAGGACTATTTTGATCCTACCACATATATATTGGGTAGGTAAATTAAGGAATACCTGTATTGTATTTGGCCGTCACAAATTGAGTTTACTTGGCGACGCATACAATGTAGCCAGGTAAACAGATATTTGTGACAGTAAAACCGACGATTTATGTTGGCAACACTTCAAATCCAATAAGTTATTCCCATTCTAATGAAAGTCTGCCAACAATAAAATTTGTTTACAATTATCAGCTATAATTAATCAATGTCATTGTGCCTTTTTGCATAGCATATCTGCCAAAATAGTTCCATACCTGCAAAATTTTTTTGATTAGAAATCAAACGCTTTAAAAAATATTCAATGATCTACTAGTATTATGTAATCATAACCGAAAATTTAAACTCTAAAATTTTATTTAGCTTAGATAACAATTTTAATAACAAATTTAATGTGTGTCACTTCAAATCAATATTCTGACACAGGTTCCAACATGGTAAAACATAAAATTTACTCTGACCAGTTCATGGTGAGGTATACTTGATTGAAACAACATTATGTGATGAAGTTTGTCAATGACTTTGCGACAGGTCGGTGGTTTTCTCGGGGTACTCCAGTTTCCTTCACCAATAAGCTGACCACCACGATATAACTGAAGCATTGTTGAAAGTGGCATTAAACACCATAAAACCAAAACCAAACTAAATGTGAATACTGTTCATTGTAGGACCAGAAGAAGATATACCTAGGAGCATGGAGTATATGGAGTTTGTCTGTCATGCTCCTTCAGAGTATTATAAATGTGCCAGCGGGCCATACCCAACAATTTCACATAAACCAGATCTGTGTTATATATGGACAACCACAGAAAACCTAATAAAACCTTTACAATCTATGGATGAAGTGTTCAATGTTAAAAATGTTAAGAAAGAAAAAATATCTGAGCCCAAAACTACGAAGACGAAGGAGAAGAAAGTGGAAAAGAAACAAGAGAAAACTGTAGAAAAAATGGAAATCGTCTCTTGATGGAGAACTGTACATTTTAGTTGTTTCTTAACGGAAAACGCTTTGATCGATATTAACATTAACAAGGGAAAACTAGAAAAAATGGAAACTGATTCTTGAGGAAAAGATACAAAAAATACCTGTACAAAAAATGGAAATCAACGCTTGATGGAGAACTGTAAATTGTAGTTGTTTCTTGACGGAAAACGTTTTGATTGATAGTAACATTTACAAGTGAAAACTGACGAAGATAAATGATAAAGACATTAGACAGGAAAACTTAAATCTACTGTTGACGTATTATACATTGAACCAGTGATAAATATAATGTTAAAATATTGGCGAAAGAATTGATATAAAATATGTGTAAAGAATAATAGATTGTACCAAGACCTATTACTTTAAAGTTGTTTCTTAATAAAAAAAAACAGTCTTCACGCTAACCCGAAGCCCTGGACAAGTAAAACTGGAATCGGATAAATCTAAAGTGGATGTGGAAAACCTAAAATTGAAAATTTGACATGTACAGTACGCACAGCACGTTTTAGCAAGAAATCACTGTGGTCCGACGTCGGTGAAATCAAGAAAAATGTTGGTGAAATTTAAAAAAAAAGTCGGTGTTGACACCGCAAAATGTCCGAGAAAAATCGAACACAGTGTTTTTGCTGATTTACTATAAAACGCTGACAAAACAAACTTCAGGTGTGCAAGCTGTCATCATATTTTCGTTCTTTAATTCTGATATTTGCTTTTGTTTTAATCTATTATGTTAAGAAAACAATGTACAAATGTTTAGTATTATGTGATCATTGCCATTTATAAGCTTGTATTGTATTATTATATGCCCGTCTCGAGACGGGCCGTATTATGTGATTGGGTATGGCGGGCGGCGGGCGTCCACACAGGTTTCCGCACAATAACTTTAGTTCTGTATATCGGATCTTTACCAAACTTGGCCACATGATTCCCCTGTGGAAGGGGAAGAGCCCTATTTATTTTAGGGTCATTAGGTCAAAGGTCAAGGTCACCATTACTATAAATATAATTTTTGACAACAGGGTAGTTTCCGCACGATAACTTAAGTTCTGTATATTGGAACTTTACCAAGCTTGGCCACATGATTCCCCTGTGGAAGGGGAAGAACCCTATTTATTTTGGGGTCATTACCATTATACCATTTGATAATTTATATAGACGGGCGTATTTTGTGATGCACACATTTCTTGTTTTTTAATTAAAATAAACTTCGGATGTTCAATTACTGTCGACTCGCACGTGACTAAAGTTCACCTGTATCAAACATTTCTAGATCCCCAAAAGCATGCTTTGATCGATAATGATGTGGAAACCTTTCTAGGTTCTCATTCATGTGAAAAATGTGTGTACAAAGGGAAATGTGTATCCACTTTAATTAAAGGTAAACATGACACGTGGCTTGCAAGGAGATTAACGATATACAAATACGAAAACGAAAACGCACGTTTAGGTAGAAATTTACATCAACTTTTTTTCTTTATCTTGGCACTTCGCAATAATTAAACCTTGCATTTATATAGGCCATCTTATTCAATTTCTGCAATAAAAATTGAAATTGTACCTTTTTGCCGGGTCATTTTTAAAAGCAAAATATACGTGGATTTTTTTTCATAGACTACTTAGCATGATGCATACTCTTAGACTCAGTTATCAAAACGCCAACAAAAGACAGAAAATCCTTCTACGCCGAGATTTGATTTTTGCCGCTGTGTTGTCACCGACAATTCAAATATTTCACCGACATTTAGGCCCTAATTTGTATATTTTCGCGGTGAAAGTTTCACCGTATATTCACCGACATTTAATGGCGATTTTATGACATATCACCGCCATTTCACTCCGAAAAAACACCGACCAAGGTGATTTCGTGCTAAAAACCTATGTGCGTACTGTATTATAATAAATTGAACACGTGATAAATATAAACTTACAAATTTGGAAAATTTGAGGAAAAAAATGTGCAAAGAATAAAAACAAGTTGTACAGAGAACCATTAATTTTAGTTGCTTAGTAACTAAAAAGGCTTTGATAATAACGAGAAGAAGCTGACAAAGATAAATCATACAGTAGGCTGTAAAAAGTCAAATTGGTTTGGTTTGGTTTCTGGTGTTTAACGCCACTTTCAACAATATTTCAGTTATACCATGGCTGTCAGTTTTGTTGGTGGAGGAAACCGAAGTACACGGAAAAAACTACCGACCTGTCGCAAGTCACTGACAAACTTTATCACATAATGTTGTATCGAGCACACCTCGCCTGTGCTGGTTTCGATTTCACAATGTGTGTGGTGATAGGGACTGACTACGATCACGACCACGACGACCCCAAGGCTTTTATAATAACAAGAGTCAGCTGACAAATATAAATCATAAAGTAGGCTGTAAAAAGTCAAATTAAAATCTGGGCATTTGTTATAATAAATTTAGCAAGTGATGAATACAAAAAAATATGTTCAAAGAATAAGAACAAGTTGTACTTGTGTTTTCTGTATTAAAGAAGAAAGAATAAACAAAAATGTCTTATTTGTAATACAAAGAAGAGTTTGAAGATACCAAAGGAAAGGGGTAGTCAGAATCTGTAAATCAAAGGACAGACAACACAATGGCCTAAAGAAAAGGTACAAAAGGACAAACAACGATCTACAAAACATACATCTAAAGATCCAATAACATGAACCCCACTAAAGCTGAATATACATGTATATTGTTGTTAATAAATAAAATAATAACAAATTAATTATAGAGCTGAGTAATAATAATGTAGATACTTATTAAATTATATTTCGAGGTGACCATCTTGGATTTTGTCTCGCCTGTAGAAGGTGAAACAGGTGAAGATTTCCCAAGGGTGAAGAGTGCATCCATCTGTTCACGTTTTAGATCAGTTGTTGCCCCATTCCAACACATTATCCCGGGAAATAAAACTTTCCATCACATCAGAATGACAAAGATACTCATATCTAGTGTTTATCAACAGAAGTAAAGTAATGTTAAATTTAAGGCAGACCTTAAGCTTGTGAGTAGAAAAACAAGAATTGCCTGTGGTGGCCATATTTGTTAATGGATCGGGACGAAATAAGCAATCTTTATAGAGGACCTCCCATAGATGCTTCCTACCAAATTTCAGTTCATTTGGCCAAGTGGTTTCAGAGGAGAAGAATTTTAAAAATCAGCCAATCAGAAACAAGAGTTGCCTGTGGCAGCCATGTTTGTTAACGGATCGGGACAAAATTAGCAATCTTAACAGAGGACCTTCCATAGATGCTTCCTACCAAGTTTCGGTACATTTGGCCAAACGGTTTCAGAGAAGAAGAATTTAAAAAATCAGCCAATTAGAAACAAGAATCGCCTGCGGCAGCTATGTTTGCTAACAGATCGGGATGGAATGAGCAATCTTTATAGAGGACCGCCCATAGATGCTTCCAACCAAGTTTCGGATCATTTGGCAAAGCAGTTTCAGAAGAGAAGATTTTTAGAAATCAGCCAATCAGAAACAAGAGTTGCCTGTGGCAGCCATGTTTGTTAACGGATCGGGACAAAATGAGCAATCGTAATAGAGGACCTTCCATAGATGCTTCCTACCAATTTTCGGTTCATTTGGCCAAGCGGTTTCAGAGGAAAAGAATTTAAAAAATCAGCCAATCAGTGACAAGAGTTGCCTGTGCAGCCATGTTTGTTAACGGATCGGGACGAAATGAGCAATCTTAGAGGACCTTCCATAGATGCTTCCTATCAAGTTTCAGTTCATTTGACCAAACGGTTTCAGAGGAGAAGAATTTAAAAAATCAGCCAATTAGAAACAAGAATCGCCTGTGGTGGCCATGTTTGCTAACGGATCGGGATGGAATGAGCAATCTTTATAGAGGACCGTCCATAGATGCTTCCAACCAAGTTTCGGATCATTTGGCAAAGCAGTTTCAGAAGAGATGATTTTTAGAAATCAACCAATCAGAAACAAGAGTTGACTGTGGTGGCCATGTTCGTTAATGGATCGGGATGAAATGAGCATTCTTTATAGAGGACTGCCCATAGATGCTTTCTACCAAGTTTAATTTCATTTGGCTAAGGTGTTTCAGAGGAGAAGATTAAAATGTGAAAAGTTAATGGATGCCAAGTGATGGCAAAAATGTGATATTTACCTCATCTCAGTATTATATCAAACCATTCTCCCAATTTCTTATGGTTAAAGCAAAAACAAAACAAAAACATATGTACATGTAATAAATTTGAAATTTTTTATTCATGATATTCTCAACTCCACTTAAATAAAACTAAAATCAAAAATTTTATAAGATCTGTGTACATATATCAGAATGCATAATAAAAATAAAACACAATAAATATTGACATGAATCTGATAAAATTCACATCATTCCAAACTGTATAAGAGATAAGGCATAGGCAAAAAATACATGTGTTTCCTCTAACATTCTAGACAAATATTGGGCAAGTAGGCAGGCAATACTTTATAATTAGGTTTTATGGTGTTTAATGCCACTTTCAACAATATTTCAGCTAAATCGTGGTGATCAGTTTTATTTGTGGAGGAAACCGCAGAAAACCACCTTCCTGCAGAAAGTCAATGACAAATTTTATCACATAATGTTGTACACCTCGCTCTGGGAGGGATTTGAACTCACAACATCAGTGGTGATAGGGACTGATTGCATAGTTGTAAATCCAACTACTATACGATCACGGCCATGACGGCCCCTACAAAACTTTTAAAGTTATTTTTTATCCACAACAAATGAATAATTGCTGCCAAATGTTTATAATTTGAGTATACCATTTTTGAATCACAAAAAGGTTTTGAGAATAACAATTATTTGATTGGTTGATATATTTATCATTAAAGGTCACAGTATGAGTTTTTTCACTCGCCCATCAGTGTTTGAAATTGGGTCATAGAGGACAAGATATCTGACATTAACAGTACTTGTCCAAAACAATGATAAAAACTTTCTGGTCGGCACTAAAAATTAGAGTTGGCAGAAACACAGGTATTTTGTTCTCTTGGCCTGAGAACTCATTGTCAGTCGAGCACAACACCAGTGAAGGACTCATTGTCAGTCGAGCACAACACCAGTGAAGGACTCATTGTCAGTCGAGCACAACACCAGTGAAGCAAACAAATGTGTGCATAGCAAATAAAACTGCAAGGCTTATTAAATGTGCCAAACAAATCAAGTTTGTCCATAAATTGAAACTAGATTAAATAGTATTAAAAGCAAATTTGAAAATGGATTTGATTTTGAATTTCTGATCAGTTTGCATGTAATCTTCAAAATTATAACCTTTACTTGCACTAAAAATAACTAATCAATCGTATCCAGTGTACACAAGTATCGGTAATTTAAACATTTTTTCTTCGACGGCTGATATTGTCAGTATCAATGGAATGACTCTGATAATAAAAACAATAATGTCAGTATTGAAGGTCTTGCCATACATTACCACATCTTGTTGTATCACTGCAATACAAGTGATAATGTCTGTCTCTACCTTCACAACTGGCATTATTCAATATGTGCTATGTTAAAATATAAATGCATATGAATATTCATTGATGGCAGTACAAATTCAGCACGGACACCAACTGACTAGAGATATTATTAGACGATGCCATACCATTATACAGTACTACTACAAGATCTTGTGGTCCAATAAAAATGATTGGAATGTTTTAACAACTTATCTAAATTTGATAATTAAAACTAGAGGCTCAGTGAGCTGAGCCTGTGTCGCTCACCTTTCATTCTGCTTTGAGGAAACTTAATATAGAACCTTCCATAGATGCTTCCCACCAAGTTTCGGTTCATTTGGCTAAGCAGTTACAGAGAAAAAGATTTTTAGAAATCGACCAATCAGAAACAAGAATGGCCTGTGGTGGCCATGTTTATTAACGGATGGGATCTAAATGCACAATCTTTATAAAGGACCTTCCAAGGATGCTTCCTACCAAGCTTTGATTCATTTGGCAAAGCGTTGTCAGAGAAGAAGATTTTTTTAGAAATCAACCAATCAGAAACAAGAATTGCCTGTGGCGGCCATGTTTGTTAACGGATCGGAAATAAATGAGACATTTTTCCTTTGATCACACAGTGTGATATTATCAGTATTAAAGAACTGACTCTGATACTGAAAATTATTGTTCAGTGTGACATTAAACACATCATGATGTTACTGATAAAAACAGTAACATTAGTTTTGAAGGTCTTGACATACATTATCACTAGTATCACCGACTGTCCTGTCAGAATTGCCGCCATACAAGTGATCATTGCTTTCTTGACCTTCATAACTGCCGTTATTCTATATATATCTTTGAACATTTCAAACATATCTTGAAGAAATACGGTAGTTACATTTTCCAGCACTTTTTTATACCGGGTAGAATTAAATGCATGTATTCTTTCTTACATTCTCAATATCGACAAAAAAACTCACAAGTAACAGACCAATGCAGTATATTGCAAGTGAATTATCATCTTTGTTCACTTACAAGTTATTTTTGTACTGTGGTTTCTACAAAATGCATTGATCACTGGGTTCTTGAATTCGTGGTTTCAAACACTACAAGCAACAATCTTTGCGAAAATTGTATTTCGTTGGATATTAATTTTCGTGGTTTAAATGAAATTCACGAAAATTAGAACCTTATGATTAATAATGATTTCGCATTTAATTTTCATATCAGAATACAAGAGTATTTTGACTGTTTATGACTAGAGTTTTCACTTTTGGTTGTTTTTTTATTGTCGGACGCTCAATGATATATTGACCTCATGACTACACTACTATTGGTACTGTGACGACACACAGTGAAATAAGAATGTTGACATTTCAGTGAGTAAAATACCAGCTTATCTTTTACTTGGGAATCACAACAATTCACAACATCCTCATGCATTTAATAAAACAATTTCTAACAAATTTTTCCTCAAATTTTCAACAAGGCAAAACACTACACATGTCCCAAAAACTTGATTTTATAGGAGTACTAACAACCCTCACGATACAATGAAGTATACATTTTGTACATGTAGCGGGTATCATCCTCGGGGGAAGGGGGCATTGTGGAAATGCCTGTAATTTGAAAATGCACCCCATTTTATACAAAGTCAGAAAGGGTAAAATAAAATGAATAAAAAATACATTACACAGTATTAGATAATAAATATTAAATTGAGGACATAAATCATCACTTGTGCACATTTTATGGAACCTTGTGTGCACAAAGCATCATAAACTATCAATGTTTTTCATTAAAAAAAAAGGGGGGGGGCATTGTACCCCCCTTTTTCTTTTTTTTTGTGCAAAATCCTAGATGTAACCCTATTTGTATCACAAGGTATACCATATGGAATGGACATCATATTTATGGTCCTATAATAGGGGTGGTCTCTTTGTGAGAGGGGGGGTTTACTGTATTTATGGTGTGATATTGGACATATCACTAAGACATTCATTGTAAATATGGTCTTATAATAGGGGTGGTCTCTTTGTGAGAGGTGGACCACTGTATCTATGATGGGCTATTGGACACATCACTAAGACATTCAATGTAAGCACTTATTTGTAACGTTTCCATGACAACATTTTTGGCACATTGTATTATTAAAAATTTGGTCTTTTGATTACAAGGTCAAAGACTGCTGTTTTTTATAACTTCAGTTACCACATATCTAACAACAATGGCTTCTTCTTATAATACAGAGCTCACCAAACCAGAAAAAGCCCTGGTTTAATTAAAATCACCCTATTCTTACCAAAAGGTGAAGTTTTAGTCGCTCTAACAGTCTTTGTAAGTAGGAATTTTTTCAACAATAATCATATTTCTTTAATATTTACATAAAAGGAGCTCCCTGAAATCTGACCCATACAATGTTCAGTGTTCAATATTATAGTCCAAACTCGTTGATTGCATCTTTTTTAAGATTGTTGTACAGCATGTTTGTTTTGTGAAAGGTAGGGGGACATGACTGATTGTGATAGCAGGGATAGAAACATAAAAATGTGACTTTAAATACAACAAATACAACTGTACAGTATTGTAATTAATTAATGCCCATGTTATACTGTTGACAAGAATAATGGCAACTAAAAAATATAACATTTTATAAAACCTACGTAGTCATATGGCTAGACTTACATTGTATTAAATGTTGAGATATACATACATTATTGAGGCCAATAGATTAAAAATAGATGTATCATGATCAAAAGCAGTCATCTTGAAATGTCATAAAAAATAAAATTCAAAATCTATGCAAATCAAAAATGCTACAAAGCTATGAATTGAATTAGGATTGGATTGGATTATGGTGTTTAACGCCACTTTCAAAAATATTTCAGTTATATCATGGCAGTCAGTTTTATTGTTGGAGGAAGCCGGAATACCTGCAGAAAACCACCGACCTGCCGTAAATCACTGACAAACTTTATCACATAATGTTGTATCGAGTACACCTCACCATGAGCAGGATTCTAACTCACAACTTTAGCGGTGATAGGAACTGATTGCACAGGTAGTTGTAAATCCAACTACCATACGATCATGACCACGACAGTCTCTAAATTTAAAAAGAGGCCAATAAGCTGCCTTTTTGAAATGTCATAAGGAAATATATGCCAAAATCTATGCAAATCAAAAATGCTACAAAGCTATGAATTATATCAGTATTCAAATACACAATTAATGCTGTACTGATATATTATAAATAATATATGTACAATATCAATTATCATTGTGGCAGTTAGTTTCCTTGGTGACGGACATGGAAGTATTCACAGATAACAACAAACGTGTCACAAGTCAATAACAAAATCTATTTATAGAATTAATATAAAATTATTTTTTAAGTCTTAAAAAATACGGAAAAATGTCCAGAATAATTTTTTTTAGAATATAAAATAATTATTAAGTAGCCAAATATCAATGGTGTGAAAATTCGAAATTTAAAAAAAAGTGCCACCTTTTTAATATTTGACTTAAAATCTGTTCATAATAACATATATGTAATTCTAGATAAACCTGTACAAATACATTTTTAAAAAATCTTCTCAAAACTAACAACAACTGTAGCTGTGACAACATTATTTTTCATAATATCTTTTTAACAATAGTCAAACCTGCCCATGCAGGTTTAAGACAGGTGACCTCTAATATTTTCTACGAGATAAAACGGTGACCTTTTAATATAGGTGACTGTTAAATAGAGACATGGTCACCTCTATTAAACAGTCACCTATATTAAAAGGTCACCTTTTTATCTCATATAAAATTTTAGAGGTCACCTGTCTTAAAAGACCACCTTTTCTTCGTCCCAAATGTGACCTCTTATTACAGGTTTGGCAGTATTTAGCAAAACACTTCATGTTTCAAAATATAATTTACAATTATAGAATGTTATAAAACTATATACATGTAAGCTTAGAAATTCTAATGTCTTTGAACATTGTAATACAAAAATATAGAACCGGGATAAGCGATGGCCAATTAGGAGACGGATTAGTATAAGCTTAGCTTGTTTCCGAATCCTGTCATGTTAAAACAAAATTTGTGTGTATTGTAACATTATACCAAATTATCATGAATAAATATGTTCATACCAAGCAATGGCCAACATGAATTTGATTACTAGTGGCTTAAAATTTCCAACGTCAATTTTCGCTTTAAAACTTTTCAAGAAAATAATCATTTGCCTCATCTAATTTCCCACTAAAACAATTTTTAAATATAATTTTTTTTTAAATACTATCGTAATCAGAAATAAAAAAAAAAAAAAAATTCTTTATTCTATTCCTTTATTATTTAATTAATTTTAATAAGTTTAAAATCATTAAAAAAAATTAAAATTAATATGTCTCCTCCTATATATGACTTATTAAAAAGAAAATATATAAAAAATTCATTAAAACGAAGATATCCATTTCGAGTGTTCAAGAATAAGAAATAAAATATAATTATTATGCTTGCAGGTTAATACCATATTTCCCCTTAAAATAAATGTTTAATAAATAAAAAAGATGGTAAATTACAAAATAAATCCTGTTGGACCAACCTTGAGCACCTTTCACTTTGTATTGAGGACCTTATGTCAAACGTAGTGAGCATTGTTTCCTCAATTGAAAAAAATTATACAAAATGTATATAAATGTAAATTTTCATAAAAAGGCATTTTTTTTGTTGATTTGCCAAGAGTTTTATCTACAACAGACTACAAACAATGTATTAAAACAAATCTAAAACGATTTCATTCCTATTAAGAACTTTGCCTTTTCTCAACATTTTTTTAAGAGTACATGAAAAAAATTAAACATTTTTTCACATTAGAGTTTAAAAAGTTTGTATCATGTATAGTGTAACCCTGTTATACGGCTGCCTTTTGTACCAAGCTATATCTTGGTTGGTTGATTGATTGGTGTTTAATGTCAACTTTAACAATATTTCAGCTATGCTATATTTCAGTGATAAATGAGAGTGGCAATATAACAAGGGAGAAATACCGCCACCTTTTTGTACCAAGCTATATTTTGGTGATAAGAAAGAAATTTACATAAAAACTACACAATTTTTGTAAATTTTGACTGTGTAATTTGATGACAATATAAGTAAGGGTGTTGGATTACTGAAGGATGGTATAACAAGGGTACACAATATACAGAAAACCCCCAAAAAAAAAAAAACAAACAAAAACAAACAAGGCTATATAATGATAAAAATTCAAAATCCCATAATTTCAACTGTAAAAACTCAATTAATACTATTAGTATTAAAATCATGTGTATCTAGAAGACTAGAAAAGTCAAAGTTTATTCACAGAAAGTCGTCTCGTCTCGTCTATCTGGTCTTGTCTATCTATCATCTAACCCAGGCATTGGGAAACTGGAAGCAAACTTCTCTACTCTGGTTTTGAGATCTTCTAACTGACTTTTTATAGAAGAATCTGTTATTACAAATTCATTGAACTCTTTCAATGTTTCTGAAAGAAAGAGAAAAAAAGACATATAATTTAAGATGATTAGGCCATACAAATAAATTATAGGTCTATCAATCTCTACGTGGCTATAATAATTAATATTTGTCTAGAAGATTAGGCCATACAAATAAATTATAGGTCTATCCAGCAATCTCTACGTGGCTATAATAATTAACATTTGTATAGAAGATTAGGCCATACAAATAAATTATAGGTCTATCCAGCAATCTCTACGTGGCTATAATAATTAACATTTGTATAGAAGATTAGGCCATACAAATAAATTATAGGTCTATCCAGCAATCTCTACGTGGCTATAATAATTAACATTTGCATAGAAGATTAGGCCATACAAATAAATTATAGGTCTATCCAGCAATCTCTACGTGGCTATAATAATTAATATTTGTATAGAAGATTAGGCCATACAAATAAATTATAGGTCTATCAATCTCTATGTGGCTATAATAATTAATATTTGTATAGAAGATTAGGCCATACAAATAAATTATAGGTCTATCAATCTCTACGTGGCTATAATAATTAACATTTGTATAGAAGATTAGGCCATACAAATAAATTATAGGTCTATCCAGCAATCTCTACGTGGCTATAATAATTAACATTTGTATAGAAGATTAGGCCATACAAATAAATTATAGGTCTATCCAGCAATCTCTACGTGGCTATAATAATTAATATTTGTATAGAAGATTAGGCCATACAAATAAATTATAGGTCTATCCAGCAATCTCTACGTGGCTATAATAATTAACATTTGTATAGAAGATTAGGCCATACAAATAAATTATAGGTCTATCAATCTCTATGTGGCTATAATAATTAACATTTGTATAGAAGATTAGGCCATACAAATAAATTATTGATTTATCAAGTGATCTCTATGTGTCTATAATAATTAATATTTGTATGTAACTTTCATGACTTGTCTCATTTATTATCCCTCACACAGAAAGTTGATGACTAGATATAGCAGTGAGGTGGTCTTTTTATCCATTTGACTTTGATTCAGTTTTTAATAAACCTGTGTTTCCAAGCAAGTTGTGTATGGGTTAGCTTGCTCGCTTCGAGTGTGGAGAGATCATGGGTTAAATCTGCAGTCACGTCAAACAAGACTATAAAATTGGTAGCTTTTCTGCTAAGCAGGCAGTATTAAGGAATGAGAGCAAAAATTGGTTGGCAAGAAATACTGAGATTTCCAAGTGAAATTAAATCCTGTAATTCATCCAGTGAAAAAACCCAATTTATTTCACCATGACGTCACAGTACCAATGTCATCACTATCGTTGAGCTTCTGACAATGAAAAACAAATACAACATCCTTTCTTAAACATCTTATTAACATAAGATGAGGTGTAAAATCTATGTAATAAATATAGGTTCAGCACTGAGCTGAGCCTGTGTCGCTCACCTTTCATTCTGCTTTGAGGAAACTTAATACAGAACCTTCCATAGGTGCTTCCCACCAAATATCGATTAATTTTGGCAAAGCAGTTTCAGAGAAGATTTTTAGAAATCGACCAATCTAAAACAAGAATTGCCTGTGGCAGCCATGTTTGTTAATGGATCAAAATGAAATGAGCAATCTCTATAGAGGACCTTCCATAGATGCTTCTTATCAAGTTTCATATCATTTGGCCAAGCAGTTTCAGAGGAAAAGCTGTTTTAGAAATCATCCAATAAGAAACAAGAATTGCCTATGACGGCCATGTTTGTTAACGGATCAAAAAGGAATGAGCAATTCCCATAGGGGACCTTCTATAGATGCTTCCTACCACGTTTCGGTCCATTTGACCAAGCTGTTTCTGAGTAGCAGATTTTTAGAAATCGACCAATCAGAAACAAGAATTGCCTGTGGCGGCCATATTTGTTAATGGATCGGGACAAAATGAGCACTATTCATAGAGGAGCGCCCATAGATGCTTACATCCAAGTTTCGGTTCATTTGGCCAAGCGGTTTCAGAGGAGAAGATTCTTAGAAATCGATCAATCTGAAACAAGAATTGCCTGTGGCAGCCATGTTTGCTAATGAATCGGGACGAAATGAGCAAACTTTATAGAGGACCTTCCAATGATGCTCCCTACCAAGTTCCGATTCATTTGGCCAAGTGGTTTCAGAGGAGAAGATTTTTTTATATCGGCCAATCAGAAACAAGAATTGCCAATGACAGCCATGTTTGTTGATGGATCGGGACAATATGAGCAATCTTTAGAGTGGACGTTCCATAGATGCTTCCTACCAAGTTTCACTTCATTTGGCTGAGCGGTTTTAGAGGAGAAGATTAAAATGTGAAAAGTTAACAGACGACAGATGGCGGACGCCAAGTGATGGCAAAAGCTCACATTGCCTTTGGCAAGGTGAGCTAATAAATCACTTGAAATTGAACAAAGGCAATTGACTAATGTATTAACGGCCATTGGTGAATTACTTTGTTGTTCGTTTACTTGTGATTTATTTTTCGTTAGTTGGAATGCAAGAGTAGTTATAATTATTTACAAGACACACTTACTTGTAGTTATACTATAATTATTTACAAGACACACTTACTTGTAGTTATACTATAATTATTTACAAGACACACTTACTTGTAGTTATACTATAATTATTTACAAGACACACAGTTATACTATAATTATTTACAAGACACACTTACTTGTAGTTATACTATAATTATTTACAACACACACTTACTTGTAGTTATACTATAATTATTTACAAGACACACTTACTTGTAGTTATACTATAATTATTTACAAGACACACTTACTTGTAGTTATACTGTAATTATTTACAAGACACACTTACTTGTAGTTATACTGTAATTATTTACAAGACACACTTACTTGTAGTTATACTATAATTATTTACAAGACACACTTACTTGTAGTTATACTATAATTATTTACAAGACACACTTACTTGTAGTTATACTATAATTATTTACAAGACACACTTACTTGTAGTTATACTATAATTATTTACAAGACACACTTACTTGTAGTTATACTATAATTATTTACAAGACACACTTACTTGTAGTTATACTATAATTATTTACAAGACACACTTACTTGTAGTTATACTATAATTATTTACAAGACACACTTACTTGTAGTTATACTATAATTATTTACAAGACACACTTACTTGTAGTTATACTATAATTATTTACAAGACACACTTACTTGTAGTTATACTATAATTATTTACAAGACACACTTACTTGTAGTTATACTATAATTATTTACAAGACACACTTACTTGTATGTTTCTGAGCTTCCAAACATATATGGACACCTTCATCTAAGAAATCCATTACTTTCCTAAAATCTTCTTCATTTAAACCTCGAGATGTCAAAGATGGGGCACCTACAACATACAGTTAGCACCATTATATGTATTACAGTCAAACCTGTCTTACATGACCTTTCAAGGGAACAGTAAAATATGGTCACATAAGACAGGTGGTCACTTAATACAGGTTTAATTGATATGAAATTCACTGTGAAGGGAAATAAAAATTATTTATATTTAAAAAAAATTATACATTTTTTTTAAATATTCTTTAAATAATTGCTAATATCTAGAACATTTCCAAATTTGAACTCAATCCATGAACATAATATTAATGCAGTATTTTACATTATAAAGTTATGCGTATTCGACAGAAAACTAGGGAAAGGTTAGATAAGACTCATCTTCGTCCCAGTTTCTAAGCCTTGTATATAGTAAGACCTTATATTGTATATATAGAGTGAAACCTACCTAAACAGAACCTCCTTGGGTCTAACTTTTGTGTTTGGTTTGTACATGTTAAATCAACAGATTAAGATTACCTACATTTGGACTCTATTCTAGTTAGGTTTATACGGTGTTTTGCTTAGACAGATTACACTGTATATTTAAGCCATACCTAATCTAAGACCTCCTGGAGTAACAGCACTTTTATCACCAGCACATGTGTTCTTGTTGACAGACATTTCTACAAGTTCTAACACTCTGTCAACACGAGATCCATCTGTTCCTTTGGGTCGAAGGTCAACTAAAACTAAATGATTGTCTGTGCCACCTGGATCAAGAGTGAATATTATTGGATTAGTGAGTGATTGAGTGATTGTTGTTTAATGCCATTTCAGCAATTTTTTAGCTATATCTTGGCGAGAACAAGTTAATTTTCACAGCTCCACTTTGTACTAGACCAACATGCTTAGTTGGATTTTTATAGTGCTAGTTCATTGAAACAACAGTCTGCAGGTAGATTTGTCACTCCACTCAGACACATTATTCTGATTCCAAGCCAACCAGTCTTTGCTCTTTCTCCTTAATGCTGCGTGCTTAGCGGAGAAGCAACAAATACCAATTTTTTAGTCTTTGGTTTCACCCGACCGGGTCTCGAACCCACGATCTACCGCACTCATGCTAACCATTACGCCACTGATGCAGTTTAATTAAGCTTGGAACATAACTGCAATGTAATTAAAGATTTGCCGACAGCCTGTGTTGACTTGATGGTTACAAATTGAGTTAATACTTGTAATACATTGTCCATTTCAGGTAAATAAACTTTAAATTGCACTTTTTATTGAAAGAATATACTTTTTCACAGCATCCATCATGTAACATAACGGCTGCTGACTTCTGACCAAAAAATAATAATACAACAATGATGTGAGTTTGTGCCCTGATATCCATCTTAAGTGTTAACAGGGATGTCATTAATTTTTTGAGTTGTAGGAGAAAAAATAAAAGCAATAGGAGAATTAATAGACTAGCGAAGCGAGTCCCCCACCTCACGCAGGCCCCCAGAAGCTCTGGGGTAAATGGTATAAAATCCTGCATTCTAGCTTTCTCCTGGCATCAAATTTGCTGCCTAAAATACTTGATTTTTTTAATGGACATTTTTAACAAACAGTCAAACACTCATAAAATTTTCAAAACGTGAAGAAGATACATCCTTGGAGAGCCTCGGAGAGCCCTTCAGACACAGTTTGAACAGTAATCCAGACACTCGTATAATTAAGAATAATTGAATAATGAAGATGTTATTTTCTAAATACACTGAAATGATGAATAAGAGTAACAAAGCTAACAAATGAGAAAATTCAGTAACATACCTAACAAATGAGAAAATTCAGTAATATACCTAACAATTGAGAAAATTCAGTAACATATCAACAAATGAGAAAATTCAGTAACATACCAACAATTGAGAAAATTCAGTAACATACCTAACAATTGAGAAAATTCAGTAACATATCAACAAATGAGAAAATTCAGTAACATACCTAACAATTGAGAAAATTCAGTAACATATCAACAAATGAGAAAATTCAGTAACATGCCAACAATTGAGAAAATTCAGTAACATATCAACAAATGAGAAAATTCAGTAACATACCAACAATTGAGAAAATTCAGTAACATACCAACAAATGAGAAAATTCAGTAACATACCAACAATTGAGAAAATTCAGTAACATACCAACAATTGAGAAAATTCAGTAACATACCAACAAATGAGAAAATTCAGTAACATACCAACAATTGAGAAAATTCAGTAACATACCAACAATTGAGAAAATTCAGTAACATACCAACAATTGAGAAAATTCAGTATCATACCAACAATTGAGAAAATTCAGTAACATACCAACAATTTAGAAAATTCAGTAACATACCAACAATTGAGAAAATTCAGTAACATACCAACAATTGAGAAAATTCAGTAACATACCAACAATTGAGAAAATTCAGTAACATACCAACAATTGAGAAAATTCAGTAACATACCAACAATTGAGAAAATTCAGTAACATACCAACAATTGAGAAAATTCAGTATCATACCAACAATTGAGAAAATTCAGTAACATACCAACAATTGAGAAAATTCAGTATCATACCAACAATTGAGAAAATTCAGTAACATACCAACAATTGAGAAAATTCAGTAACATACCAACAATTGAGAAAATTCAGTAACATACCAACAATTGAGAAAATTCAGTATCATACCAACAATTGAGAAAATTCAGTAACATACCAACAATTGAGAAAATTCAGTATCATACCAACAATTGAGAAAATTCAGTAACATACCAACAAATGAGAAAATTCAGTAACATACCAACAATTGAGAAAATTCAGTAAAATATCAACAATTGAGAAAATTCAGTAACATTCCAACAATTGAGAAAATTCAGTAACATACCAACAAATGAGAAAATTCAGTAACATACCAACAATTGAAAAAATTCAGTAACATACCAACAAATGAGAAAATTCAGTATCATACCAACAATTGAGAAAATTCAGTAAAATATCAACAATTGAGAAAATTCAGTAACATACCAACAATTGAGAAAATTCAGTAACATACCAACAAATGAGGTAACATACCAACAATTGAGAAAATTCAGTATCATACTAACAATTGAGAAAATTTAGTAACATATCAACAATTGAGAAAATTCAGTAACATACCAACAATTGAGAAAATTCAGTAACATACCAACAAATGAGAAAATTCAGTAACATACCAACAATTGAGAAAATTCAGTAAAATATCAACAATTGAGAAAATTCAGTAACATACCAACAATTGAGAAAATTCAGTAACATACCAACAAATGAGAAAATTCAGTAACATACCAACAATTGAGAAAATTCAGTAACATACCAACAAATGAGAAAATTCAGTAACATACCAACAATTGAGAAAATTCAGTAACATACCAACAATTGAGAAAATTCAGTAACACATCAACAATTGAGAAAATTCAGTAACATACCAACAATTGAGAAAATTCAGTAACATACCAACAATTGAGAAAATTCAGTAACATACCAACAATTGAGAAAATTCAGTAACATACCAACAATTGAGAAAATTCAGTAACATACCAACAATTGAGAAAATTCAGTAACATACCAACAATTGAGAAAATTCAGTAACATACCAACAAATGAGAAAATTCAGTAACATACCAGCAATTGAGAAAATTCAGTAACATACCAACAATTGAGAAAATTCAGTAACATATCAACAATTGAGAAAATTCAGTAACATACCAACAATTAAGAAAATTCAGTAACATACCAACATTGAGAAAATTCAGTAACATACCAACAATTGAGAAAATTCAGTAACATACCAACAATAGAGAAAATTCAGTAACATACCAACAATTGAGAAAATTCAGTAACATACCAACAATTGAGAAAATTCAGTAACATACCAACAATTGAGAAAATTCAGTAACATACCAACAATAGAGAAAATTCACAGTACATATAGCATACGGTAACTAATGACGGAGAAAATTAACAGTAGCATTATGCTATATTCTGTTGGGTGGCTATTGAAATAGGGAAATTAATTCATTAAAATTCATATTTTATTTTGAATACAAATATACCAAAAATCACCATTTACTCACACAATGTACATGTCTTGATTGAATTTACCCTGAGATAAGACCCATTTATTAAAAGCTCAATAGTATCTTAATGCATTCAAAACTGAAATACGGTAAGTATAACCTTTGGTGTGCTTGAACAGCTTCTGTTTATAAACAGAAGCATGTTGACATGCTTTTAATTGGACAATAAAGTTTGATGTCATTGAAACATCAATCAAAATAAAATGTACATTGTAACATTTTTGTTTTGATAGTAGAACTGGTAACTCTGACAAATAATATATATGTAATATTTAAACAAGGATTTAAATAGTATACAAATCCTTGATTTAAGCCAAACTTCATATATAATAATACATGTATGCAATAGAAACGGAAATTTACATTTATTTTGAGTGAATATATCCCCCCCCCCCCCCCTCAAAAAAAAAATCCACTTTCAATTCATGTATTTTTATTTTAAAACTGATGAATTCTGACAACTCTGAACACTATTTTCATATTGTATGTAAGTGTCTGTCTAGTATCATTTACTATGATTTTTATATGCATAAAGTTGACTGTTTTTTTATTTCAAAGTTAATTGTCAATCAATCAAAATTGATGTACATTGTATTTAGGTCAAGTGTCATCATGTTTATCTCCCAAAATCTTGTATTTACCTTTGAAATGTTGTATTAAAACTTTTTAAATTAATATAAAAATATATATTCTAGTTGCCTGTATCATTGTTTTCATCCAATCTCGGGTTTTTAATGAATTGAAGCCATACAGCGAACCTTGCTTTAGACGTTTTTCAGGCACTGCCATACATAAGTCGATAGTCGATGTCTGTACCGCAGTTAGGGTGCTCCAATTGAAGGAGGATTTAATCAAAAGCTTTAGAATATTTTTCGGAACTCATCGCGTCGTTTCATATAAGAACATGATAGACACTGACACGAGAGTGAAAATTTGTAAACAAACGATGTCAATGTCCTGTAAATGCAATATCAACGTGATAAATACATCATATCTTTCAAAGAAAATAATTTAAAGTTAGGATTTAATGCATACATGATTTTCCTTCATTTTACATTTTTACCAATAAGAAAGTTACCGGCGATTTTCGCCGGTTGTCGGCTTCTAATGACATCCCTGGTTAAAGAATCCAGACAGTAGGGTTTTACTGGCAAGTTAACTACAGTTTTAAAAAAAAAATGAAAGTGACAATAAATGCAAATAACCTGTATCCCCCAAAAATTGTTAAAAAATATTATTTAACATTACCAGAAACAACATCATATCCTCGTTTGAGCAATTCTTTTGCCATAACCTGTGCATTCTTCACAACTTGTATCTGATATTGTTTAAATTCTGGGGATTTAGCCTGAAATATAGAATGCATGGAGGAATAATTAAAACTTGTAGATTTAATTAATAATGAATTTATCCCCAACCGTGCTATTATCTCAACACAATTTATTAGTTTTACCACACACACCCTTTTTTCATCTATTTTCTTCTGTTAAATATGAAAACAAAATTTTAATATGTGCACATAGTTTAATATGACATAATTTTGCTTAGTTTATTAATTATAATTGATATAACCTGTACATTTGCTGTCATTTGGTTTGTTTGATTATGTTATTAATGTATGTGTATGGAGAGGGGCTAATAAGTTGTAAAAACTTGTTCCCAATCCAATTGTATATATATATTGACAATAAAATCATTATAAACTACAAAATAATTTTAAAATAGTTAATACACAATATTTATTGCATATGTCAGCATGCCCATTCACGTAGAATAAAAATCATGCACGTATAATTGAAAGAACCCTACGTGCGTGCACATAAAAAACCTGTTGCGAGTACTGTATAAAAATTACCTTTTGTTTACAATTCACTTCAAAGTACGTATAATAGAGTTGTTCTGATTAGTTAATTTCTGCAATATTATCCAATCAGAGCATTCCTTGCATATTTTAAGTGAGATGATATGATTTATAGATCGCCCAATTCTATTGGCTCCTTATTTTTAAATTGTCCAATCAGAAGAACTGTTACTGTTAAAACACGTAATATTTACAAAAAACAGCATGGTGCACGACCTTGTGTGGAGAAAATGCAGTTCATTTTCTTTGTACCCCCAAATGAAGAGTTACAGGGTACATTGCACTCCCAAAAATTTAAATGTACCCCCAAAAATGAAGGTAAAAGGGTACATGTACCCCCAGATGAAAAAACCTGTGGGCATGCTGTATGTTGTCATGTCAAACTAAATAATAAAACATTTTGATTTTCCCTATGGTCACTCCATATTTATTTCTTTTTTATATAAAATATTTTTGTACGAGCTTTAGAAACAGGAAGAAAAGTGAGCGTTTCACCGCAGGGGTATATAACTATCAATGCCTGGAGTGAGAGCCTCTCACTGTGTGGGTATATAACTATCAATGCCTAGAGTGAGAGCCTTTCACCGCGGGGGTATATAACTATCAATGCCTGGAGTGAGAGTCTTTCACCACGGAGGTATATAACTATCAATGCCTGGAGTGAGAGCCTTTCACTGCGGGAGCAACTGGTATATAACTATCAATGCCTGGAGTGACTTTCACCGCGGGGGCATATAACTATCAATGCCTGGAGTGACTTTCACCGCGGGGATATATAACTATCAATACCTGGAGTGAGTAGTTAATAATTGTTGTTTAACCTGAACAATTTTTCAGCTATGGACGTCATAACAAGAACAAGTAACACTTTTGATGAAAGGGTGATGAATTCTGCTTTGTACTATTTTGATAGCTCATTGAAACAACAGCCATGTCGCTCCCCTAGGACACTCTGTCCTAACTGTGATACAACCAGTCTTTGTTCTTACCCTATATGTAGTGTGTTTAGTGGAGAAACAACAAATACCAATTTTAAATGTTCGACTCCTCTAGGTATCTAGACTACTATCTTCTGCACCCGAGTTAAGTGGTCTCACAATACAGCGTAGAGGCAGTTCCTGCCATGGAGTGAGTGAGTGATTGTTGTTTAACGCTAACTCAGCAATTTTTCTTCTACATAATGGCAAGAACAAGTTAATTTTAAATGGGATGATGATGAGATTCACTTTGTACTAGACCAGATTTTTATAGTGCTAGCTCACTGAAACAACAGTCTGTGGATGGACATGTCGCTCCACTCTGACATACTATTCCGATTCCGAGCCAACCAGTCTTTTCTCTTTCTCCTTAATGCTGCACGCTTAGCAGAGAAGCAACAAATACCAGGTTTGACTGTATTTATAAGTACTAACCTGTCTTAAAGCTACCGCTACAGCTCCAATCTGATACTGTATTTATAAGTAGTGACCTCTCTTAAAGCTACTGCTACAGCTCCAATCTGATACTGTATTTATAAGTACTGACCTGTCTTAAAGCTACTGCTACAGCTCCAATCTGATACTGTATTTATAAGTACTGACCTGTCTTAAAGCTACAGCTACAGCTCCAATCTGATACTGTATTTATAAGTACTGACCTGTCTTAAAGCTACTGCTACAGCTCCAATCTGATACTGTATTTATAAGTACTGACCAGTCTTAAAGCTACAGCTACAGCTCCAATCTGATACTGTATTTATAAGTACTGACCTGTCTTAAAGCTACTGCTACAGCTCCAATCTGATACTGTATTTATAAGTACTGACCTGTCTTAAAGCTACTGCTACAGCTCCAATCTGATACTGTATTTATAAGTACTGACCTGTCTTAAAGCTACTGCTACAGCTCCAATCTGATACTGTATTTATAAGTACTGACCTGTCTTAAAGCTACTGTTACAGCTCCAATCTGATACTGTATTTATAAGTACTGACCTGTCTTAAAGCTACTGCTACAGCTCCAATCTGATACTGTATTTATAAGTACTGACCTGTCTTAAAGCTACTGTTACAGCTCCAATCTGATACTGTATTTATAAGTACTGACCTGTCTTAAAGCTACTGCTACAGCTCCAATCTGATACTGTATTTATAAGTACTGACCTGTCTTAAAGCTACTGTTACAGCTCCAATCTGATACTGTATTTATAAGTACTGACCTGTCTTAAAGCTACTGCTACAGCTCCAATCTGATACTGTATTTATAAGTACTGACCTGTCTTAAAGCTACTGCTACAGCTCCAATCTGATACTGTATTTATAAGTACTGACCTGTCTTAAAGCTACCACTACAGCTCCAATCTGATACTGTATTTATAAGTACTGACCTGTCTTAAAGCTACTGCTACAGCTCCAATCTGATACTGTATTTATAAGTACTGACCTGTCTTAAAGCTACCGCTACAGCTCCAATCTGATACTGTATTTATAAGTACTGACCTGTCTTAAAGCTACTGCTACAGCTCCAATCTGATACTGTATTTATAAGTACTGACCTGTCTTAAAGCTACTGCTACAGCTCCAATCTGATACTGTATTTATAAGTACTGACCTGTCTTAAAGCTACTGCTACAGCTCCAATCTGATACTGTATTTATAAGTACTGACCTGTCTTAAAGCTACCGCTACAGCTCCAATCTGATACTGTATTTATAAGTACTGACCTGTCTTAAAGCTACCGCTACAGCTCCAATCTGATACTGTATTTATAAGTACTGACCTGTCTTAAAGCTACCGCTACAGCTCCAATCTGATACTGTATTTATAAGTACTGACCTGTCTTAAAGCTACTGCTACAGCTCCAATCTGATACTGTATTTATAAGTACTGACCTGTCTTAAAGCTACCGCTACAGCTCCAATCTGATACTGTATTTATAAGTACTGACCTGTCTTAAAGCTACTGCTACAGCTCCAATCTGATACTGTATTTATAAGTACTGACCTGTCTTAAAGCTACTGCTACAGCTCCAATCTGATACTGTATTTATAAGTACTGACCTGTCTTAAAGCTACAACTACAGCTCCAATCTGATACTGTATTTATAAGTACTGACCTGTCTTAAAGCTACAGCTACAGCTCCAATCTGATACTGTATTTATAAGTACTGACCTGTCTTAAAGCTACTGCTACAGCTCCAATCTGATACTGTATTTATAAGTACTGACCTGTCTTAAAGCTACTGCTACAGCTCCAATCTGATACTGTATTTATAAGTACTGACCTGTCTTAAAGCTACAACTACAGCTCCAATCTGATACTGTATTTATAAGTACTGACCTGTCTTAAAGCTACAACTACAGCTCCAATCTGATACTGTATTTATAAGTACTGACCAGTCTTAAAGCTACAACTACAGCTCCAATCTGATACTGTATTTATAAGTACTGACCTGTCTTAAAGCTACAACTACAGCTCCAATCTGATACTGTATTTATAAGTACTGACCAGTCTTAAAGCTACAACTACAGCTCCAATCTGATACTGTATTTATAAGTTCTGACCTGTCTTAAAGCTACTGCTACAGCTACAATCTGATACTGTATTTATAAGTAGTGACCTGTCTTAAAGCTACAACTACAGCTCCAATCTGATACTGTATTTATAAGTACTGACCAGTCTTAAAGCTACAACTACAGCTCCAATCTGATACTGTATTTATAAGTACTGACCTGTCTTAAAGCTACAACTACAGCTCCAATCTGATACTGTATTTATAAGTTCTGACCTGTCTTAAAGCTACTGCTACAGCTACAATCTGATACTGTATTTATAAGTACTGACCTGTCTTAAAGCTACAGCTACAGCTCCAATCTGATACTGTATTTATAAGTACTGACCTGTCTTAAAGCTACCACTACAGCTCCAATCTGATACTGTATTTATAAGTACTGACCTGTCTTAAAGCTACTGCTACAGCTCCAATCTGATACTGTATTTATAAGTAGTGACCTGTCTTAAAGCTACTGCTACAGCTCCAATCTGATACTGTATTTATAAGTACTGACCTGTCTTAAAGCTACTGCTACAGCTACAATCTGATACTGTATTTATAAGTAGTGACCTGTCTTAAAGCTACTGCTACAGCTACAATCTGATACTGTATTTATAAGTAGTGACCTGTCTTAAAGCTACAACTACAGCTCCAATCTGATACTGTATTTATAAGTACTGACCAGTCTTAAAGCTACAACTACAGCTCCAATCTGATACTGTATTTATAAGTACTGACCTGTCTTAAAGCTACAACTACAGCTCCAATCTGATACTGTATTTATAAGTACTGACCTGTCTTAAAGCTACTGCTACAGCTCCAATCTGATACTGTATTTATAAGTACTGACCAGTCTTAAAGCTACAACTACAGCTCCAATCTGATACTGTATTTATAAGTACTGACCTGTCTTAAAGCTACAACTACAGCTCCAATCTGATACTGTATTTATAAGTACTGACCTGTCTTAAAGCTACAACTACAGCTCCAATCTGATACTGTATTTATAAGTACTGACCAGTCTTAAAGCTACAACTACAGCTCCAATCTGATACTGTATTTATAAGTACTGACCTGTCTTAAAGCTACAACTACAGCTCCAATCTGATACTGTATTTATAAGTACTGACCTGTCTTAAAGCTACAACTACAGCTCCAATCTGATACTGTATTTATAAGTACTGACCAGTCTTAAAGCTACAACTACAGCTCCAATCTGATACTGTATTTATAAGTACTGACCTGTCTTAAAGCTACTGCTACAGCTCCAATCTGATACTGTATTTATAAGTACTGACCTGTCTTAAAGCTACTGCTACAGCTCCAATCTGATACTGTATTTATAAGTACTGACCTGTCTTAAAGCTACAACTACAGCTCCAATCTGATACTGTATTTATAAGTACTGACCAGTCTTAAAGCTACAACTACAGCTCCAATCTGATACTGTATTTATAAGTACTGACCTGTCTTAAAGCTACTGCTACAGCTCCAATCTGATACTGTATTTATAAGTACTGACCTGTCTTAAAGCTACCACTACAGCTCCAATCTGATACTGTATTTATAAGTACTGACCTGTCTTAAAGCTACTGCTACAGCTCCAATCTGATACTGTATTTATAAGTACTGACCTGTCTTAAAGCTACTGCTACAGCTCCAATCTGATACTGTATTTATAAGTACTAACCTGTCTTAAAGCTACAACTACAGCTCCAATCTGATACTGTATTTATAAGTACTGACCTGTCTTAAAGCTACAACTACAGCTCCAATCTGATACTGTATTTATAAGTACTGACCTGTCTTAAAGCTACTGCTACAGCTCCAATCTGATACTGTATTTATAAGTACTGACCTGTCTTAAAGCTACTGCTACAGCTCCAATCTGATACTGTATTTATAAGTACTGACCTGTCTTAAAGCTACTGCTACAGCTCCAATCTGATACTGTATTTATAAGTACTGACCTGTCTTAAAGCTACTGCTACAGCTCCAATCTGATACTGTATTTATAAGTACTGACCTGTCTTAAAGCTACTGCTACAGCTCCAATCTGATACTGTATTTATAAGTACTGACCTGTCTTAAAGCTACTGCTACAGCTCCAATCTGATACTGTATTTATAAGTACTGACCTGTCTTAAAGCTACTGCTACAGCTCCAATCTGATACTGTATTTATAAGTACTGACCTGTCTTAAAGCTACCACTACAGCTCCAATCTGATACTGTATTTATAAGTACTGACCTGTCTTAAAGCTACTGCTACAGCTCCAATCTGATACTGTATTTATAAGTACTGACCTGTCTTAAAGCTACTGCTACAGCTCCAATCTGATACTGTATTTATAAGTACTGACCTGTCTTAAAGCTACTGCTACAGCTCCAATCTGATACTGTATTTATAAGTACTGACCTGTCTTAAAGCTACTGCTACAGCTCCAATCTGATACTGTATTTATAAGTACTGACCTGTCTTAAAGCTACTGCTACAGCTCCAATCTGATACTGTATTTATAAGTACTAACCTGTCTTAAAGCTACTGCTACAGCTCCAATCTGATACTGTATTTATAAGTACTGACCTGTCTTAAAGCTACTGCTACAGCTCCAATCTGATACTGTATTTATAAGTACTGACCTGTCTTAAAGCTACTGCTACAGCTCCAATCTGATACTGTATTTATAAGTACTGACCAGTCTTAAAGCTACTGCTACAGCTCCAATCTGATACTGTATTTATAAGTACTGACCTGTCTTAAAGCTACTGCTACAGCTCCAATCTGATACTGTATTTATAAGTACTGACCTGTCTTAAAGCTACTGCTACAGCTCCAATCTGATACTGTATTTATAAGTACTAACCTGTCTTAAACCTACCACTACAGCTCCAATCTGATACTGTATTTATAAGTACTGACCTGTCTTAAAGCTACTGCTACAGCTCCAATCTGATACTGTATTTATAAGTACTGACCTGTCTTAAAGCTACCACTACAGCTCCAATCTGATACTGTATTTATAAGTACTGACCTGTCTTAAAGCTACTGCTACAGCTCCAATCTGATACTGTATTTATAAGTACTGACCTGTCTTAAAGCTACTGCTACAGCTCCAATCTGATACTGTATTTATAAGTACTGACCGGTCTTAAAGCTACTGCTACAGCTCCAATCTGATACTGTATTTATAAGTACTGACCTGTCTTAAAGCTACAGCTACAGCTACAATCTGATACTGTATTTATAAGTACTGACCTGTCTTAAAGCTATCGCTACAGCTCCAATCTGATACTGTATTTATAAGTACTGACCTGTCTTAAAGCTACTGCTACAGCTCCAATCTGATACTGTATTTATAAGTACTGACCTGTCTTAAAGCTATCGCTACAGCTCCAATCTGATACTGTATTTATAAGTACTGACCTGTCTTAAAGCTATCGCTACAGCTCCAATCTGATACTGTATTTATAAGTACTGACCTGTCTTAAAGCTATCGCTACAGCTACAATCTGATACTGTATTTATAAGTACTGACCTGTCTTAAAGCTATCGCTACAGCTCCAATCTGATACTGTATTTATAAGTACTGACCTGTCTTAAAGCTACTGCTACAGCTCCAATCTGATACTGTATTTATAAGTACTGACCTGTCTTAAAGCTACTGCTATAGTTCCAATCTGATACTGTATTTATAAGTACTGACCTGTCTTAAAGCTACTGCTACAGCTCCAATCTGATACTGTATTTATAAGTACTGACCTGTCTTAAAGCTACTGCTACAGCTCCAATCTGATACTGTATTTATAAGTACTGACCTGTCTTAAAGCTACTGCTACAGCTCCAATCTGATACTGTATTTATAAGTACTGACCTGTCTTAAAGCTACTGCTACAGCTCCAATCTGATACTGTATTTATAAGTTCTAACCTGTCTTAAAGCTACTGCTACAGCTCCAATCTGATACTGTATTTATAAGTACTGACCTGTCTTAAAGCTACTGCTACAGCTCCAATCTGATACTGTATTTATAAGTACTGACCTGTCTTAAAGCTACTGCTACAGCTCCAATCTGATACTGTATTTATAAGTACTGACCTGTCTTAAAGCTACTGCTACAGCTCCAATCTGATACTGTATTTATAAGTACTGACCTGTCTTAAAGCTACTGCTACAGCTCCAATCTGATACTGTATTTATAAGTACTGACCTGTCTTAAAGCTACTGCTACAGCTCCAATCTGATACTGTATTTATAAGTTCTAACCTGTCTTAAAGCTACTACTACAGCTCCAATCTGATACTGTATTTATAAGTACTGACCTGTCTTAAAGCTACTGCTACAGCTCCAATCTGATACTGTATTTATAAGTACTGACCTGTCTTAAAGCTACTGCTACAGCTCCAATCTGATACTGTATTTATAAGTACTGACCTGTCTTAAAGCTACTGCTACAGCTCCAATCTGATACTGTATTTATAAGTACTGACCTGTCTTAAAGCTACTGCTATAGTTCCAATCTGATACTGTATTTATAAGTTCTAACCTGTCTTAAAGCTACCGCTACAGCTCCAATCTGATACTGTATTTATAAGTACTGACCTGTCTTAAAGCTACAGCTACAGCTCCAATCTGATACTGTATTTATAAGTACTGACCTGTCTTAAAGCTACTGCTACAGCTCCAATCTGATACTGTATTTATAAGTTCTAACCTGTCTTAAAGCTACTGCTACAGCTCCAATCTGATACTGTATTTATAAGTACTGACCTGTCTTAAAGCTACTGCTACAGCTCCAATCTGATACTGTATTTATAAGTACTGACCAGTCTTAAAGCTACTGCTACAGCTCCAATCTGATACTGTATTTATAAGTACTGACCAGTCTTAAAGCTACTGCTACAGCTCCAATCTGATACTGTATTTATAAGTACTGACCTGTCTTAAAGCTACAACTACAGCTCCAATCTGATACTGTATTTATAAGTACTGACCTGTCTTAAAGCTACTGCTACAGCTCCAATCTGATACTGTATTTATAAGTTCTAACCTGTCTTAAAGCTACTGCTACAGCTCCAATCTGATACTGTATTTATAAGTACTGACCTGTCTTAAAGCTACTGCTACAGCTCCAATCTGATACTGTATTTATAAGTTCTAACCTGTCTTAAAGCTACTGCTACAGCTCCAATCTGATACTGTATTTATAAGTACTGACCAGTCTTAAAGCTACTGCTACAGCTCCAATCTGATACTGTATTTATAAGTACTGACCTGTCTTAAAGCTACAACTACAGCTCCAATCTGATACTGTATTTATAAGTACTGACCTGTCTTAAAGCTACTGCTACAGCTCCAATCTGATACTGTATTTATAAGTTCTAACCTGTCTTAAAGCTACTGCTACAGCTCCAATCTGATACTGTATTTATAAGTTCTAACCTGTCTTAAAGCTACTGCTACAGCTCCAATCTGATACTGTATTTATAAGTTCTAACCTGTCTTAAAGCTACTGCTACAGCTCCAATCTGATACTGTATTTATAAGTACTGACCTGTCTTAAAGCTACAACTACAGCTCCAATCTGATACTGTATTTATAAGTACTGACCTGTCTTAAAGCTACAGCTACAGCTCCAATCTGATACTGTATTTATAAGTACTGACCTGTCTTAAAGCTACCGCTACAGCTCCAATCTGATACTGTATTTATAAGTACTGACCTGTCTTAAAGCTACAGCTACAGCTCCAATCTGATACTGTATTTATAAGTACTGACCTGTCTTAAAGCTACAACTACAGCTCCAATCTGATACTGTATTTATAAGTACTGACCTGTCTTAAAGCTACAGCTACAGCTCCAATCTGATACTGTATTTATAAGTACTGACCTGTCTTAAAGCTACAGCTACAGCTCCAATCTGATACTGTATTTATAAGTACTGACCTGTCTTAAAGCTACAGCTACAGCTCCAATCTGATACTGTATTTATAAGTACTGACCTGTCTTAAAGCTACCGCTACAGCTCCAATCTGATACTGTATTTATAAGTACTGACCTGTCTTAAAGCTACAGCTACAGCTCCAATCTGATACTGTATTTATAAGTACTGACCTGTCTTAAAGCTACAACTACAGCTCCAATCTGATACTGTATTTATAAGTACTGACCTGTCTTAAAGCTACAGCTACAGCTCCAATCTGATACTGTATTTATAAGTACTGACCTGTCTTAAAGCTACTGCTACAGCTCCAATCTGATACTGTATTTATAAGTACTGACCTGTCTTAAAGCTACAGCTACAGCTCCAATCTGATACTGTATTTATAAGTACTGACCTGTCTTAAAGCTACAGCTACAGCTACAATCTGATACTGTATTTATAAGTACTAACCTGTCTTAAAGCTACTGCTACAGCTCCAATCTGATACTGTATTTATATGTACTGACCTGTCTTAAAGCTACTGCTACAGCTACAATCTGATACTGTATTTATAAGTACTGACCTGTCTTAAAGCTACTGCTACAGCTACAATCTGATACTGTATTTATAAGTACTGACCTGTCTTAAAGCTACTGCTACAGCACCAATCTGATGTTGATGTGGTCCACCTTGTAAGGCAGGGAAGACACCATTGTTGATACGTTTCTCGTAATCGTACATGATTTCTTTCCCTTTCTTGTCGACACCTTTCAAACCTTTCCGGTAGAAAATCATTCCAGATCTGTAAGTAAGTTTAGCTTGATTAACAGTATTTGGTACTTTTCAATGGTGCTAATTTATAAGCTGCTGATATAAATTTATTACAACCATTTAATCTTGAAATCACAAAAGTTGCTTTTAAATAACTTGAATTGATATTATTTGCTTTTACTCCAGTTAGCTGACCAAAATCCAGTGTATAGTGCTCGACTAGTACAAACAGATATATAATTATTTTTTTTATTTCACATTAATCCTTAACCTAGCCAAAAAACATTGCTGACTAAGAATTTAACAATATTTAGTTTTTCAGTCATTAATCTGTAATGCAGTTTATATATATCCCGATTACGAGGCAACCAGTCTTTGTTCTTTCTCCTTAATGATGTGTGCTTATAGCTGAAAAGCAACAAATACCAATTTTATAGTCTTTTGCTCAAACTAATCTATGATACTTGAGAGTACACTTACCATCAATACCATAAGGAGCCCCGAGATCTTAATCAAACTTACCTTGGTCCTCCATGTTTTTTATGTGTTGTTGTGGTAAGAATGTCAGCTTATTCAAATGAATCAGGTATAATTTCAGCAGCTGAGTTCACCCCCAGTTTTTAGTGCGGTTAGTGTTACTCGATCTTTAGTTTTATATACATGTATGTTTTGTAGATCATTGTTTGTTCTTTTCTACTTTTTCTTTTGGCCATTGTGTTGTTTGTTCTTCGATATACGGATTCTGATTACCCCTTTGGTATCTTCAAACTCTTCTTACCTTGGTCCCCTTAGGTTTTATGTGTCTCCATGGTAACAATATCAGAATGTTCAAATGGACCAGGTATAATTTTAGCAGCTCAGACTTACCTTGGCCCCCGGAGTGTTTTATGTGTTGTCGTGGTAACAATATCAGAATGTTCAAATGGACCAGGTATAATTTCAGCAGCTACAAGCCCTGATATATGTGACATGTCGGCTAACATTATAGCTTTTACTTCATCACAGATCTAAAATAAAATATAATGATATCCATTAACATTGTACAATTGACTTCAATATTGAGTGGCTGATTTATGGTGCTTAATGGCACTTTCAACAATATTTCAGTTATATCGTGGCAGGCAGTTTTATTGGTGGAGGAAAGACGAAAGTCTCTGACAAACTTTATCGCTTAATGTTGTACACCTCGCCTGAGCGGGATTCAATCTCACAAAATTAGTAGTGATAGTCACTGATTACACAGGTAGTTGTATATCCAACTACCATACGATCATGACCACGAAGGCACTGATTTCAATATTGAATAGTTTTACTGCTAACAGGTATCAGACAACATCTATTGAAAAGCTGCAGTTTTTTCCACTGTGCTTTTTTTTATAGAAAACAATAAAACTATATTATTTTGACTTTTAAAAGAAGTTTTCTCTGTTATAAGTAGACATGTTTTCTACATAAACTTATACATGTAGTCCATAAAGATGACACACTTCTTACATCCAAAGCCTTTCTTTGCCCAACAAAGGAGAGGTCTCATAAGGGGAGATTACTAGACTGGTACCTAATCACTTATAACAAATTCTGATGCATCCGACTTGCTTGACGGAATATGTCGTAGCTCTTTCATAAATATTTATTAAAGTCTGAACATCATAATTTCATGTGTTAAAGAAACATGGGATACTATTAAAATATTTCATTTCATTTTGGTGACAACAATATAGCTTTGATTGTAAAGTAGTTGGATTTATATCTCTCTATGTAATCAAAGTCCATCACTGTGTGAGTTTGACTCAAAACCATTGAGGTGTACTTGATGTGACCTCATGTAATACAGATTTGTCAGTTACTTGAAGAATGTTGTATGTTTACTCTATATACTTTGCTTCATTCATCTATTGTGAAAGAAGTTAAATTTCATGGATCCAAATCTTCGAAATGGTATTTTCTTAATTCATAAAAATGAAAATATAATATAAAAATTAAAAACATTGTGTTGTTCCTGTATTACCTCTCTATAGACTTTATAATCTAGAAGTCTGGAGTATGCTGTCGTACCAGCAATGATTAATTTTGGACGGAATAATTTGGCCGATTTTCTCATACCATCATAGTCTATAAGTCCTGTTTTAGGCTGAAAATAAAACAACATACAAAACATACAATTATCTTTGGACTTTAAAAATAAACAAAATATTAATCCATTTCACACAAAACCCAGTAAAATTTAAATAGACTGAGTACAGCAGATTCCACTTTATTGCACACTGAATAATTACATAATCTACTTTATTATAAGTTGAATAATTTCATAGATGTAATAACTACACCATATTATATTGCTGTTAAAAAAATAATTACACAATCCACTTAATTACTTTTGGAAAAATAGCATAATCCACTTAATTGCATTTTGAATACATTTTTTTGTAATTGCATATTCCACTTTACATATTGAATAATTGCAATTCCACTTTTTTTACATACTGAATAATTGCATATTCCACTTTTTTTACATACTGAATAATTGCATAATCCATTATTCAATTATTCAGCACAAAATATATTTGTTATTTAATCTCCACCAAATACATGAAGTAAATAAGCATATACCATTCACAGAAAAAGTTTCTTCCCAATTTTTATAGGGTTCTATGTTAAACTTTGCTTTGCTGTGGTGGCCATCTTGGAATTACAATCTGCACAAAAAACTCAATATTTGTGAAGGAACATCTTAGGATCATTTACATCACATTTAATTTAAAGTTTCTTATTTACTAGTTTCTAAATGAAAGAGTTTCTAAGATCAGGCAATCAAAAGTACAATTTTGACTATGGCAGTCATGCTGAATCACTGATGAGGTGAATCAAAGGCACTTTACTATAAACTTTATTTCCATTTGGCCCATTAATTTCAGAGAAGATTTACGACCAAGAGAGACACAGCCATCACAATGAGCACCGGTCCTCTGGCCCAACACCAGTTAAATTTTGTTCAGATCAGTACATATTCAGTTTTTTATAAGAACTATACAAAAATAAATTTAAGAATTTGATTCGGACCAGTAAATTCAAATTTTCATTTCGAGGACTGGAGACAAAAATTATTTGATTTGATTTATTGTGCTTAACGCCACTTTCAACAATATTTCAGCTACATCATGGCGACCAGTTTTAGTGGTGGAAGAAGCCGGAGTACCCGGAGAGAAACCACTGACCATGGGCAAGCAATTTACAAAGCCAGGCGCGAACCCACGCAGTATTGGTGATAGGCTTGTATGAGTTGTTAGGTAATCGAGACAAAAATGAGATTTATGTCTTCAGAAATGAAACAATAACTGAAGTACATGTTCCATACAGAATCTATTAAATTACAGAAATTACTTGAGATAAAATTGTGCATTTGTTCTGTAGTTTTTAATTTTTTTGAAGAACTAAATACAGTCAAACCTGTATTAAGAGGTCAACTTTGGTCTTTTAAGACAGGTGACCTCTAAAAAGAGGTTCATTTCATATGAAATTTTCTATGACAGGACAAGAAAAAGATGACCTTCTAAAACAGGTGACCCCTTGGGCAGGTTTGATTGATTGATTTGTGGTGTTTTAATGTCACTTTCAGCAATATTTCAGCTATATCATGGCGATCAGTTTTAGTGGTGGAAGAAGCCGGAGTACCCAGAGAGAACCATCGACCATGGGCAAGCAACTGGTAAACGTTATCACTTGCGGCTGCAAGTCGAATGCACCTTGCTTTGTAATTTACAAAGCCAAGTGCAAACCCACGCCGTATTGGTGATAGGCTTGTATGAGTTGTTAGGTAATCCAACTACCTAACTCATTGAGCCATCCGGGCCCTACAACTACCTAACTCATTGAGCCACCCGGGCCCTACAACTACCTAACACATTGAGCCACCCAGGCCCTCTACAACTACCTAACTCATTGAGCCACCCAGGCTCTCTACAACTACTGAACTCATTGAGCCACCCGGGCCCTGTACAACTATATAACTCATTGAGCCACCCGGGTCCTGTACAACTACCTAACTCATTGAGCCACCCAGGCCCTCTACAACTACCTAACTCATTGAGCCACCCGGGCCCTGTACAACTACCTAACTCATTGAGCCACCCGGGCCCTACAACTACCTAACTCATTGAGCCACCCGGGCCCTACAACTACCTAACTCATTGAGCCACCCGGGCCCTACAACTACCTAACTCATTGAGCCACCTGGGTCCTACAACTACCTAACTCATTGAGCCACCCGGGCTCTACAACTACCTAACTCATTGATTGTACACAAATTACTCACATGAATTTTATATGGCATAGATTCAAAGTATATAGAAGTAGCAGAAATTCTCTTAGTGTCTGTCATAAACCCATGTGTTAAACTGTAGAAAGAAAATATTACATGATACATTTGTAAGTTCAAATTTACACAGTATGATATAGCTCTGTAATACTTAAGGGAGCACTCCATAGTTTAAACACTTTTTTGTCTTAACAAGTGATCACTAATTAGTCTTTGACTTAATTTTTTCCCCCTACTTGGCCGAAAGCCAAATTAAAAAAAATTGACTATTTATTCAAACAAATTCTTTCAAAATTTTCACTTGTCCGAATCCGAAATTAGGGCAAGTGGATTAGTGCAAAGACTAATTATAAATTGAAACTGACAAAAACCAAAATAAAAAGAGATTAAAGATTATGTACAACATGGAAAGAAATTGATGATCAGCAACATTTTTTCATAAATTGTATATAAAAAAAAACAAAAAAAAAAACTCTGAAATTAGAAAGGAGTACTGTGAAATCACTTTTTATTCGTTGGGGTACCAATTTTCGTGGTTTTCGTGGGTAGGCTGATCCATGAAATTAAGAATTCAACGAACAATGAAACTTGGGAAGCAGCTCGACATCGATATACAAAAAAATGTATTGGCAAATGCTGTCCTCGAGTGACCTCAACTTTCTGGAGAAGCTGCATAGGGTACAATTGACAATTTTAATGACAAAATAAGTACAAGCATTCCTTTTAATGGGTTATAATCCACGTGAACATGTGAATTATTTGATTGTGAATGCATGCGTAAAAACTACTGAAATGTTTACATGTGAATAGATTTTAATAACTTCCGGTTATAAAAATCAAATGTACTTCCAAACCATACACTGATGGTGACACACTTCCAAGTGTTGTATAAACATTTTTCAATTAAAGTAACACCCTTGCTTCAATAAACATATTTTATCACCTTTCTTTAAACAATTAATGATTAATTATTCATACGTTACCTGTACATTTGCCCCGGGAACAGGATTAATCTTGTGACACAACGAGTGAGAAAAAACACTTTATAGCTCTTTTTTTAGTTGTGAAAAATAAAAATTGAAAATAAAATAGAGAGTAAATATTTGTAAGACGTAAAAACGAATTTAATATATATAAGGAAATTGCTAGTTTACGTGCTAATAAAGTTATTTCATTAGATTTTTTTTTATTTTCAAAATCGGTCAAATAAATTCTGCTAAATTTACAAATGCCGAAATTTTCTACAACTGTCAAAATGAAACTTATATAAATAGGTTGAAAATATAAAATTCACAAATTTAATTGGGTACAAAAACAAAATCCACGAATTTACGAATCCACGAACTTGTAATTTTTAACCAAACCACGAAAATTGATGCCCACGAAGAAAAGTACTTTCACAGTAACTCTTTTCTAAAGTTTACCCTGGTCTTACTTAAGATTTAACATTACAAACATTTAAATACATTTAAAATCCTAGGGACTGTCGTGGTCGTATGGTAGTTGGATTTACAACTACCTGTGCAATCAGTGCCTATCACAACTAAAGTCGTGAGTTCAAACCCCACTCATGCAAGGTGTACTCAATACAACATTATGTGATGAAGCTTGTCAGTGACTTGTGACAGGTCGGTGGTTTTCCCAGAGTACTCCCGTTTCTCCACCAATAAAACTTACCGCCGCGATATTACTGAAATATTGTTGAAAGTGGCGTTAAACAACAAAACACCCTCCCCCTGAATACCATAAAACAATATCTACTTACTGTCCTCCATCTGGTAAATCTAATCCCATGATTCTATCATGAGGCTGTAGTAGACCAGTAAATACTTCAAAGTTAGCAGGACTACCTGAGTATGGCTGTACATTCACACCCCACTTTGCTGGGTCTAACTTAAAACATTCTAAAGCTCTTCTCTGACATAGTCGTTCTATATCATCTATATACTTGTTCCCACCATAGTACCTGAAATATAAACAGATTCTTCAGTTGTGTACGATCTACCGATAATATTTGTCAAATGTTTCCCTTGCTATTTATTGATTAACAGCTAGGGATACTAGGTAAAAGCTGTAAACCTTCTAGTAAATTGTTTATAGCAAATTTCAATGTAATAAAATAATTATTTGTGAAAAAAAACTACAGTAGTCACCCTTTTTATAAGGCCAACCCTTCAGCAATGAAAAAGTGGCCTTATTTACGAGTGGTGTTCTCTCTTGAAGGGGATAATTTAGTAGTATTTTACTACTTATAAGAGAAGATTTTGTTTTGAAATTCAATTAATTTGAGTACATAAATGGCCCTAATAAATGCAAGATCCACACAGTACATTAAATTTAGCAATCATAGTAAAATGGGGTTTTTTTCAAAATGTTATAACAAATCAGAAACAAGACCACAAGTGGTGAAAGTATCAAACAATATCTCATTGTACTGTAAAGATTTGTCAATGATTCATGAAAATAAGTTATTGAAGCAAATAAGATTAAAAATTGATAAAAGGAAAGCAACTCCTGCATACACAAAAGTGACATGTATGAAAATTAATTAATATGTAATTATAAATGATGAAGTAGATTTAAACTTAAAATATGTTGTTGTTACCTAGCTCCTGGGTATCCTTCAGAGTACTTGTTAGTTAGACATGATCCCAGAACTTCTGTTACAGCTCGACTGGTGAAATTCTGAAATTAAAATTAATATCAGCTGACTTTTTAAAATTATGCTTGGACTAATTTGACATTGTGTCCTATACTGCAAATATTTTTAGCAGATTTGTTTTTTTTTTTTTTTCAAATTCCAACAAGTTACAAATCAATAAATACATAATATAAAAGTTGAATTAATAGAAATATATAATACCACATAAATATATACATAATGCAATATTGGTTCTCAAAAAATTATATCACAAAAGTATCATGTAAATTCATATTGCGAGTTTGTTGGATTTTTTTTTAAAGAGAATGAAAGAAAGGAAATAGAACTTCTTCCATTATTACAGCATTTTAACCCCGCTGAACAAGTGGATTAAAATGTCTCGTGCCTTTCTCCGCATGTTGTCAAATCGGTAAATTTTGAAGGATTTTTAAATAAAGTTCGTGTTAAATAATGGGAGAAACAAATTCTCCTTCAGTTGCCCATGTCACTGATATATTTTCAATATACCGTAGATTCGAGCCCCGTTCGGGTCAAACCAAAGACTATAAAATTGGTATTTGTTGCTTCTCATCTAAGCATGTAGCAAACCAAAGACTATAGAAGAAACCAGCAATAAGGAGAAAGAGCAAAGACTGGTGGCTTGGAATCAGGATAATATATCTAAGTGGGGTGACATGTCTATCCGTGGACTGTTCGTTTCAGTGAGCTAGCACTATAAAAATCCAACTTAAAGCGTGTTGTTCTAGTACAAAGGGGACCTCATCATCATCTCATTGATAATTAACTTGTTCTTGCCATGATATGGCTGAAACATTGTTGAGTTGGCATTAAACAACAATCACTCACTCACTATATTAAACCTAGTCAAAGACTGGAACTATTGGTTCCCTGTTCAAGTTTTAAGGCAGCGAATGGATCCAAAATAGACAGTAACATTTATATGAAAGAAAATTTCATAAAATCTGGAAATAATTAATGCATACAGTCAAACCTCTATATAACAAATCACTTTCTATAAAGGGCACCTCTATATAACAAATCACTGTCTATAAAGGGCAGCCTCATTTTTTTCCTGTTAATAAATTAAGTGATTATAATTTTAACCTGCATGGGTCATTATCAAAATATTTGCACTTTTCTGTTGTTATGCAATTAAAAGACAAATATCAACCAAACTGATTGGAGAAAACATGTTTTGCATGAAGGCACATCTTTCTATAGTTTTATCATCTAAATCCAGATTGGTCCAATTGCGAATTTATACTTGCTACACAAAGACCTGTTTTTTCCTTGGTGTTACATGTTATTTTTCCAGAATGACTTACTTCTGGTCAATTAAACTATTCAGATGTAATGATTTTATTTGATCTTTATATTATTTTTGAACTATTCCTAAAACTCTAATAGCACAACATTATTTTTGCTTGATATATATTGAAATTTAAAAAGAAAATTAGCATAAACCTGCTGTTACAGAATTTCATGTCTGTGGTGTTACCTTTCCTATTAAGGCTGGGTAAGAGTTATCTGTCTTGTCATATTTGAAGCAAAAATAGTTTCTCCCTTTGCTTATTTCCCATACCTGTTAACCCTCCCCCTTTTCGCGGGAATCTCCCACGTAAGAGCCTTATCTCCCGCATGGACTGGGTCTCATGCGCGGTAGACATTAATCTCCAGCACACACCTTTTCCTCCCGTACGATCTCCCCCCAACAAAAAAATCAAGTACAATGAAATCTTGACCTACATTTTGTGATCAACATTTCTGGAAATTCCCCATTTGGAACTCCCGCGCTGATGAAAAACGCAGAGAGAAACGAATGGTAAAGGTGTTTAAATGATATCCGGTTATTGATCAGTTTGACACCTTTACAGGTAAATTGGGTCATGGAGATTAATTAAGGTGTTGATGATTATACAACAATTATCCACTGATTGACAGTTAATTGGGGATAAGGAAGTGGGTTTGTGGCACACGCTTAGATGATTAGAAGTGTGATAGCGGCAATTAAAAATAGTTATAAACCGTTGTGCAACCAGGAGTCGGACAACCTTTGATGCCGAGGAAAACTTCTTATTTCGATCAAACGTGCAATGAATTCATCTCGGATTGAGTTGCTATGGCTTGTTTGGGACCAAAGCCGAACAAAGTATTATTTAAGGACTAAGTTCCAGGATGGAATTGATAAACCACAAAAATGCCAAAACGTATCACCCAACGCACCAGCAGCAAAGTGACTTTAATTTTAGTGCTCTATGACTTTATTGTTCAGAGCATTCTGTCTTCATTATTATTGCTTTGTTATAACCATATGATTATGAATGATTATGAATAAATTATAAATACAGTTTTTATCCTTCATTCATCATATGAAACACTACTAATAAGACAGAAATGTAAACAAAAATATATTGAAATGGGATGCAGTTGGTTCAATACTGAAACAAACAAAAAGAAAACATCAATTAACAATAAAAACATGCATCAGATACGTCGATAACAAATCTCCAGTTTATGAGACCAAATCTCCAGCCAAAAATTTACAAATCTCCAGTTGTAGCATAGCAACTCTATCACATGTATGCAACTACAAGGTACAATTTTGTGCATTTAAAGGCAATGCACAAAATCTCCCCCTTAGAAGAGTTCGTAGGGGGAGATCTCCCCCTAGCAGTTCCCAGAGGTTAACAGGTATGATTTCTAGTTTCATGACATGTGGAGACGACAAAAACAAAAGTGATCCATAAACTAATATACAGCCGAAAAAGTACGTGCGATTAATATTAATATTATATTGAAAACATTTAAGAAAACAAAAAATATAGGTTGATAGTCGTGTTTTTTTCTTGAATTAAATGTTTACATTCATGAAGATGTTCCTGGTGTTACTTTTGTCATCTGTGGTGTTACCTCTTGTCAATGGTGTTACTTCATGTAAATTGTTTCATAAAAAGGATAAATAACATAATTGAAGTAAATTATATTATAGTTGAATAAAGTTGACTTTGATAACTATGTATAAATCATCTTTTCTTTATATAAAGTGAAACAAAATACAATTATGAAAACTTGTTTGTTTCATAATGCAGCTTAAATGGGACTCCACAACTACAACTACATATCCAAATATTGTGGAAAACAAAACTAGTGCTCCAAAGAAAATATTCTAAATGATGCATAATTTCCCTGTATATTATGTATGTAACCACTTTTTACATAAACATTATTTTTCATTTTCCTAAAAAGAATAATTTTATGTTAGTAACACCACAGACTGAAAGGTATGAGGGGGTGCTACATATCTAGAAATATTTTTTTTCATGGAGGTTTTCCCGACTGCATATTATGTGAATATGTCATTGTAATGTAGGAAAAACTAATAGGCTAGAGCAAAACGGGAACGAAAATATTTGATATCACCAAAATATGAACAGGAAAAGGTGCGTGTATTTTGATGACCCGCATATGAAGAGCAACTGTTCATATAAAGCACAAAATATTGTGTTCCCTCGAGTGGCCTTTATATACAGGTTTGACTGAGTATAAGTAACTTTATACCAGTGTCCTTTATATACAGGTTTGAGTGTAAATACTTTATACCATGTATTAATGCTTTACGATTACTTAATTACCTCAGAGGCTATCAGTTCTAGACCTCTAATTTGACGATTTTTTTCATTCTTGATAATTGCCAGTATTTCAGGGTCATCTTCTGCCAAAGGTTCATTACCCGTCCACAAAAGTCGTAGATTGTTCCTCAAGCAGACAGGACGTCTGAAAACCTACAGAAAAAATGTACATAAAATAAAGAAGTTCTGAACCTGTATATAAGAAGGATATACATTATAACTGAAGATGTCTAATTTAATCCACTTATGCATATTGACACTATCGTTTGATTATAAACTTATTTTCATTTCTGGTAGAAACCAGAATACAGTCAAACTTGCTGTATTGGTCTTAGCAGTCACGTACAAAATGTACTGTAAAGAGCCAGTTTAAAGTCGTCCTGACCTAGTTTTTGTGTTATTTTTACTCGAATAAGTGATCACCTCACTGACACGGTCAGCTGTCCACCCAAGTTTATCCTATCACATCATCTTACTGGGGGGGCCGTCGTGGCCATGATCGTATGGTAGTTGGATTACCTACCTATGCAATCAGTGCCTATCACCACTGATGTTGTGAGTTTGAATCTCAATCAGGCCAAGGTGTACAACATTATGTGATAAAGTTTGTCACTGACTTGCATCAGGTCAGTGGGTTTTTTCCGGGTCCTCCGGTTTCCTCCACCAATAAAACTGACCGCCACGATATAACTGAAATATCATTGAAAGTGGCGCTAAACTCCATAAAACCATTTTTTTTTATCTTACTAAATACTAGTACTCTAACAGTCACTTTTCACATCCACGACTTTCTTTCAAATTATTGAATGATATACTAATTAGCTGTGTCTAGGACAAAAGCCCCCTGACAAAAAAACAATAGTGAAAAGTATATATTTATGTAATTTTTTTTTTGTCATAATATTTTTTTGTCTTTGTTTAACTGTTCAGATATGTAAAATTGTATTCATATTTTATAACATGATTCAAGACATTTTTTACCTCTGTATTTTAATTTATTGTACCTTGTATTTAACCTCGGACTACATTTATATATTTGTATCGTTGCACACATAGCCCTCATCAAAGAAAGTAAAAACAAAAATAAAATTGTTTTATCTAAAAAAAAATCATCATGTATACCAAAGAGGATGAGAAAATAACTTTTGTCTGGGACTTTTGTCCTGTTCCCTAATTAGCCAATAAACTGTTATATTTTTTAATAAATTCACTAGGGCCATCAAATTATTAATTTCCTTGGCATATTATTAATTTCAGGGGTAAAGTATTAAATTTTAATAATTTTCCACTGAAATTCATTGTGACCCTTAGGGATTAATACTAAATCACAGATATTAGGATGACCTCAAGAAATTAAGTGTGATGCCATAAAATTAATACTTTACAAAGATTTTATCGATAATCTTTATATAATATAACTAAATGTACCTTCTGATAGTTCAGAAATATGTAAATTATTACAGACAGGAGTTGACAATTCAGTTGTAGATCTAAACCAATCTTAAATAAAAGGGGGCAATTGTCATATGCAGACATTTTTTTTTTGTCCTAAATTTTTGATTTTTTGTATATCATTTGATTTTTTGTATATTATTCAATTTTGTAGTTGAAATAAATACATGAAAAAAAGACAGTAATCTATCTACATTAATTTGTGACAGTTTTTGACACAATTAGAGTACGCTTCATCATTTGCTAATTAAAATAGTATAAATGTAATTGAACCATTTTGATTGTTATTTAATATTATTCAAAATTATCTTAATTAAGCTTAAGATGTCGCCATTGGAATTATTTACAAAAAAGTAACTCTGACAAATGTTAATTAAAGTAAATCTTATTCAAGTTAATTGGAGTCATTTTCAAATGACACAATAATATGAGCATTTTACATCAACCAAATACTGACCACCTTCAATAAGATGAAGATTATTTTTCAGATTTACTCATAAAAAAAAGAGTTCATAAAATTATATATTTAATTTTGCTGTACTGTAGTTGATAAAGAAGACATTAATTGTCATCTTGTTAACATTTTCAAAAGTATAGTTTTATATGAAATAAATAATACTAACTAATGCAGTATACACATGTACATGTAAGTCCCTTTTATAATGCCAGGGTCTGTCATGGCTGTGACAGCATGCCCATTTACCCTCTGCAGAGCATTTTTTACCCTAAAAATTGTAGGGACTTTCTATATGCAGGGGTACAAAGTTAAGGAAAAAACAGCAATTGTACCCCATTGTACCCCCAGTTTCAAAACTCAGTGGGCACCCTGCCGTGATTGTATGATAGTTGGATTTACAACTACCTATGTAATCAGCACCTATCACCATTCACCACTGATATTGTGAGTTCGAATCCCGGTCAGGGTAAGGTGTACAACATTATGTGATAAAGTTTGTCAGTGACTTGCGACAGGTTGGTGGTTTTCTCTGGGTCCTCCGGTTTCCTCCACCAATAAAACTGACCGCCCCGATATAGCTGAAATATTGTTGAATGTACACCATGAAACCAAACCATTTTATAATGCCATCCCTTCTGGTATAAAAAGGCGATCTCTCATGGATGAAATCAGATGATTAGAAATGATTAATCACTTGTGAGGTATTGTTGATATATTTTTAACCTATATATATATATTTGGCCTTTTACCATATTTATGTCTGATAAAGAGTGGTGGCCTTTGATGGGAGGGATGTAATAAGAGGGGGACTATTGTATAGGGGAATGTTGGAAGGGTCTGAATACTTTTGTCCACTCACTGTCTGCATACTCAATAATCAATCAATACATGTATTAATCCCACTAATACCTGTACTTTATTTGACACCATTCCTGTCTTAAAATATGACATAAAGTTGAAACGCACCAGACGCACCAGACGTTAACCAAGGATGACATTTAAAGGTGTTATATAGTAAAACATATCTACTGACTTTTGATCCAGTGTAATTATTACTAGTCAACAGAATTAAACAGGAACAATAAAAACAGGTTTAAATGGTACAATATGAGTCAATATTTGATCAAGTGCCCATTTTGGTACCTGGAAGCAAAATGTAATATAAAATTAATATTAGTAATTTTTTTTACCAGGATTTTAATTGAAATGTCAAAAGTATACTGTTGTTAGATAGAATAAACATTTTTGACTAAAAATTTGACCAGGGTCACATATAAAATATGCCTTTTCATTCCTAAAATTATCTGGATTTGCCTCCATTTTGTTACATGGTTCTAGCAGGAGAATTGTCTGGAGTGTGAGAGTCTCATACAGAATTCACTTGGATCAAATTTGAATATAATTGAGTCTTGAGAGATGATATTCAAGTTTTTATACTGAAGGACAAATGATTTGATTCCAGTAAGAATTTAATGCTTAAATTATAAATTAAAAGTTGGGGTGTCGGACGTAACAATATCTGTCCAACAAGAGAGGTTGACTAAATTGGAATTCGTTAAACTATAAGTGATGGTACAAAAACAGGCATGATCGTATCTGGGGAAAAAAGATAACTGTACGTTGTGAAATTATTGCAATAATCTGTACATAACATACATAGTATTAAAACTCGGCGAAAGCACAGGAATGTTAATTTCTGTCCGCATGCTACGAGCGACAATTGCGTCATATTATTTGCCCTTCTGAAGATTGCATACCGTTTACAACATCACGCTTTTACTACATCATGGTTTAGCGGTAATCCGGGCACTTGACTGCTGAAAATTGGACTTAAATCTGTCATGGCGTCTGAAGGGACAATATGTCTGCCGTCTGTCTCTGTAAGTTCTAAATGTCTGTGGCGAACTCAAGATACGAGCGAACTGCATGAAATGAGAAATCATTCAAACTAATTCAAGTTGTATTGTTTGTGTGACACTCCTTGACTGTTGAACAGAAGGCTATATTCATAGGTTTTTCAAACGAGAAGTGTTGTTTTGTAATGTCACGAAATACAATGTAACAACAAATTTGCGTACATTTACATCGTGGTCTGACAAATTTGGACAGAAACGTTCAGTTCAGACGCACTAAAGGACAGAAAATTACAAAATTGGCAGAGGTTTATTGCTTATAACTTAAAGAAAGGCTAAATAAAATGGAATGTAAATTCATCATTTGTCAGATAACATATAATTCTGTCTGCACAGGAGGTGTCTGTCTTTTGTTTGTCCCAACAAAGTTCATGTCCGTCTTTTGTTTGTCCCAACACAGACATGTCTGTCTACTGTTCGCCCAAAACCAAAACCTGAAATTTATTTTCTTTTTTGCAACTTGTTTTGCAAGCTTGTTCCTATCATTTAGCAAATTGAAATTTCATTTCTAATATTTGAAATCTACCAATTGATCTATCCAGGAATATGAAACAAAATCTGGTTTTGTCGCCTTGCCATAAAAAGTCTGTCCTTGTTCGTCCAACCATTTTACTGTTTTTCCTTATTATAGAAAATCTGTCTTATTATTTTTTTTAACTTTTTAAGATACATGTATGGATAGGATTTTAGATGCTGAAACTCCACTTTACACCACAATTCTAACAAACATAAATCTTTGTCCTGCTTATTATTCATAAAATAGTCTGTCCCTGTTCGTCCCAAACCTAATGCTACCACAATAAAGTTTAGAGGAAAATTTTTATTTTGTTGTCTTTTATTTATATTTTCTTGGTTAAAAATGAAAAGATGATGGTCTTAACTTGTCAGAAATCATGTTTTAAACACAAATGGATGATATCTAAAAATTGACAGGCATGTAACATATCCATGGGCACCATACCAAATAAGGACACCTACCGGTAAGTGTAAGTATGTCATCAGGTCATCAGTACTTACTAAAGACTCACTGGGTTAGAAATACAATGTATATAAATGTTTTTTTTAATTGATGTATATTTTGTGTACTTTATTCAAGAGTATACATATTTATAGTTTGAACAGTTTATTGAGAAAACACTCTGACACATATAAATGTGCAACATGTGGTCAAATAAACAAAATAATGTGTGAATTAACATGATGGAATAAACAAATGACCAACAGAATAATTAATACAAACATGCCCCATAAAAGTTATGACTAAATATACATGTACATTAAAGAGGCATTAGCTACGATTTTGACCAAAAAAATTATATGTTTTGGAAATTGGTAAATAGCTTCAAAATGATGAAATAAAGGTAAATATTTCACATTAAACAGTACCACTTTTCGCCTTTTGAGAATGAAAATTACCATTGATTTATTATTTCCTTGCAAGCAAATAATTTGACCTCGCTTTCTCCGTATGCAACTGACCTTACTAGTGACAGGTAAAAATGAATAATTTGTATTTTGTCGCTTACTTAAACTGCAAACTTGCATGGTTCTTTGTCTGTAATTAACGCTGACTAAAAGCAGATTCACAGAAAATAAGAAATAAGTGCATTGTTGTACTGATTTAATGACGATTCGGCAAACACCGTAAACAATGCTGATAATTAATAAGATGGCGTCCATTTCTTGATCGATCTCAAAACACGAGCAGTTGCACCTTTTCCCCCCAATGCAGGTACATTTCATAACATTTATAAAAGTTAAAGAAACACGTTTTATTAAGGCATCAATCATATCTGATAGTTTTTATGGGTAGCAAACATTTACGATTTTGGCAGATAATGCCCCTTTAATATACAAATGCTTAATAAAGCTGTAATTTTTCTTATAAACATTGCTACTTTTTCGTATAATTGAGAGTAGACCTATAAGTCTAATATAAGATGGATGGATTCTATAATAATTCGGTATATATTTGTTTCTTAATATTACAAAAAAATTTTGTTTCCACATAAGAACAGAATATTGAATTCTTAATTTCTATAACATTAGATGCTATTCATAGAAGATGCATACACACAGTCATACCTGCCAATGCTGTCACCTCTATTAAGCAGTCACATGTATATTTATTAAAAGATCACCCTTTTCTTGTACTGTATTATACAACACCCGTCATTTCGAAAATATAAAGGCAACATTTTCTACACAATTTAATTCGTGAAAACAAGAGAAACTAGTCGCTCACCTTTCATTCTGCTTTGAGGAAACTTAATATAGAACCTTCCATACATGTAGATGCTTCCTACCAAGTTTCGGTTCATTTTGCCAAGCAGTTTCAAAGGAGAAGATTTTTAGAAATCGACCAATCAGAAACAAGAATTGCATGTGGTGGCCACGCTTGCTAACCGATTGGGATGAAATGAGCAATCTTCATAGAGAACATTCCACAGAAATACTTCCTACCAAGTCTTGGTGGTAGCCATGTTTGCTAACCGATCGGGACGAAATGAGCAATCTTCATAGAGGACATTCCATAGATGATTCCTACCAAGTTTTGGTGGTAGCCATGTTTGCTAACCAATCGGGACGAAATGAGCAATCTTCATAGAGAACATTCCATAGATGCTTCCTACCAAGTTTCGGTTCATTTGGTCAAGCGGTTTCAGAGGAGAAGATTTTTTTAAATCGGCCAATCAGAAACAAGGATTGTCTGTGGTGGCCATGTTTGGTAATGGATCATAACAAAATGTGCACTCTTTAGAGAGGACCTTCCATAGATGCTTCCTACCAAGTTTCAGTTCATTTGGCTGAGGGTTTTCAGAGGAGAAGGTTAAAATGTGAAAAGTAAACGGATTACAGACGACAGAAGACGGACACCAAGTGATGGCAAAAGCTCATATTGCCTTTGGCAAGGTTTGCTAAAAAGAATATTAAAATGTGAATACCTACTTGTAATGTATAGAATAAACATACACTATATTAGCATTAGTTAATTTCTAAGGGAGATAATGGCAAGATTTATCTTTCTTTTAACAGAGGAAAAGATTTTTTTTAGAAATCAACCAATCAGAAACAAGAATTGCCTGTGGCGGCCATGTTTGTTAACCGATCGGGACAAAATGAGCAATCTTTATAGAGAACCTTCCATAGATGCTTCCTACCAAGTTTCGGTTCGTTTGGCCAAGCAGTTTCAAAGGAGAAGATTTTTAAAAATCGGCCAATCAGAAACAAGAATTTCCTGTGGTGGCCATGTTTGTTAATGGATCAGGACAAAATGAGCTATCTTTATAGAGGACTTTCCATAGATGCTTAATACCAAGTTTCAGTTCATTTGGACATGCGGTTTCAGAGGAAAAGATTTTTTTATAAATCAACCAATCAGAAACAAGAATTGCCTGTGGCGGCCATGTTTGTTAACGGATCGGGACGAAATGAGCAAACTTTATAGAGGCCCTTCCATAGATTCTCCCCACCAAGTTTCGATTCATTTGGCTATGCGGTTTCAGAGGAGAAGATTTAAAAAAATCGTCCAATCAGAAACAAGAATTGCCTGTGGTGGCCATGTTTGTTAATGGATTGGGACAAAATGAGCAATCTCAATAGAGGACCTTCCATAGATGCTGCCTACCAAGTTTCAGCTCATTTGGCTAAGGGGTTTCAGAGGAGAAGATTAAAATGTGAAAAGTTAACGGACGAATGACGCCAAGTGATGGCAAAAGCTCACATTGCCTTTGGCAAGGTGAGCTAAAAAATGAATGACAGTTGTAAAAAAAAACTTGATATATAACTGTTTGTGACCGGTCAGCGGTGCCGTTAAATATCATTTCTAATGAAAATTTTAACGAATATTTATGAATTGATGCACTAGATATTTAGAGTTTAAAAAACTTATCAAAAGATAATGAGACTTCAAACGAAAAGCAGTTCTCAGGTCTGTGGTCACACCTAATAACAAATGTAAAAGTCTGAAGTCAATAGCTAAAGGTCACAGGCCTCGGATCAACATAGTTTTATATATGAGTCTTTTCATCGATCAAAAAAGACTGTTCGGCATGTCCTGTAAAATGCTGAAGTGAAAATGAAACAGGGTCAATATCAGAATTAACAAAAGGTCACCTGACAGTTTTGGCACTAAGCCCGGGACAAGTAAAACTGGATTCGGATAAGTCAAATTATGAAAGAATTTGCTTGAATAAATAGATATTTTTTTCTAAATTTGGCTTTCGGGCAAGTAGGTGAAAAAATTAAGGCAAAGACTGCCTGATAAAATCAAAACCAATTAAGATTTAAAATACACTTTATATCATAAACAGCAAATTATGTAATAATCTTAGTGATTAAATAATTCTATTCTAGATTACAGACAACATGTGTTTTGATTGCGTCTGAACCAGTTACCATGAATACATATAAATCAGAAACTTGTACAGTAGTGAGTACAATAATAAAAGATAATTTGTTCCTTTCTTAGATTCTTTATTTGCAATACAATTCTAATTGTTCAGATATCATCAGGGCCTCTCAACAACTGAAATATCCAGGGTTCTGTGGTACCATGGCATATCATAGAATCAGAAAATTACAGCGAAAATTGATTGAAATAGCAGCAGAATGGTATCATAGAAGTGTGTACCATGAAATACTAATAGAACCAGACTATATTTAGTATAAATTATAAATGATACCAATAGAAAGCTTTAAAAACCATAAATATCAGAGCTTTTTATCAAATAATTAAAACTCCGAACTATCAAACACAAGAAAAGAACTAGAAATATAAATCTTCTGTTTTTATATAATCTGGAACATATTACACAATCCAGAGGCTCCCTCCCTCCCCCCTTTTTATAAAACTGTTTTAAACATATGCATTGTCATCATCTGTTAATTATGTTGAGTGTAATGTCTAATTTATATGAAACGTCAACAGGGATGTAGTATGTCATTACTTAACAAGTAAATAAATCCATATGGTGTGGAAATTTTCCTACGACATGTGTGACCCGGTTCCAAGAAAGTCTTTCGCGAAGAGTAAAAACTTTTTTTCTTAAGTTTGCATATATTTTAACTTATGTTTTTTACATGAGTGTGATAAAACTTTTCAAAGCTAATTCTCAGATGAACGTATGAATGTGTGAAAACATTTATTAGTTCATAAAAAGAAAAACTTACCGCAGAAAATTTCCTCGCCAACATCATTTCACCTTCGACCTCTTATATTTATTATAATAGACTGAAACAAAGCCGTAAATGAAACGGAACGAATAGTCCGGAACAAAATTAATTTGGAACAAACATGTGCTTTATGAAATATGAACCAGACCAGCTATTTATTACGTTCCGCTCTGTTAATTAAGCATAACAGCATTTGATATTATGATTTTAATAAGATAACAAACACGTGGTGCATCCCTTGACTAGTTCCCTGTCCTAATATACCGTTTTGCATATACATATAGAACACCGACGTTAGGAAACTCTGCGAAAGTTTTTAATACTGCTAAATGTCTTAATTATAGAATATTTAAATGTTCACACAAGTTTGAAGAATATTTAGTTGATTTACCATATGATTTAAGAAAAGCTTTTTGTCATTATAGATGCCTTAACTATAGATTGCCTATTGAGCAAGGTAGATTTTGGGGTGTAGATCCTGATGATCGAACTTTGTGATATTTGCAATACAATACAATACAATACAATACAATATGATAAGCTTTATTTAAAGTCGGAAAACATCAAACATTACAACACAAGCTCTAATGAGCTTTTAAATCCGACATAAGAATATGCATATATAAACAATAAAACAAAAACATGCACACATTAAAAAAAAAAAAAAAAAAAAAAACCATTGTCATATTAAAATTTTCTATGAAATTTCAAACCAAATTAATATATGAAAGCAATTTAAAACACAGCGGTAGCAGAGGCATAATTTAAAAGCACATTATATATTGATGTGAATAAACAAAAGCATGGATAAAATGAGATGCATAAAAACCAAAACTTTTAAAAGCACATGTATCTATATCTAAAAATATTAAAAATAAAGCAACAAGTATGAAAATAATTTAAAATCATGCACGGAAGCTGCAGTGACATGAGCTGCCATTCCAAGAGTTTATTAAACTCTTAAATTGATTGAAAGATGTTTCTTTCCTGAAATGGTCTGGCAGCTCATTCCAAATTTTTGAAGCATAGTATCTAAACGAGTTCAATCCATTCCGGGTAGTCTTGACTGTTGGTATATGTGCTGTATTGCTGTACCTAAAATTATATTTATTATTTTTTAAAGTTACAAGATCATGTAGATATTGAGGGGTTTCCTTATTTATAATTTTAAATGTTTCAATAACTAATAATTACATTACTTCCGTTTTTCATTGAAATGTTACAATATGATTGGTTATGAAGTGATCACATGATTATAAAAGAGATGTTTCCCATCCCAATGAAACTCAAATCCGAACTTGCACGTGCCTCCATGACGACGTCAGATGTAAACAATCAATGGCGTAGTAATTTCCAACAGCAAATAATCTAACACAAATAAAATTCTCAACGAAAAATTCAACTATATTAAATTTTGGTGTGCTTTAAATATAATTATAAGAATTGAATGCATTCTTTTGAAGTATCATTGGGGTATGAAAGCGTTGATCGAACTACATTTTCAAAATGAAGCGCTGTACTTCGGTCAACGCTTTCATACCCCAATGAAACTTCAAAAGAATGCATTCAATTCTTAATTGTACGTAACGCCTAATTTTTAGGGAGAAAGTAATTTTGATTTAGCCAGAAGTTCTTCATATGTGGAGTGGTTTTCATTAAATTTTAATGCTCTCTCTTGAAATTTTTCCATCTTTTTAGTATTGCAATTTAAATAATATTGGTGATGAATTTCATTATTTGTTTGAATGTACCTTTTTTGAGAATGAAAGAAAAAAATTACTGCCTTTTGATGTTCTGAAGAATCCAAACACTAAAATTTTATGATTTATTCAATAATGTCAATTATGATGTTATTAAGTTAAAATAGCTAAATTTTGTAAAATTATATTGTCAGTTGTAAGCTAAGCTACATGCATTATGCTAGGCAATTATTGATTTGCCTTCCTCACACATATGTTATACTTTATACATTAAAGTCCGTGGTCATAATTATCTTTCATTATATTTTCTATAATTCATACAGTATACAATTATTGTTCACATGAATTGTATTTGACGCTCCATGCATTGTTCTTATATATATATATATATGTATATATATATATATATATATATATGTATATATGTTACATTGTTTTGTATTCACATACCCCAGTTGAGAAAATAAAAGTTTCAAAGTTTCAAAGAAAAAGCCATGTATAGTATTTTTAAAAAGAGCTGCATGTATTATAGAAAATGGAGAACACCACTATTATGTCATTAATCAGACAAATAGTTTTACTCGGTTCTTTGAGGATCTAGCCATACCTAAGGACAAGGGCTATGACTCTGAATTCCTTGAACTTTGTGCAATATCCGTCATAATATTATACAGCAAATGTGTGAATATGAAGATGCGCAGGAAACCAACATTCTGGAATTTTGCAACCAAAATATTCAAGATGCCATACAAATACTACATTCAGGAAAAGCAGCGGATGAATTAGGACTGACAGCTGAACATTAAAAAAAATCACCAAGTATAGTTATAAAATTTCTGACAATCTGCTTCAATACCATCTTAAAAGATAAACAAATTCCGGATATCTTTAAAACAGGCATAGTAACACCTGTATTAAAAAAAGGAAAGAACCCGATGAACATGGATAACTATAGAGGAATTGACGTTACGTCATGTCATCTTAAAACTCTGAATATGATATCCTACCAACACTAGCAGAAAACTTCATACAATCTACACTCCAATTTGGATTTACAAAAGGCATGTCAATGCTTATGACCGGTTTTCTTATCTGTGATACTATAGCAGAAGCAAAACATCTCACAATTGAACCTCTATTGTTGGTCACAGTAGACAGCCAGAAAGCCTTTGATGTTGTGGACCACATCATAATGTTGGATACTTATTATGAGAATATTCAAAATCATCCTCTTTGGTCAGTAGTGAAAAATTTATATACTGGACTTGTTTCAAAAGTTAAATGGAAAGGCAATACAAGCAACAGCTTTCAAATTCATCAAGGAGCAGACGGAGGAATTCTTTCACCTTTCTTATATAAATTATATGTTAACAATCTGCTAGGAGACTTATAAACACATAGTTTAGGCTTCAAAATTGGAACAACGTATGTAGGCTGTCCTATATGTGCTGATATAGCGTTCATGAGTAGCTGCCAACAGGAATTGCAATGTATGCTATCCGTAGCCAACCATCACGCTAAGCAATCTATAGTCACCATCCACCCTACAAAAACTAAAGCAGTTATTCAAAATAAAACGAAAAATATGAGTAGAAACTATCATTAATCAGATCATCACTAGAGTATGTATGTTCTGTATGGGATCCCCATCTTAAATCTGACATTAGCAAAATAGAAATGGTTCAACGGAGGGCTATGAGGTATGTCACCAACAGAATACGAAATACATCTAGCGCAGCTTTGAAGATCGACGCAGAGATGCACGCCTTGTCATGATGTATAAAATCTACAATGACAAGGTGGCAGTCAGTAAAAGTGACAGACTTTCACCACCTCTGAGCCATTCCAAAAATATGCACTCTCAGTCATATCAGGTCCCATTATGTAGGACCCAACAGAGAAACCCTCAGAAAGGCATCATTTTCCCTCGCACCATTGTAGATGGGAACCGTCTACCTCAGACTGCAGTGCTGAGTGACTCGACTCAGTAGAACCGTCTACCTCAGACTGCAGGGCTGAGTGACTCAGTCGAGTCCTTCAGGACTACCATTACCTCATCTTGTCTTTAAGATAAGATAAGATAAGTTTTATTTATAGTCGGCATGAATTAAAATAACAATACAACACAAGCTCTAGTGAACTTTTGGCCGACATATATAATCTTTAAATATTCCCGGTTTTGTACATATTTTTAAACTTATTTTCTTATTGTTATTTTTTTCCCTTGTCTTTTTCTTGAAACTTTTTTTATTCTCAAGACCCCATCAGGGGTATGTGAAAAGTAACATCATATGTACAAGTATACACATGTGGAATACATTAAAGACATGGCACGGCACATATTGTTAATACAGAATTCATTGATAAATTAAAGTTGACAGAGGAAGACAAACCTAGTTTACAACAGATAATATAATTTTACAAAATCTGGCAAGTTTTACGAGAGTAATGTAATCATCAGTACATAAGGAACGGGCCATTTAACTTCCGGGGGGGGGGGGGGGGGGGTATGTTTTTTTTTCTAAAAAAAATATTCTGATTCCCAATGTTGTTGAAAAAAATATTCTGATTTTGGTGGAGAAAAAAAAAAAAATCTGATTCCGAGTTTTTGTCATATAACCTAATGTTAAATTCTGGAAAAAAAAATTCGCGCTTCGCGCAACAAATAAAATAAATATTCTAACTCTCGTGTTATCCGAAAAAAAATTTCTGAACGAAACAAAAAATCATAATCCCCCCCCCCCCCCCCCCCCCTTCCCCTGCAAGTTAAATGGTCGGTCCCTAATGAATCTTTAAACTGATCAGTATTAGGTCTAGTGTATACATCATATGGAAGCATTTTACATCTTTCATTTGGAAAATAAGAACATTGTAACCAGTAGTGAAATTCATCCCCCAGTTCAGAAGAATTACATAAGTCACATATACGATCATCACGATCTACACCTCAAAAACGACCTTGCACTACTGGTAATCTATGGTTCATACATCTAAAATTACAAAGAGCTTTTCTGAGATCAAATGGCAATTTAGCAATATAACTTTCAAATTTGTGCACAGACTTAAATATTCTATAGTTTAAACATTTGAGAGAATCATATACTGTATTAGTCCAATTCTGTTTGAATTGATTACAAAGGCTTTGTTTGACTAGATTAGACAAGATTACATTCTTTGGCACCAAGGATAAGATACTCTAATAGGAGATTGTAGTAGTAAACATTTAGCAATATAACTTTCAAATTTGTGCACAGACTTAAATATTCTATAGTTTAAACATTTGAGAGAATCATATACTGTATTAGTCCAATTCTGTTTGAATTGATTACAAAGGCTTTGTTTGACTAGATTAGACAAGATTACATTCTTTGGCACCAAGGATAAGATACTCTAATAGGAGATTGTAGTAGTATATTTTTAAAGAAGATTGTAGTGTATACTATGTACTGCTTTATGAACTTGCACATTCCAGTTTAACTTGTACTTATATTTTGATTTAAATGTTATTCAGTAGACTATTAGTCAGAAACAAAAGTTTGGTAACAATGGTATACAGTAATGATGATTTTATTGTAAGTTAAATATGAAATGTGACAACCAATATTGTGAAAGACCGCAAGTATTTAAAGTAGTTTCAATACAAACAATCCATTTTGAGTGAAAAAAGTTATCAAGGTGCATCTTATATAAAAGCTTATACAATGTAACTGCAATCTTATCCTGTTTGTTACAAATAATTCTCTTCCAGAATGCGACCATTCTTGATTTTATTTCAATATCAATAGAAAATCTAGCTAATTCGCCATATAAAACACAGTTTTTTCAAACCAAGAATAGATTTATAAAATTGTAAGCAAAAAGACTCAATTGTAAACACTGTTGTTGTCAAAATCCCATACTTCACAACCATACATTAATATAGGCTTAACACAGGCACTTGTTTCATTCAAACAATATATAAGGAAGTAAGGAAGAGGAGGGGGTATATATTTTTTGAATGAAACAAGTGCCTGTGAGGCTTAACCATTGTGTCAAACATCTCAATCTGTATGTCAATTGGCAAACATAATTTTCTTCTCTTCTTCTTCTTCTTTTATACGTATTAACTTCCAATCATGGAACACCTCATCTGGCATGCATATATAGCATCCAGGAATGTGTAAGTTGTGAGATCCTATTATCACACGTAAAATTTGTATATACACATATAAAAGTTCTATATCACTTATATTAAAATGTTCAATATATGGATAACATCTAAAACCATCTCTTTATATACAGATAAGATTGTGAACCTCTGCCTCTACCTATTTACACCTGTACATTCGAGACAACAAACGGCACACATATTAATTAATGTTAGTAGACAGTTTGTCAAATTCACTTGTGTGTGGTCAAGCGTAGTGGTTACCACACTGACCCGGCTGTTTAACCAAGCTATAATTTAAATATTTAAGTAATTATGTAATTATGTGTGGTCAAGCGTAGCAGTTCCCACACTGACCCTGCAGTTTAATTTCTTCTGTAGTAGCCATGTTCTCTGTGCATGTAGCTTATAGGACATATCGGCGGATATTCTATGTAAACTTTCAAGATCACTTCGGCTTTTAACCATAGGTAAAGCAAATGTACTGTTAATAATTAGTCTGACAATGGATGATGTTTTCATTAAAGTTGGAAGTCAATTTGGCCATGCCAATCAGGGATATCATGAATGTTTTTATTTTAGGAAATTACTCTTTTCTTTGCTTGTATAGCACAGGACATAATAGCAGGAAATGAGTGACATCTTCATTCTCCGTTCCACAGTATTTGCACAGAGGTGACTCTTTTCCACTACTGAATTTGTGCTTATTGGTTTTCAATAGAGGGTTGTAGTTATCACTGTTACCAGTGAAGTACTCATTACCAGCGGTCTGTTCATCTTTCATTTCAAATATTTTATTGATAAATCAATAGGATTGGATAACAGGCTATTCCTATACAAATCCTCTCCAACAACAAGATGGAACAATTTGAACACAATTTACATAAGACATAGAGCAATCTACCCATCATGTATACATGCAATTCATCTTAATTTCCAAGCATAAACACATGTACATTAATAGCAGAATCATACAAACAAAACAAAAAGATTTTTCCCTTTTTTTTCTTTTTTTTTTGTTAATAGGTATGATATAATATGTATATTAATAGCAGGATCATACAAAAAAGTTTTTTTTTTTCTCTTTTTTCCCCCTTTTTAATAGGTATGATATAATTTGGAATAGCCAAATTATGGCTTTATATTTAAGCTATTATTATTTATAATATTAATGATGATGAATTGGCATAGCATGATGGATAGACTGAACTTACATTTAACACACAATATATACAACATGTAAACTGAAATTATGAAATCAAAATCACTAATTAAGTGAGGTCCACCATATCAATATGAATTAACTCTTTTTCGGTATATATATTTATGATTGAATAACGGGAATTTGGGAGAAATGGAGGAAGAAGAGACAAATAAGTAAACAAGGGGGGAAATATCTAAACAAAATAGTGATTGTGATTGAGATAGGCAAGTACAAATTGGGTAAAAGGGGGAAGGGGGAAGGGAGACCTGAATAATTGAAAGATTTACAGCTATTAATTAAGCTGTAACATTTAAAGATTTGGAGCTACATGTATATATAGGAAGACTTTTCAATGTTATATGACCAAATACAAAGAAAAGGAAAATCTATTGAATCATGTGAATCTTCTACTACCAGTAATGAAATGGTGAACAGCATCGAATATCTCAGTATTCTCCTCTACAGTAAGGATTGGTGAGCCTTTCAATAATATATCCAAATTTAAAACATCTTGAAACTTTCTTAGAGAATTAAAAAGTTGTATTCTGTGTCTTATGAACAATGGACAAACATAAAAATAATGGAAATTATTTTCAATTGCATCCCCACAGACACACTGGGAGCTGTCGGACAGATGAGACTGAAACAAGTGGTGATTTAAGCTGCTTGCTTCATTTCGAAGTTGGCAATGCCAAATATATAAGCTGCGAGAACCAATAGAGTAAAAGCTATGAGATTTATCAAGATCTTCATTAAGTTTAATCTTGAATGAAGATAATGACTGAATGTTCCTAGCATCATTATCTAGTTTGTTCCATAAATCCAGAACAGTTGGAAAAAAGCTATCCGTATATGACTTGGTGCGGCATTGGGGAGGGGTGAAGAATCTGGGGTTTCTAACCATGTAGTTAGGTTCAATATTAATATAAGAAATAATATTATTTGTTATATAGTTGGGTAGCTCTCCTTCCAGAGCTTTGAACATTATAATAAGTTTTTGCTTCTTACGTCTGTTTTGCAAGGAGTCCCACCCTAATTCACCATACAACTTAACCCTTGAGGTACCCTTTCGAAGACCTGTAACAATTCTGGCTGATTCGTATTGCACTGATTCAATAAGATCAGACTGTTCTCTTGTACAATTATCCCAAACTACACTTCCTTCTGTTCATCTTACCATATCCTGAAGTACAAATTGAACTGTGGCCGTGTTATTCATCAGACAGTGTTGGTTATATTTGTTAATCACAAGATAGGTGATCGTCTATATATTGACATTTTGTTGAAGTGTGACCATGTTATTCCACTTCATCAGACAGTGTTGGTTATATTTGTTAATCACAAGTTAGGTGATCGTCTATATATTGACATTTTGTTGAAGTGTGACCATGTTATTCCACTTCATCAGACAGTGTTGGTTATTTTTGTTAATCACAAGTTAGGTGATCGTCTATATATTGACATTTTGTTGAAGTGTGACCATGTTATTCCACTTCATCAGACAGTGTTGGTTATTTTTGTTAATCACAAGTTAGGTGATCGTCTATATATTGACATTTTGTTGAACTGTGACCATGTTATTCCACTTCATCAGACAGTGTTGGTTGTTTTTGTTAATCACAAGATAGGTGATCGTCTATATATTGACATTTTGTTGAACTGTGACCATGTTATTCCACTTCATCAGACAGTGTTGGTTATTTTTGTTAATCACAAGTTAGGTGATCGTCTATATATTGACATTTTGTTGAAGTGTGACCATGTTATTCCACTTCATCAGACAGTGTTGGTTATTTTTGTTAATCACAAGTTAGGTGATCGTCTATATATTGACATTTTGTTGAAGTGTGACCATGTTATTCCACTTCATCAGACAGTGTTGGTTATTTTTGTTAATCACAAGTTAGGTGATCGTCTATATATTGACATTTTGTTGAAGTGTGACCATGTTATTCCACTTCATCAGACAGTGTTGGTTATTTTTGTTAATCACAAGTTAGGTGATCGTCTATATATTGACATTTTGTTGAAGTGTGACCATGTTATTCCACTTCATCAGACAGTGTTGGTTATTTTTGTTAATCACAAGTTAGGTGATCGTCTATATATTGACATTTTGTTGAAGTGTGACCATGTTATTCCACTTCATCAGACAGTGTTGGTTATTTTTGTTAATCACAAGATAGGTGATCGTCTATATATTGACATTTTGTTGAAGTGTGACCATGTTATTCCACTTCATCAGACAGTGTTGGTTATTTTTGTTAATCACAAGTTAGGTGATCGTCTATATATTGACATTTTGTTGAAGTGTGACCATGTTATTCCACTTCATCAGACAGTGTTGGTTATTTTTGTTAATCACAAGATAGGTGATCGTCTATATATTGACATTTTGTTGAAGTGTGACCATGTTATTCCACTTCATCAGACAGTGTTGGTTATTTTTGTTAATCACAAGTTAGGTGATCGTCTATATATTGACATTTTGTTGAAGTGTGACCATGTTATTCCACTTCATCAGACAGTGTTGGTTATATTTGTTAATCACAAGTTAGGTGATCGTCTATATATTGACATTTTGTTGAAGTGTGACCATGTTATTCCACTTCATCAGACAGTGTTGGTTATTTTTGTTAATCACAAGATAGGTGATCGTCTATATATTGACATTTTGTTGAACTGTGACCATGTTATTCCACTTCATCAGACAGTGTTGGTTGTTTTTGTTAATCACAAGATAGGTGATCGTCTATATATTGACATTTTGTTGAACTGTGACCATGTTATTCCACTTCATCAGACAGTGTTGGTTATTTTTGTTAATCACAAGATAGGTGATCGTCTATATATTGACATTTTGTTGAAGTGTGACCATGTTATTCCACTTCATCAGACAGTGTTGGTTATTTTTGTTAATCACAAGATAGGTGATCGTCTATATATTGACATTTTGTTGAAGTGTGACCATGTTATTCCACTTCATCAGACAGTGTTGGTTGTTTTTGTTAATCACAAGATAGGTGATCGTCTATATATTGACATTTTGTTGAAGTGTGACCATGTTATTCCACTTCATCAGACAGTGTTGGTTATTTTTGTTAATCACAAGATAGGTGATCGTCTATATATTGACATTTTGTTGAAGTGTGACCATGTTATTCCACTTCATCAGACAGTGTTGGTTATTTTTGGTAATCACAAGTTAGGTGATCGTCTATATATTGACATTTTGTTGAAGTGTTGAAGTGTTGATGGTGTCCACTTTGCACAACAAGCTTAGATGGATTTTTACAATGTCAGCTCACTGAAACAACAGTCCGCGGGTAGACATGTCGCTCCACTCGAAGGACTCATTATCTTGATTTCGAACAGTATTTGCTCTTACTCCTTATTTCTGTGGAGTAATTTTATAGACATTGGATTGAGCCTCCACTGCACATTTTTTCATAATTAATGTTGACAGTTTTTAATGATAGTTATAATGTTTTATTTGTCATACATAACGCCTTTACAAGCAGTAAAATCACAATAAACTTCATACAATGATTGACAAATGAGTACATTATTAGATAATATACAACAATATTTGAAATGATAACAAATAATAATTTGATACTATGAGTGCATACAAGTGTGAATATGACGGGAGATGTTGACATACCACAGGATAACTGAAGTTGTGTATACACGATTTTTGATGACACATTCAAGCTGAGTTGATCCCCGGTTTTAGTGGGGTTCATGTTACTCGATCTTTAGTTTTATGTGTATGTTTTGTAGATCCCTTTGTACGTTTTCTTTTGGCCATTGTGTTGTCTGTCCTACTGCGAATTACGGATTCTTATTACCCCCTTGGTTTCTTCAAACTCTTCTTAAACATGAAGAAACATTCTAAGTTAAAAGATACAACATCTCCACAAACAATAGCCGATTCAAATTGCTGAAAGATATGCGAATCCTCCTATGGTATTAAGCATGCAATCAAAGATTAAAAAAAATCCTATTTTAAATGAAGGACGAGTTGCGGACGGACATACAGGACGAAAACAAAATGTCTCTCCACGGGAGACATAATATGTTTAATATATTTATCTGCGTCACGAACTATTTTTCTTTCGTCATAGTAAAAATGATCAAGAATATAAATGAAATTGTCATTTACAGGGAATAAATGAACTGTAAACAAGGATATAACGTCTCTAAATATGTAGACTGTCATGATGACTGATGGCAAAATAAACATGGCGGTCATGTGAGTAATGAGGAAGTCAATCACGTGACAGAAACAATTAGTGAGGTAAATGTACTGTATAAGGTATGAATCTTTTGGATGAGAATGGAAAATAGATAAACATGGATTATGTACGTATTCAAACATCCTGATAAAGAACAATTATTGAAATTACCAAGTATAAAAAGGCAACACAACTGGTAGTATAAAAGGCAACACAACTGGTAGTATAAAAGGCAACACAACTGGTAGTATAAAAGGCAACACAACTGGTAGTATAAAAGATAATGTTTGAACCAAGGTATGTTATGTTCGAGATGGAAAACAACTACAAACGCAAAAATAGTGTACATCTACTTGCACCAAAACCTTTCTCGTTAAATGTGAAAACAGTATATTAGATATATAATAACAATCTAAAAAGAATAGTACACAAAAATACAATCCATGTTGACATGAAAAGAATTTGAAGATACCAAAGGGGTAATCAGAATCCGTAAATCAACGAACAGACAACACAATGGCCAAACGAAAAAGGACAAAAGGACCAACAACGACAATCCCCGCGAAAGAAAAACAAAAACAAAAAACAAAACAAAAACGACAATATTCAATGTATCTCACCCATCGTCAATGTCGATACATGTAATGTAAAATCGAGTCTGAAAATAGCTTTAAAATGATATACTATTATATACACTGTAATAGTTTGAAATAGGGATTGCAGCATTGTTTGATTGTAAAACTCTGATCAAAGATGAATGTTAGAGAATACCGAATGTCAATCAAAAATGGACAATTCAGAGATACTGCCAACATAGGGTACACAAGAAAATCCAGAGATACTGCCAACATAGGGTACACAAGAAAATCCAGAGATACTGCCAACATAGGGTACACAAGAAAATCCAGAGATACTGCCAACATAGGGTACACAAGAAAATCCAGAGATACTGCCAACATAGGGTACACAAGAAAATCCAGAGATACTGCCAACATAGGGTATACAAGAAAATCCAGAGATACTGCCAACATAGGGTACACAAGACAAGCATCACACAAAACATTGGTTCATAAAACTGCAAACATACCGTTTTGTAATTTATTACATAATATAAAAATACAACATTATTTATTATTGAGACTGTCTACGGTGTTCTTCTTCATCTTCCTGGTATAGTGCAGGACTCATCTTGAGTGTAATTTTGCACTGACGCATGTCAAAGACGACTAAAAACCCTTCGGCATATGTACAGTTAAAACTATATACAAATATACAAAAAACTATATATGTTGCACTAATGACAAACCTTCGGCATATGTACAGTTAAAACTATATACAAATATACAAACAACTATATATGTTGCACTAATGACAAACCTTCGGCATATGAACAGTTAAAACTATATACAAATATACAAAAAACTATATATGTTGCACTAATGACAAACCTTCGGCATATGAACAGTTAAAACTATATACAAATATACAAAAAACTATATATGTTGCACTAATGACAAACCTTCGGCATATGAACAGTTAAAACTATATACAAATATACAAAAAACTATATATGTTGCACTAATGACAAACCTTCGGCATATGAACAGTTAAAACTATATACAAATATACAAACAACTATATATGTTGCACTAATGACAAACCTTCGGCATATGAACAGTTAAAACTATATACAAATATACAAAAAACTATATATGTTGCACTAATGACAAACCTTCGGCATATGAACAGTTAAAACTATATACAAATATACAAACAACTATATATGTTGCACTAATGACAAACCTTCGGCATATGAACAGTTAAAACTATATACAAATATACAAACAACTATATATGTTGCACTAATGACAAACCTTCGGCATATGTACAGTTAAAACTATATACAAATATACAAAAAACTATATATGTTGCACTAATGACAAACGATATCTTGTTTCGTTTAATGACGTGTTGTACATTTATATAATTAATTGTCTTATTTTTACTCAAGGTTAAGGTAATTGAAACGTGGAAGATAATATGTTGATGACACAGAGGTCACACATACAAGATGTACTACATGTACATACACGTGTAAAGATTAAGTCGTTGAGGGGTCTGAACGAGCGAGCGGTTAAGATTATTAACCTGGTATAACAGCAGCTTGCATGTGTCGGACCTCTTCTCTTATCCGACTAACATTTTAGAAGCTTTAGTTCGTGATTCAATATTGGCATGCCATTCTTACTGCGCTAGCATACTGAAACAAGTCTATATCTAGACATGTCGCTCCAATCTTACACACTATCCTGACTTTGGTCTTACTCCTTAATTCAACGCGAACTTAGGAAGGGGAACCACTAAGCACCAATTGTATAGTCTCTTGTTTGACGCGGTCGGGGATCGACACAATGAATGATCTACCACAGTCGAAGGCGGACACGCTAACCGTTTCACCAGCAAAGCGGTTCACGATTTGAATAGATGATGGGTATTTAACCTCTACTTATTTTGACTATCCGCACGAATCTACATATTCTTGTAGATAGTAAAGATACATTGATAGAGACAGATGTCTATTTGCTTTGCAATATATTTCAGTGCTATCATAAAGGCCAGTCTTACTGCTGGGAAAATCCGTGTACCACAGGTCACTAAAACACTTTATCTCATACAGATCGAATACTCCTGACCACCCGGCAAGTTCTCGGATTCACAAACAATTGTTATAAATCATTGATTTCATTGCTTGATGAAACTATCAGAAGATGGTATCCATGGAGACCCCTTTAAATTATGTAATTCAAATTTGAATACATGTCAAATACATGTATGTTTAAAACTTATGCAATACATTCGTATATCATTAAATAAATGTAATCCTGTTTCAAACATTACGTAAACAACACATGACTAATATACATAAGAATTCATTTCTATGTAGATTCAATAAAATTTGTATTTGTATTGTGCCTCTTTGTACGATTTTTCTATTGGATTTTGGAACTGTTCCGACAATGCGGTATTTTGGAACTGTTCCGACAATGCGGTATTTATTATTTTTCTTTTTATCGTATCATTTTGCTTTAACAAATTAAGTCAAACTGGTATAAAAAATAAGGATAGGAAGTGTGCTATATTTCGAAAACAGCATTCATGATATAGTCTTTTATTTACAGTAGTCATTTTATATAAATCTATTTTGAAGAATCTAAAGGTGTAACCATAAGCCGTAAATTGACCAAAAGAAAAAGGACAAACAACGATCTACAAAACACTACACAGGAAAACTAAATATTGATCGATATGAACTTCACTAAAAACCGGGAGTGATCTCAGGCGCTCCTGAAGAGTAAGTAGTTCCTGCTCCAGATGTGGCACCTGTCGTGTTACTATTGTTACGAACCCGCTGCTTAGTCATGAATGAGGAAAGGACCGGATTATGAATGCGACAAATGGAACATATCCGTGGTCATTTGTGACACAAATACTCCGTAGCGGTCACCTCCGTGGTCATGTGTGACACAAATACTCCGTAACGGTCACAGCCGTGGTCATTTGTGACACAAATACTCCGTAACGGTCACCTCCGTGGTCATTTGTGACACAAATACTCCGTAGCGGTCACCTCCGTGGTCATTTGTGACACAAATACTCCGTAACGGTCACAGCCGTGTTCATTTGTGACACAAATACTCCGTAGCGGTCACCTCCGTGGTCATGTGTGACACAAATACTCCGTAACGGTCACAGCCGTGGTCATTTGTGACACAAATACTCCGTAACGGTCACCGAAGTCATGGGGGCGACCGTAAAACTTTCGAAGTGATGACTTCAACTTAACCAAGAGGAACCCTTGATTCAGTAGATTCCTTATTAGCAGCAATCATCTACCAAGGAAATCATGATAGGAATAACAAGCTCTGGAATCTCGGATCAACTGAGAGATATATACTCCATATGAATATTGTTACATATAAGTTCACAAAAAATCGAATAATGCAACAGAGGTCTGTTTTAAGTATTACATTATTCATTTGCATGTATTAGTTATATGAAGTATCGTTGTTTGTGACAATACTAATTATGTACAGTCTGACTATAAAAGGTAGCCAAATGTAATGGTTCTACTGGATACAGAGGTGTTAAAACAAGACAAGTTTTCAGATACTAAAAGGTTAATCAGACAGTAAATGAATTAATAATAAGAACGTTTATTTTTCTGTCAAAGTAATGTTTATTTCAATTAATTCTTAACAGGTCAAATTGAGTTCTTGTTTTCATTCTTGCTCATCCTTGCCATTGGTAATATAAAATGTCGAAACCTGTTTACTGTAAATTTTAATATAAAGATAGAATAATGACAATAATATAATGTTATTAGGTCTAAAGAGACATCTTTCTTTCAATAACAAATATAGTAAAGATGTTATTTTTAACTAAGTTGTTCTACGTGTATATATTTTATTGGGTCGGTTAAATCGATTTAAGTGGTAAGTAAAGTCTTCCCTCTATTTTAAATAATGTATATGATTTGCTATGTAACACTTGACATTAAGTATTGCTTACATACATAGATGTAGGGGAGTTTTCAAAAGGGATATAGGGTTTTTGTGAAATGGGGAAAAACTTTTTCGAAATCATTATTATTATTTTTTCTTAGTAATTTTTATGACTTGTCAGGAAAAGGGAGAAGGGAATCTAAACCTGAAACGTTACCATTTGATCCAGCTCTGGTTTATTACGTTTTAATCCACAGCCGGTCAATATACTAGATACTACTGCTGCCTATAAACCAAACTTCAATCGTAGCTTTTTGTGTCGTATGCAATGATCTCAGAATGTATACACAAATTTGAATTTAAAAACACTTTGGACGAAAAAATAATTTATATTTGTACTGTGAAATTGCATCTTATTATTATTATTATTTATTAATTATCATTATTATTATTATCATTATTACTATTTTTGCTTCCATTTTATCTTTTGTTTCTAAACAATATGAAAACAATAAATAATATTAAAAATACCGCTATGACTAGCTCTATCAATCTTATGAAATATCTATTTATAGAAAATGGAGATTTACAGATATAATGTTATAAGTAGATTTCATTACGAGGATTGAGACTAACTAATAAGGTAAGTCTGTTAAATAGTTTTTGTGGAGGGAGTTGGGTGAGATTGGGGGTTAAAACTTGAATATATTAATTGGACGAGGTTTGTGAAGGTGGCGGCGATTACATTTTCGAAGATTTTTTTTTCTTACTAACTGTTTGTGCTGTATGTTAGTCATACACATTAATTTCCTGTGTTGTATTTATAACGTTATTGTGTTTTTCAGTTCTTTCGTCCATTTATTTATAAAACGCTGATGTAATGTCTTTTTTATTCTTCTACTGATCAAGCAACAAATACTGACTAATTTATTTACTATTATACAAAATTTGATTTTTTTACTATAATACAAAAAATATCACAATTATCGTTCGTAGAAATAATCCATATCTAGATGACATGTAAATTATCACCATTAGTACTTTATTATCGACTTGGTGCATAATGATGATTGTGTTTGTATGATTTATGTTTCCATATTCCTAAAAAATAAAAGTTCGAAAAAATGACAAATCCGGGTTCAAATATACATTGAGAAAGGAATTTCGAATTCGCAATTAATTTAATAAAAAGGTTTTAAAACACAACAGAGAAATCAAATGAAAAACTAGAAAAATATCACACTGTCGGGACAGTTCCAAAATCTAGCAAAACAAAAATACCACATTGTCGGGACAGTTCCAAAATCTAGCAAATAAAAATTCCACACTGTCGGGACAGTTCCAAAATCTAGCAAAACAAAAATACCACACTGTCGGGACAGTTCCAAAATCTAGCAAAGCAAAAAATACCGCACTGTCGGGACAGTTCCAAAATCTAGCAAAACAAAATACCACACTGTCGGGACAGTTCCAATATCTAGCAAAGCAAAAATACCACACTGTCGGGACAGTTCCAAAATCTAGAAAAACAAAAATACCACACTGTCGGGACAGTTCCAAAATCTAGAAAAACAAATATACCACACTGTCGGGACAGTTCCAAAAACTAGAAAAACAATATACCACACTGTCGGTACAGTTTCAAAATCTAGAAAAACAAAAATACCACACTGTCGGGACAGTTCCAAAAACTAGAAAAACAAAAATACCACACTGTCGGGACAGTTCCAAAAACTAGAAAAACAAATATACCACACTGTTTGGACAGTTCCAAAAACTAGAAAAACAAAAATACCAGACTGTCGGGACAGTTCCAAAATCTAGAAAAACAAACATACCACACTGTCGGGACAGTTCCAAAAACTAGAAAAACAAAAATACCACACTGTCGGGACAGTTCCAAAATATAGAAAAACAAATATACCACACTGTCGGAACAGTTCCAAAAACTAGAAAAACAAAAATACCACACTGTCGGGACAGTTCTAAAATCTAGAAAAACAAATATACCACACTGTCGGGACAGTTCCAAAAACGAGAAAAACAAATATACCACACGGTCGGGACAGTTCCAAAATCTAGAAAAACTAACATACCACACTGTCGGGACAGTTCCAAAAACTAGAAAAACAAAAATACCACACTGTCGGGACAGTTCCAAAATCTAGAAAAACAAATATACCACACTGTCGGGACAGTTCTAAAAACTAGAAAAACAAAAATATCACACTGTCGGGACAGTTCCAAAATCTAGAAAAAACAAATATACCACACTGTCGGGATAGATTCAAAAAGTAGAAAAACAAAAATACCACACTGTCGGGACATTTCCAAAAACTAGAAAGTCAAAAATACCACACTGTCGGGACAGTTCCAAAAACTAGAAAAACAAATATACCACACTGTCGGGATAGTTCCAAAAACTAGAAAAACAAAAATACCACACTGTCGGGACAGTTCCAAAAACTAGAAAGTCAAAAATACCACAGTGTCGGGACAGTTCCAAAAACTAGAAAAACAAATATACCACACTGTCGGGACAGTTCCAAAAACTAGAAAAACAAATATACCACACTGTTTGGACAGTTCCAAAAACTAGAAAAACAAATATACCACACTGTTTGGACAGTTCCAAAAACTAGAAAAACAAATATACCACACTGTCGGGACAGTTCCCAAAACTAGAAAAACAAAAATACCACACTGTCGGGACAGTTCCAAAAACTAAAAAAAGAAATATACCACACTGTCGGGACAGTTCCAAAATCTAGAAAAACAAAAATAGCACACCATCGGGACAGTTCCAAAAAGTAGAAAAACAAATATACCACTGTCGGGACAGTTCCAAAAACTAGAAAAATTAAAATACCACATTGTCGGGACAGTACCAAAAACTTGAAAAACTGGGAATGTTTCTGTAATAACCTTCATCGGGAATGTTTCTGTAATAACCTTCATCGGGAATGTTTCTGTAATAGCCTTCATCGGGAATGTTTCTGTAATAACCTTTATCGGGAATGCTTCTGTAATAACCTTCATCAGGAATGTTTCTGTAATAACCTTCATCGGGAAAGTTTATGTAGTAACCTTCATCGGGAATGTTTCTGTAAAAACCTTCATCGGGAATGTTTCTGTAATAACCTTCATCGGGAATGTTTCTGTAATAACCTTCATCGGGAATGCTGAAAGCCTAAATATATTAAAGTATTTGAGAGCAAGAAAAACTAAAGATTGCGCAACACGAACCCCATTAAATATAGGGGATGAACTCAGTATAAACACAAAGGTAAACAAACAAATAATTAGAAAGTTTTATGATTGCTGCCATTTGTTTCTTTTATAGAATAAAAAACCATGAACGGAACTGACAAGAATAATCTCCGTACAAATCAAGTGTATCTCGTTAATAATCTTGAAGCTATTGATATCTTAGATTATCTTCTTGAAGATGGGGTTCTTACAGAGAACGACTGTGAACTTATATCAAATAGCAAAACTCGGCGCGAAAGAGCTCAGATTTTATTGGCTATGCTACCCACCCGTGGCCCCACTGCTTATGGATCGTTTCAACGGGCCCTTGGTATAGGGAAATACGACTTCCTCCAAGAAAAGTTGTCTTTGGTGGATAAAGAGGAAAACAAAGAAAACGATTTGTGTTCGGATGATGTGAACAGGAAGTCACGTGATTCACAGCGTTACATGGAGATAATTTCCGGTTGTAAAAATCAAACACTTCAAGTCTGTTTAGAACAGTGTGTATCTCTAATAATAGAAAATGTAGAACCAATGGATATCATTGACCACTTTTACCAAGAACAACTTATTAATGCGGACAGTTTGGAATTGGTGAAGATCGGTAAAACTCGGAAGGAAAGATGTTTAATATTCATTCGCGAAATTGCCAGATGTTCTTCCGAAAGAACTGCTTACGTGTTGCAAATTTCATTAATGAAAAAATATAGTTATATAAGTCAGTTTATCAAAGACACATTGGAAAAGAAAAGTGATAAAGAGATCTCGGAGGATAAAAATACAAAAATCGAATCTAGACAGACGGCACGTAAACAAATTGACGTCATAGAAACGCGTGTTCCAACAGAAAATTCTGAGTTCTGCACTGAAGCTTATCAGAAGATACCATCAAATTCTGAATTATCATTGACTGCATGCAAACATACTCCAAAAGATAATGAACATACTTTGTCAACACGTCAACTTATTTCACCAAATGTAAACGAGAAAGACACAGATTTAAAACGCATATCTGAAGCAGCACATGAAAAGTATCCATGTGAACATGAGACATACTCATTCTCGAGATGTACGGTCACGTCCAACAGTTCTTTATTTTCGACTAAGCACACAGGAGAGTGGTTCGGCTTCAATTTTGAAAATCCATTAAATTCAACATTTGTTAAACAATTGGATAAAAATAATGAAGTCTTCATGAAAGAATTTGAAAGTGTGAACCGTACTAGTGTACCGTCGTCAAATATACGTGATATTAAATATCCCATAATGCACCATACAGACGACGATTCATCACGTGACAACGTGGCGGACAGTGCCGCATGTGCTTCCAAATGTCAAAATGTTAAATATGAAACGGTAAATGTAGAATCAGAACAACAACAGAAACCAGTGTTTTTGACTCTCTCCTCTACCGACTCTGAGTCAGAGAGTATATCACATAAAAAACAGAGGAGAAAACATAAAAATAGCAGAAAGAAGGTCGTCATTGATGTCTCATTTGGCAGAGATGGCGGAACAAGTACAACCATGAATGACGAATCGTCAAAAACAATTAACTCCAGGTATCAGTACTCTGACACTTTAACACAGACAAATGGAAAGAATATGAATAGGTTAGATAAATATTCTGGCACTAACCACAATGGTGAAAAATCAAACGTAGATAAATATTCTGGCACTAACCACAATGGTGAAATATCAAACGAATTAGTGGTATTAGATCCTGAACAAATTGTGGTAGAAAACCAACCGAGTTTTACAAATTCTATTTTGAGCTATCAACCCGGAGGAACAAATGCGAATTTACAAGGTCGACATTTAGTGGTGACTTTTAACTATCTAAGTACATTAATTAACCAAGGGAATTTTGACAAGTTTGAACTATTTTCTTCAAATCTCCAGCGCAGATATTCAAAGGACCCCGACATGACATGTCTACTGGGATATTTACATGCTAGTCGCGACCTGTTTAGGACAGATTTTGATTCGGCTAAAAAACACATCGACAAAGCATTTGAGATTGTCCCTAAAACATCAAACCCAAAATACTTCACGCTTGAATTATTTACATCCAGAACCAGAATGTATATTTCGCAGAAAAGGCTAGAAAAATTACAGAATGCACTGGACGATGCAAAAATGATAATTGAAACAGATCCTCTAGGGTGTACTGGACGAGCAGCTGGGTGGTTATACATGAATGACGCACGAAATTGTACTGCTCAAATAGGACTACTTAACTTTCGCAATCCGAAAGCTATAACTTCATATACAATACTTCACAAGAGAGCAGTGGCGAGTTTCCAAAAGGCTTTAACTAATTTTCAAAGAGACGGTGGAAAAGATGGTCCATTTGGGTTTGGGTATGCCCTCTGTCGACTTGCCATTTTATTACTTCGCTGTGGTGACAACGGAAGAACTATGGATATTCTCATTCCTCCGGACGAGGATATCAAATTAGCCAGTGGTTACTTGCAAAAACTGGAGGACTCAGAAATTGCAATTCCAAAAATTCTAGAAATGCACTTCGTTTTAGGTAAATGTGATTATCAGTTTAGGAGAGGGAACACTACACGTTCTTTGGAGTATGCGGAGGTCGCGTATGATGTTGCATCCGAACTAAATTTATTAGAATTTACTGAGCATGCGCACAATCGATGCGTATTTCTACAGACAAAAACTCCTATTGTAATTGATGACGTCAGTGAAGAAGAATTCACCAGTATTCTTTTTGGGGAAAACTCGGACATCCAAACAGACTGATTGTGTTTTTTTTGTTATTGTCATATTCGTCTCTGTGAACATTGAAATTGTAATAAAAACGTATATATCTAATCTAGGGTGTGTGAATATCCTTCATCAGGTGTTCTCAAAGGTATATATCTAATGTAGGGTGTGTGAATATCCTTCATCAGGTGTTCTCAAAGGTATATATCTAATGTAGGGTGTGTGAATATCCTTCATCAGGTGTTCTCAAAGGTATATATCTAATGTAGGGTGTGTGAATATCCTTCATCAGGTGTTCTCAAAGGTATATATCTAATGTAGGGTGTGTGAATATCCTTCATCAGGTGTTCTCAAAGGTGTATATCTAATGTAGGGTGTGTGAATATCCTTCATCAGGTGTTCTCAAAGGTATATATTTAATGTAGGGTGTGTGTAGCCTTCATCAGATGTTCTCAAAGGTATATATCTAATGTAGGGTGTGTGTAGCCTTCATCAGGTGTTCTCAAAGGTATATATCTAATGTAGGGTGTGCGTAGCCTTCATCAGGTGTTCTCAAAGTCAAAAGATTGGCAAAAACAATAATTAATACAATAACAACAACAAAAAACACAACAACAATAAAGGTAATAACAAATTACCGAACTCCGAACAATCTCACAACAATCAAAACTCATAAGTATATAAACAGACAAAATCAGTCAACAACCGGAAAATTGTGAAAATCGTAATGACCCTGACTTGGTACAGGCATTTCGAAAGAAATGATGGGTTGAATCAGATTTTAAAGCGCCAACCCTCCCGCTTTCATTACGGCTCAAAGGTTCCGGCTGTCATTTTCGGAACCAAAATCTAATAGACAAATTGTAGAAAGAGGTAAAATCGATACTTCTAATACCCAAATATGTCACCGCTCACATTCCTCACTTGGTACACGCATTTCAATAAATAAGTGGTTTTTCTTATGTTAAGCTAGTTTTATAAATTAATTACAATATATTCGAATTTAGAATTTAACTAAGTGTAAAAGATAGCAATATTTACATATTCATATACGAAAAGTTTGAAGATACAAATGGGGCAATCAGAAGCTGTAATTCAAAGCAGGACAGACAATGCTATGAACCAAAAAAGTCACAATGGGTGACACAATGCTGCACTGAAAACTAAAGACAAAGAATTACGAATCCCACTTAAAAACGGGATGAACGCAAGTGCTACGGAAGGGTGAGTAGTTCCCGGTTCCACTAGAGGCAACCAAGCTGCTACTCATGTTAAAATTCCGGTGATAAGTCATGCATCAGGAAAGGATGGGCAATTACTAAACTAGATCTAAAACAACACGTTGCATGAGGTATTACAAATAAAAATAAAATAAATCTAAACAAATCAGATTAAATGACCATATCGCATAGCTTTTATAAAAATAACAATGTGATAATTGTAGCCTTTGCATAAGACCGATATGTGATTATATTGACCAACACAAATTTATCAACCTCGGACTATGTCCTCTGTGGAACTACTTCTGTCAGATCATTACATATCGACCTCATATAAGGGCTATAGTTTTACGATATACATTGTGTAATTAATATTACTGGACAATATGTATGTAACAATAACAGTAAAAACAAAAATACCACACTGTCACCTAACACACAAATGCATGACCGCGCACTGTCCGGACTTGGTACAGGGACTTCAATAACAAGTGTCAGTGTTAATCTAGTTTTATGGGCCCCAATAGGAGGGTTAAACAGTGATGATCAACAATTCTACCAATATCAACAATCACTTCTCACATTAAATCATGGAACATAAAAAAAAACATGAAACATGACGTTGGAAGTCCATGTCCATTCCTGGAACTTGCACACAAATAGTTATCCTAGAAGTTCTTAAATTAGTAAACACCAATTGGCAATGTATGGCCACAGTTTAATTACAAATAATATAATTAAAATGCAAATCAAATAAATTGTACATGTTGGTCGCCTCAACTTAAGGCTGACCATAAAGTAGATAATAGATAATATTAAATATTAGGTTAGCAGTGAACCCTGGGTAACAGAAGTTACTGCTAAAATTAAAATGAACTGTCAACATGTTGGTCGCCACAACCTATGGATGACCATAAAGTAGATAATAGATAATATTAAATATTAGGTTAGCAGTGAACCCTGGGAAACAGAAGTTACTGCTAAAATGTACATCTGGTGCAGCGAAATGTGCCAAATTGACCACGCAGGTAACACCGGAGTGGTCAACTGCCACTAAATGTGGGAGACGGTTGCACCACAACTGTGTGCCATACATTATTAATCTATATGGCTAAATAGCCTTTCATAAAATGCTTAAACTAATCCGCCAAATTGGCTCTACGATCAAAATGATTTGTGCTATGAACAAATATTTGTAATAAAATTTCCAAACTAAACTAATCAGCCAAATTGGCTCAATTCAAATAACTTGTGCTATATAACTCTGTCTTCAATAACAAATAGATTCCAAGTCAAATTGGCTATAAATGTGTAATTCTAAACTAAACTAATCCGCCAAATTGGCTCTACGATCAAAATGACTTGTGCTATGAACAAATATTTGTAATAAAATTACCAAACTAAACTAATCAGCCAAATTGACTCAATTCAAATAACTTGTGCTATATAACTCTGTCTTCAATAACAAATAGATTCCAAACCAAATTGCCTATGAATGAGTAATTCTTACCACTCCACTAATAGCCCCAGTTCAACGCCACCTGGTGTGCGACGGGCTTCGATGAAGTCATCTTTCACAATACTGGATCCAACTATCCATACTTTGATTGTTCTGCCTATAATTCTTAGATAGCATTTAAATGCCAATTCCCAAGTATTAAGGTTACACAAAACTATCAAAAGAGAAAAATGAAAATTAACTATGAATAATACTTACTTTCAAATTAGAACTGACAAAATTACTTATATTCTGATATATTTCTTGTAAACCTTTGATTTCCACCTGCCAGCGCATTTTATTTGGTTTTCCGGCATGCCATCAATGGCGCAACAAACATCTGATAATAATATAAATTCATATCAGCTAAACATCTATTAATAAGGTAAGTACGTATCAGTTAAACATCCGAAAATAATATAAGTACGTATCAGCTAAACATCTGATAATAATATAGGTACGTATCAACTAAACATCTGATAATAATATAGGTATGTATCAACTAAACATCTGATAATAATATAGGTACGTATCAACTAAACATCTGATAATAATATAGGTACGTATCAACTAAACATCTGAAAATAATATAGGTACGTATCAGCTAAACATCTGATAATAATATAGGTACGTATCAACTAAACATCTGAAAATAATATAGGTACGTATCAACTAAACATCTGATAATAATATAGGTACGTATCAGCTAAACATCTGATAATAATATAGGTACGTATCAACTAAGCATCTGATAATAATATAGGTACGTATCAACTAAACATCTGATAATAATATAGGTACGTATCAACTAAACATCTGAAAATAATATAGGTACGTATCAACTAAACATCTGATAATAATATAGGTACGTATCAACTAAACATCTGATAATAATATAGGTACGTATCAACTAAACATCTGAAAATAATATAGGTACGTATCAGCTAAACATCTGATAATAATATAGGTACGTATCAGCTAAACATCTGATAATAATATAGGTACGTATCAACTAAACATCTGATAATAATATAGGTACGTATCAACTAAACATCTGATAATAATATAGGTACGTATCAACTAAACATCTGAAAATAATATAAGTACGTATCAACTAAACATCTGATAACACGGTAAGTACATATCAACTAAGCATCTGATAATAAGATAAGTAAATACCAGCTAAACATCTGATAATAAGATAAGTACATATCAGCTAAACATCTGATAATAATATAAGCACATATCAGGTAAGCATCTGATAATAAGATAAGTAGATATCAGCTAAACATCAGATGATAATATAAGTTCATATCAGCTAAGCATCTGATAATAGGATAAGTTCATATCAGCTAAGCATCTGATAATAATATAAGTACATATCAGCTAAACATCTGATCATAAGGTTCGTAATTATCAGCTAAACATATGGAAATAAGATAAATACATCAGCTACACATCTGACAATAAGGTTAGTAATTATCAGCTAAGCATCTGAAATAAGGTAAGTTCATATCAGCTAAAGATCTGATAATAAGATAAATTCATATCAGCAAAGCATCTGACAATAATATAAGTGCATATCAACTAAGCATCTGATAATAAGATAAGATCATATCAGCTAAGCATCTGAAAATAAGATAAATATATATCAGATGAACATCTGATATTAAGGTTGGTAATTATCAGCTAAAGATCTGATCTGATAAGAAGATAAATTCATATCAACTAAACATCTGAAAATAAGACCCTTCATATAAGCGAAACATCTGATAAAAGATAAGTACATATCAGTTTAACATCTGATATTAAGGTTAGTAATTATCAGCTAAACATATGATAATAAGGTAAGTTCATATCAGCTAAACATCTGATAATAATATAAGTGCATATCAGCTAAACATCTGATAATAATATAAGTGCATATCAGCTAAACATCTGATAATAATATAAGTACATATCAGCTAAACATCTGATAATAATATAAGTACATATCAGCTAAACATCTGACAATAATATAAGTACATATCAGCTAAACATCTGATAATAAGGTTAGTACATATTAATTAAACATATGATAATAATATAAGTACATATCAGCTAAACATCTGATAATAATATAAGTACATATCAGCTAAGCATCTGAAATTAAGATAAGTACATATCAGCTAAACATCTGATAATAATATAAGTACATATCAGCTAAACATCTGACAATAATATAAGTACATATCAGCTAAACATCTGATAATAAGGTTAGTACATATTAATTAAACATATGATAATAAGGTAGGTTCATATCTGCCAAACATCTGATAATAAGATAAGCACATATCAGTTAAACATCTGATAATAATATAAGTACATATCAGCTAAACATCTGATAATAAGATAAGTACATATCAGTTAAACATCTGAAAATAAGGTAAGTACATATCAGCTAAACATCTGATAATAATATAAGTACATATCAGCTAAACATCTGATAATAAGGTAAGTACATATCAGCTAAACATCTGATAATAATATAAGTACATATCAGCTAAACATCTGATAATAATATAAGCACATATCAGTTAAACATCTGATAATAAGGTAAGTACATATCAGTTAAACATCTGATAATAATATAAGTACATATCAGCTAAACATCTGATAATAAGATAAGTACATATCAGTTAAACATCTGAAAATAAGGTAAGTACATATCAGCTAAACATCTGATAATAATATAAGTACATATCAGCTAAACATCTGATAATAATATAAGTACATATCAGCTAAACATCTGATAATAATATAAGTACATATCAGCTAAACATCTGACAATAATATAAGTACATATCAGCTAAACATCTGATAATAAGGTTAGTACATATTAATTAAACATATGATAATAAGGTAGGTTCATATCTGCCAAACATCTGATAATAAGATAAGCACATATCAGTTAAACATCTGATAATAATATAAGTACATATCAGCTAAACATCTGATAATAAGATAAGTACATATCAGTTAAACATCTGAAAATAAGGTAAGTACATATCAGCTAAACATCTGATAATAATATAAGTACATATCAGCTAAACATCTGATAATAAGGTAAGTACATATCAGCTAAACATCTGATAATAATATAAGTACATATCAGCTAAACATCTGATAATAAGATAAGTACATATCAGTTAAACATCTGAAAATAAGGTAAGTACATATCAGCTAAACATCTGATAATAATATAAGTACATATCAGCTAAACATCTGATAATAATATAAGTACATATCAGCTAAACATCTGATAATAATATAAGCACATATCAGCTAAACATCTGATAATAATATAAGTACATATCAGCTAAGCATCTGAAATTAAGATAAGTACATATCAGCTAAACATCTGATAATAATATAAGTACATATCAGCTAAACATCTGACAATAATATAAGTTTGATTGTGGAAATTTGAAACTCATCAAAATAAGGAAATAACTAGAAAAAATTGAATAAGATCTATAATTCTGATACAAATTTAGATAGATAGGTAGGTAGGTATATGTCTTTGTAAATAATGGGTTAGGTTTATGGTGTTTAATGCCACATTCAACAATATTACAGTTATATCATGGCAGTTGGTACACAAAAGGGATATCATAAATGTTAATGCTTGTTTCTGATAACTGGAAAACATTGGAAAATATGAAAGAAAGATAAGTTGAATAGTGAAATGATTTGGAAAATATGGAAGATAAATAAGTCGAATAGTGAAGATTTGGAAAATACAGAAGAAAATAGTGAAAAGATAGGGAAAATATGGAAGAAAGTAGTGAAATGATTTGGAAAATATGGAAGAAAGGCAAGTCGAATAGTGAAAAGATTTGGAAAATACAGAAGAAAATTGTGAAAAGATATGGAAAATATGGAAGAAAAGTAGGTTGAATAGTGAAATGATATGGAAAATATGGAAGAAAAGTAAGTCGAATAGTGATAAGATATGGACAACATGGAAGAAAGGAAAGTTGAAATGTGAAATGATATGGAAAATATGGAAAAAAGATAAGTTGAATAGTGAAATGATTTGGAAAATACAGAAGAAAATTGTGAAATGATTGAGAAAATATGGAAGAAAAGTAAGTTGAATAGTGAAAAGATATGGAAAATGCAGAAGAAAAGTAGGTTGAATAGTGAAACGATAGGGAAAATATGAAAGAAAGGTAAGTTGAATAGTGAAAAGATTTGGAAAATACAGAAGAAAATTGTGAAAAGATATGAAAAATATGGAAGAAAAGTAGGTTGAATAGTGAAATGATATGGAAAATATGGAAGAAAAGTAAGTTGAATAGTGAAACGATTTCGAAAATACAGAAGAAAATTGTGAAAAGATATGAAAAATATGGAAGAAAAGTAGGTTGAATTGTGAAATGATATGGAAAATATGGAAGAAAAGTAAGTTGATATGTGAAATGATATGGAAAATATGGAAGAAAAGTAAGTTGAAAAGTGAAAAGATATGGAAAATATGGAAAAAAGGCAAGTTGAATAGTGAAATGATATGGAGAATATGGGAGATTTCTGTGTGTCATAATTACACCGAAAGAGACCTCCTCCTCCTACTCCTCCAAGTTTTACGTGTTCATTTAACTTTTTAATGGTTATTTGTTCGTTTATCTCTCCGTTTGTTTTATGTTTTCCTTGATTTTTTCTGTTTCTAATTTCTACTTCACGTCACAATACCACCAATTTCCTCTCTCTCACCCAGCAGCAGCAGCAGCAGCATTTCCCTCTCAAACACTCAGAAGCAGCAGCAACAGCAGCAACCATACTTCCCAGAGCAGCAGCAGTCGCCGCCGCTGGCCGCCGCCACTGTGGAAATTCTACCCAAAACACATTACAAAAAAAAAAAAAAAAAAAACACATTATGAAATAGTGATTAAGATGCTGAATAAACGCGAAAATTAGAGGAAGGAATCAAGAAACGTCGCTATAGATGAAAAGTTCACGAACAAATTTAGCAAAAACAAACAATCAATGAATAAAGCGTTAAAAGATCTCTGAAAATATAGCAAAAATAGGCTCTTTGGACATGTAAGGGATAAATAAGTAATTTATTAATATATACAGGTCACAATACAAGTATTTCAACCGAAAACACCGTAGGAGAAAACCATTAGTGAAATATTATATGAAAATAAAAGCGGTAGGTAACCAGGGCTAGACAATGATAGACGCAGACGTTATAGAGAGCACCCCAAGGGACACTTCCGGTGAAAAGGCCCCACTAGTGCGGATATTGCGCAACTTCCGGTTGCGCATGCGCACACACCTTCCACCCCCTTCGGGTGACCTTCTGTCACTACGGGGTGACGTTTCATAAAGTCACTTACGGTGAAAAGGCCCCACTAGGGCGGATATTGCCCAACTTCCGGTTGCGCATGCGCATACCCAATGGAAACCCGAAAGGGTCGCGTGACCTTCGGTCACTCCCGGTAGCAGAACATACTTCCGGTTATGACGTCACTTACGGTCACGTTACTTCCGGTAGTACCACCTCCGCAAATGCAGTTTTGTCCGTCCCCATATACTACTAAGGTCACCTATGCCTGATATTGTGTTTCAATCAATTCTGAGATTTCAATTAACTGTGTCAATAATTGATCTTTTTCGCTTCTAATGGATACCACTTATTTAATGTTAAAGCTAAAGACCACTCGACTTTAAATGGAAACATTTACTTCTTATTTTCTCTATGTAATGTTTACATTATCCGAAAAATAACAAAATATTACAAATATTAAGTGGACATTGAACAGAGGGCAGTGTTTAGTAATATTCACGTTTTCCCCTTTTTCATCTATTTTAATTATGAAGTAGAAGCAATAACCTATGGTTCTATATACATCTATTGTACAATGTTTATGTAAATAAGGTACGTAGTTAATGGTAATATTATATACAGTCAAGCCTGCATTAGTGACCACCTCTATTAAACAATAACTTGTATTATGTGATCTTTAAATTTATTTCCCTTCACAGTATATTTCATATCAATTAAACCTGTATTAAGCGGTCACCTGCCTTTTGTGACCATATTTCACTGTTCCCTTGTAAGGTCACCTAAGGCGGGTTTGACTGTAATATATAATGATGTATAAACTGACATGTCGTTTTAATTTAAATCGATTACTCTTAAGAATTACTGTAATATAGTTTAACTAAGAATAATGATTAAACTAATACTTTAAATGAGAATACGTGTAACGTTCACGTCGTATTGTTTCATATTGTTAGTTCTTTGATTGAGGGTACGAATGGGGTATCGTGTTAAGTAATTCATGGTATATCGTTTCCTTTAAAAACAAAGATAACGGTAGAATATTCTTGTAATTTGACGATAACGGTAGCTCGAAAGTAGGTTTGACGAATTACGACAGACATTTCATGCCATAAAACGCTAACGGTAGTAGGAAAAGGGTGTGTGAAACGTGACGAGACATTCCCACCTTGAGGGGCCTCTTCTTGAATCATCATTGTATATTTAATTTAAACAGGTTAATAATCAATGTCCTCGGTGATTTATTTATGTATCATTTTGCGTCTGAATTGAACGTCTTTTATATATGCTTTTTAAATCTTATGAAAAAAAAGGGGGAATTAAAATAATGTACTTAACATTAGCTTTAGCCTATATTTTGTCCGGAGCGATTTACCAAACGAATGGACAAGACAGTTCCGGCAGCTTATACCGTGTATACGATACCACAAAGTTTATATCCTTGTCAAACTCCATTGTAGCGGTAAAATCTCAAATACAATGTGCTCTTTTCTGTCAAATGTCAAACTGTTGTGCTGCTAGTTATTACGAACCTGGATATCAGTGTTATTTGAGAGAAACAGATTGCTATGATGTTGCTGATACGGAACAAGCGACAGGATGGCGAACCCTACGGAAAGGATTGTAAGTTTTTAATTATTGTAATGCATTTTTTTTACTTTATGTTGGGGTACGAGAATGTTGTATTTTATTAGAAAATTCGATGGAACATAAAACAGTACATGATAATGTTTACACTCGCCCGCTGGTCCTAAAGTAACGTTATCATTTAAGTACCAGTCATATTACATCTTCTGTACGTTTGGTTAAGGCACTGATAAGCGTTACGACCAAGTATGTCAAAGCATTTAATGTATGTGCTTTTGCAGAAGTACATGTATCTCTACGTATAATCGTATGTTTGGGTTTTGCTCCTTTAGAATTTCAACCAAAAATAAAGAACTGGGTCTTCTTTCGCCTCTACTAATTGGAAACCTAGATTGCCTACATTATCATATATGCAGTGTTATTACCTTTTACTTTATTTGCCAAATGCTCCGTGAAATTTCTTCTATCATTATTAATGTATATTCCATTAGCGGTTAAATCGGGACAAAGAGTTGTTGTGACACTAGCTACTCCACGGGATGGTGTGAATTAGACATGGATAATAAACAAAATCCAAAGATCAGTTAGAATACATAAAATCAAGGTCCCTCTCCTCTAACCAAAGATCAATAAGAGTACATACAATCAAGGTCCCTCTCCTCTAGTCATAGATCAATAAGAGTACATACAATCAAGGTCCCTCCCCTCTAGCCAAAGATCAATAAGAGTACATACAATCAAGGTCCCTCCCCTCTAGTCATAGATCAATAAGAGTACATACAATTAAGGTCCCTCTCCTCTAACCAAAGATCAATAAGAGTACATACAATCAAGGTCCCTCTCCTCTAGGCAAAGATCAATACGAGTACATACAATCAAGGTCCCTCTCCTCTAACCAAAGATCAATAAGAGTACATACAATCAATGTCCCTCTCCTCAAGCCAAAGATCAATAAGAGTACATACAATCAAGGTCCCTCTCCTCTAGTCAAAGATCAATAAGAGTACATACAATCAAGGTCCCTCTCCTCTAGCCAAAGATCAATAAGAGTACATACAATCAAGGTCCCTCCCCTCTAGACAAAGATCAATAAGAGTACATACAATTAAGGTCCCTCTCCTCTAGCCAAAGATCAATAAGAATACATACAATCAAGGTCCCTCTCCTGTAGCCAAAGATCAATAAGAGTACATACAATTAAGGTCCCTCTCCTCTAGCCAAAGATCAATAAGAGTACATACAATCAAGGTCCCTCTCCTCTAGCCAAAGATCTGTTAGAGTACATGCAATCAAGGTCCCTCTCCTGTAGCCAAAGATCAATAAGAGTACATACAATTAAGGTCCCTCTCCTCTAGCCAAAGATCAATAAGAGTACATACAATTAAGGTCCCTCTCCTCTAGCCAAAGATCAATAAGAGTACATACAATCAAGGTCCCTCTCCTGTAGCCAAAGATCAATAAGAGTACATACAATTAAGGTCCCTCTCCTCTAACCAAAGATCAATAAGAGTACATACAATCAAGGTCCCTCTCCTCTAGCCAAAGATCAATAAGAGTACATACAATTAAGGTCCCTCTCCTCTAGCCAAAGATCAATAAGAGTACATACAATTAAGGTCCCTCTCCTCTAGCCAAAGATCAATAAGAGTACATACAATCAAGGTCCCTCTCCTGTAGCCAAAGATCAATAAGAGTACATACAATTAAGGTCCCTCTCCTCTAGCCAAAGATCAATAAGAGTACATACAATCAAGGTCCCTCTCCTGTAGCCAAAGATCAATAAGAGTACATACAGTCAAGGTCCCTCTCCTCTAGCCAAAGATCAATAAGAGTACATACAATCAAGGTCCCTCTCCTGTAGCCAAAGATCAATAAGAGTACATACAATCAATGTCCCTCTCCTCTAGCCAAAGATCAATAAGAGTACATACAATCAAGGTCCCTCCCCTCTAGACAAAGATCAATAAGAGTACATACAATTAAGGTCCCTCTCCTCTAGCCAAAGATCAATAAGAATACATACAATCAAGGTCCCTCTCCTGTAGCCAAAGATCAATAAGAGTACATACAATCAATGTCCCTCTCCTCTAGCCAAAGATCAATAAGAGTACATACAATCAAGGTCCCTCCCCTCTAGACAAAGATCAATAAGAGTACATACAATCAATGTCCCTCTCCTCTAGCCAAAGATCAATAAGAGTACATACAATCAAGGTCCCTCCCCTCTAGACAAAGATCAATAAGAGTACATACAATCAAGGTCCCTCTCCTCTAGTCAAAGATCAATAAGAGTACATACAATCAAGGTCCCTCTCCTGTAGCCAAAGATCAATAAGAGTACATACAATCAATGTCCCTCTCCTCTAACCAAAGATCAATAAGAGTACATACAATCAAGGTCCCTCTCCTCTAGCCAAAGATCAATAAGAGTACATACAATTAAGGTCCCTCTCCTCTAACCAAAGATCAATAAGAGTACATACAATCAATGTCCCTCTCCTCTAGCCAAAGATCAATAAGAGTACATACAATCAAGGTCCCTCTCCTCTAGCCAAAGATCAATAAGAGTACATACAGTCAATGTCCCTCTCCTCTAGCCAAAGATCAATAAGAGTACATACAATCAAGGTCCCTCTCCTCTAGCCAAAGATCAATAAGAGTACATACAATCAAGGTCCCTCTTCTCTAACCAAAGATCAATAAGAGTACATACAATCAAGGTCCCTCTCCTCTAGCCAAAGATCTGTTAGAGTACATGCAATCAATGTCCCTCTCCTCTAGCCAAAGATCAATAAGAGTACATACAATCAAGGTCCCTCTTCTCTAGCCAAAGATATGTTAGAGTACATACAATCAAGGTCCCTCTCCTCTAACCAAAGATCAATAAGAGTACATACAATCAATGTCCCTCTCCTCTAGCCAAAGATCAATAAGAGTACATACAATCAAGGTCCCTCTCCTCTAACCAAAGATCAATAAGAGTACATACAATCAAGGTCCCTCTCCTCTAGCCAAAGATCAATAAGAGTACATACAATCAAGGTCCCTCTCCTCTAGGCAAAGATCAATACGAGTACATACAATCAAGGTCCCTCTCCTCTAACCAAAGATCAATAAGAGTACATACAATCAATGTCCCTCTCCTCTAGCCAAAGATCAATAAGAGTACATACAATCAAGGTCCCTCTCCTCTAGTCAAAGATCAATAAGAGTACATACAATCAAGGTCCCTCTCCTGTAGCCAAAGATCAATAAGAGTACATACAATCAATGTCCCTCTCCTCTAGCCAAAGATCAATAAGAGTACATACAATCAAGGTCCCTCTCCTCTAGTCAAAGATCAATAAGAGTACATACAATCAAGGTCCCTCCCCTCTAGCCAAAGATCAATAAGAGTACATACAATCAAGGTCCCTCTCCTCTAGCCAAAGATCAATAAGAGTACATACAATCAATGTCCCTCTCCTCTAGCCAAAGATCAATAAGAGTACATACAATCAAGGTCCCTCTCCTCTAGTCAAAGATCAATAAGAGTACATACAATCAAGGTCCCTCCCCTCTAGACAAAGATCAATAAGAGTACATACAATCAAGGTCCCTCTCCTCTAGACAACGATCAATAAGAGTTCAAACAATTAAGGTCCCTCTCCTCTAGCCAAAGATCAATAAGAGTACATACAATCAAGATCCCTCTCCTCTAGGCAAAGATCAATAAGAGTACATACAATCAAGGTCCCTCTCCTCTAGTCAAAGATCAATACGAGTACATACAATCAAGGTCCCTCTCCTCTAATCAAAGATCAATAAGAGTACATACAATCAAGGTCCCTCTCCTCTAGTCAAAGATCAATAAGAATACATACAATTAAGGTCCCTCTCCTGTAGCCAAAGATCAATAAGAGTACATACAATCAATGTCCCTCTCCTCTAGACAAAGATCAATAAAAGTACATACAATCAAGGTCCCTCCCCTCTAGCCAAAGATCAATAAGAGTACATACAATTAAGGTCCCTCTCCTCTAGCCAAAGATCAATAAGAGTACATACAATCAAGGTCCCTCCCCTCTAGCCAAAGATCAATAAGAGTACATACAATCAAGGTCCCTCTCCTCTAGACAAAGATCAATAAGAGTACATACAATCAAGGTCCCTCTCCTCTAGCCAAAGATCAATAAGAGTACATACAATCAAGGTCCCTCTCCTCTAGACAAAGATCAATAAGAGTACATACAATCAAGGTCCCTCTCCTCTAACCAAAGATCAATAAGAGTACATACAATCAATGTCCCTCTCCTCTAGCCAAAGATCAATAAGAGTACATACAATCAATGTCCCTCTCCTCTAGCCAAAGATCAATAAGAGTACATACAATCAAGGTCCCTGTCCTCTAGCCAAAGATATGTTAGAGTACATACAATCAAGGTCCCTCTCCTCTAGCCAATGATCAATAAGAGTACATACAATCAAGGTCCCTCTCCTCTAGCCAATGATCAATAAGAGTACATACAGTCAATGTCCCTCTCCTCTAGCCAAAGATCGATAAGAGTACATACAATCAAGGTCCCTCTCCTCTAGCCAAAGATCAATAAGAGTACATACAATCAAGGTCCCTCTCCTCTAGCCAAAGATCAATAAGAGTACATACAATCAAGGTCCCTCTCCTCTAGCCAAAGATCAATAAGAGTACATACAATCAAGGTCCCTCTCCTCTAGCCAAAGATCTGTTAGAGTACATGCAATCAATGTCCCTCTCCTCTAGCCAAAGATCAATAAGAGTACATACAATCAAGGTCCCTCTTCTCTAGCCAAAGATATGTTAGGGTACATACAATCAATGTCCCTCTCCTCTAACCAAAGATCAATAAGAGTACATACAATCAAGGTCCCTCTCTTCTAGCCAAAGATCAATAAGAGTACATACAATCAAGGTCCCTCTCCTCTAGCCAAAGATCAATAAGAGTACATACAATCAAGGTCCCTCTCCTCTAGCCAAAGATCAATAAGAGTACATACAATCAAGGTCCCTCTCCTCTAGTCAAAGATCTGTTAGAGTACATACAATCAATGTCCCTCTCCTCTAGCCAAAGATCAATAAGAGTACATACAATCAAGGTCCCTGTCCTCTAGCCAAAGATATGTTAGAGTACATACAATCAAGGTCCCTCTCCTCTAGTCAAAGATCAATAAGAGTACATACAATCAAGGTCCCTCTCCTCTAGACAAAGATCAATAAGAGTACATACAATCAAGGTCCCTCTCCTCTAGCCAATGATCAATAAGAGTACATACAGTCAATGTCCCTCTCCTCTAGCCAAAGATCGATAAGAGTACATACAATCAAGGTCCCTCCCCTCTAGCCAAAGATCAATAAGAGTACATACAATCAAGGTCCCTCTCCTCTAGCCAAAGATCAATAAGAGTACATACAATCAAGGTCCCTCTCCTCTAGCCAAAGATCAATAAGAGTACATACAATCAAGGTCCCTCTCCTCTAGGCAAAGATCAATAAAAGTACATACACTCATGGTCCCTCTCCTTTAGCCAAAGATCAATAAGAGTACATACAATCAAGGTCCCTCTCCTCTAGCCAAAGATTAATAAGAGTACATACAATCAAGGTCCCTCTCTAGCCAAAGATCAATAAGAGTACATACAATTAAGGTCCCTCTCCTCTAACCAAAGATCAATAAGAGTACATACAATCAAGGTCACTCTCCTCTAGCCAAAGGTCAATAAGAGTACATACAATCAAGGTCCCTCTCCTCTAGCCAAAGATCAATAAGAGTACATACAATCAAGGTACCTCCCCTCTAGCCAAAGATCAATAAGAGTACATACAATCAAGGTCCCTGCCCTCTAGTCATAGATCAATAAGAGTACATACAATTAAGGTACCTCTCCTCTAACCAAAGATCAATAAGAGTACATACAATTAAGGTCCCTCTCTTCTAGCCAAAGATCAATAAGAGTACATACAATTAAGGTCCCTCTCCTCTAGCCAAAGATCTGTTAGAGTACATACAATTAAGGTCCCTCTCCTCTAGCCAAAGATCAATAAGAGTACATACAATCAAGGTCCCTCTCCTCTAGCCAAAGATCAATAAGAGTACATAGAATCAAGGTCCCTCTCCTCTAGCCAAAGATCAATAAAAGTACATACACTCATGGTCCCTCTCCTCTAGCCAAAGATCAATAAGAGCACATACAATCAAGGTCCCTCTCCTCTAGCCAAAGATCAATAAGAGTACATACAATCAATGTCCCTCTCTAGCCAAAGATCAATAAGAGTACATACAATCAAGGTCCCTCTCCTCTAGCCAAAGGTCTGTTAGAGTACATACAATCAAGGTCCCTCTCCTCTAGCCAAAGATCAATAAGAGTACATACAATCAAGGTCCCTCTCCTCTAGCCAAAGATCAATAAGAGTACATACAATCAAGGTTCCTCTCCTCTAGCCAAAGATCAATAAAAGTACATACAATTAAGGTTCCTCTCTTCTAGCCAAAGATCAATAAGAGTACATACAATCAAGGTCCCTCTCCTCTAGCCAAAGATCAATAAGAGTACATACAATCAAGGTCCCTCTCCTCTAGCCAAAGATCAATAAGAGTTTAGGTTCCTCTCCTCTAGCCAAAGATCAATAAGAGTACATACAATTAAGGTTCCTCTCTTCTAGCCAAAGATCAATAAGAGTACATACAATCAAGGTCCCTCTCCTCTAGCCAAAGATCAATAAGAGTACATACAATCAAGGTCCCTCTCCTCTAGACAAAGATCAATAAGAGTACATACAATCAAGGTCCCTCTCCTCTAGCCAAAGATCAATAAGAGTACATACAATCAAGGTCCCTCTCCTCTAGCCAAAGATCAATAAGAGTACATACAATCAAGGTCCCTCTCCTCTAGCCAAAGATCAATAAGAGTACATACAATCAATGTCCCTCTCTTCTAACCAAAGATCAATAAGAGTACATACAATCAAGGTCCCTCTCCTCTAGCCAAAGATCAATAAGAGTACATACAATTAAGGTCCCTCTCCTCTAACCAAAGATCAATAAGAGTACATACAATCAATGTCCCTCTCCTCTAGCCAAAGATCAATAAGAGTACATACAATCAAGGTCCCTCTCCTCTAGCCAAAGATCAATAAGAGTACATACAGTCAATGTCCCTCTCCTCTAGCCAAAGATCAATAAGAGTACATACAATCAAGGTCCCTCTCCTCTAGCCAAAGATCAATAAGAGTACATACAATCAAGGTCCCTCTCCTCTAACCAAAGATCAATAAGAGTACATACAATCAAGGTCCCTCTCCTCTAGCCAAAGATCAATAAGAGTACATACAATTAAGGTCCCTCTCCTCTAACCAAAGATCAATAAGAGTACATACAATCAATGTCCCTCTCCTCTAGCCAAAGATCAATAAGAGTACATACAATCAAGGTCCCTCTCCTCTAGCCAAAGATCAATAAGAGTACATACAGTCAATGTCCCTCTCCTCTAGCCAAAGATCAATAAGAGTACATACAATCAATGTCCCTCTCCTCTAGCCAAAGATCAATAAGAGTACATACAATCAAGGTCCCTCTCCTCTAACCAAAGATCAATAAGAGTACATACAATCAAGGTCCCTCTCCTCTAGCCAAAGATCAATAAGAGTACATACAATTAAGGTCCCTCTCCTCTAACCAAAGATCAATAAGAGTACATACAATTAAGGTCCCTCTCCTCTAGCCAAAGATCAATAAGAGTACATACAATTAAGGTCCCTCTCCTGTAGCCAAAGATCAATAAGAGTACATACAATTAAGGTCCCTCTCCTCTAACCAAAGATCAATAAGAGTACATACAATCAAGGTCCCTCCCCTCTAGACAAAGATCAATAAGAGTACATACAATCAAGGTCCCTCTCCTCTAGCCAAAGATCAATAAGAGTACATACAATCAAGGTCCCTCTCCTCTAGCCAAAGATATGTTAGAGTACATACAATCAAGGTTCCTCTCCTCTAGCCAAAGATCAATAAGAGTACATACAATCAAGGTCCCTCTCCTCTAGCCAAAGATATGTTAGAGTACATACAATCAAGGTCCCTCTCCTCTAGCCAAAGATCTGTTAGAGTACATACAATCAAGGTTGCTCTCCTCTAGCCAAAGATCAATAAGAGTACATACAATCAAGGTCCCTCTCCTCTAGCCAAAGATCAATAAGAGTACATACAATCAAGGTCCCTCCCCTCTAGACAAAGATCAATAAGAGTACATACAATCAAGGTCCCTCTCCTCTAGCCAAAGATATGTTAGAGTACATACAATCAAGGTTCCTCTCCTCTAGCCAAAGATCAATAAGAGTACATACAATCAAGGTCCCTCTCCTCTAGCCAAAGATCAATAAGAGTACATACAATCAAGGTCCCTCTCCTCTAACCAAAGATCAATAAGAGTACATACAATCAAGGTCCCTCTCCTCTAGCCAAAGATCAATAAGAGTACATACAATCAAGGTCCCTCTCCTCTAGCCAAAGATCAATAAGAGTACATACAATCAAGGTCCCTCTCCTCTAGCCAAAGATCAATAAGAGTACATACAATCAAGGTCCCTCTCCTCTAGCCAAAGATCAATAAGAGTACATACAATCAAGGTCCCTCTCCTCTAGCCAAAGATATGTTAGAGTACATACAATCAAGGTCCCTCTCCTCTAGCCAAAGATCTGTTAGAGTACATACAATCAATGTCCCTCTCCTGTAGCCTTAAACATTTGACTTCTCCACCATTTACATAACTGTTCCTTATTCTAAATCATTTTAACTTGACTGGGCTAAGTAAGTACATACATGTTGCTTTAGGAATTAACATAGCATGGAAGCAATTATCCAGTTAACCAAGTACATGGGTGTGCTTCAAAGACAATGTCCTTTTTCTTACTTGTCAGTTCTGAAAACTAGAATCGTCCCCCACTTTTCGTGCCAGCTTAAATATTGTCCCTCCCCGACGCCTACGTCTCTGACCACAGTATAATACTGACATTGAATAACGAAATACTTCCAATAATTGCCTCCTGCATAAAATGAAAAGGTAAGTTTCCCGATGTTCCTCATAACTTTCTATTAACTATCTAGTACGTATGCATGGAGCACAAAGTGCTGAACGGTTCGACATACCGAATCTCATTGCCGTTTCTTTTTGTATGTGAGTTTCTATTGTCATATCGTCTATTATTGTAAATCACTTTAATGACGTGATTCCCTGATACAATTTTGTTTTTCAAGGATGGGTTGGGTGTATTCTGTACTTTTATCTTTTTAATTGGTATTTACTTGAATCCTACTTACTAGCTATATAAAATGATGATTTAATAAACGTTAGAGATAATCGAAGGGGCAATCAAAAATGGACAATCCAAAGAAACAGGTAACATTGGGCAGACGACACAGGACGAAAAAAAGCAACATAACAGAGAAAACTAAAAAGATTACAAAACAGACTTCGCCAAAATACATTAGGTCAACCCAGATGTTCACGATTTGTAGACTGCAGACATATAGTTGCAGATTACTTTTGTTCAGATGATTGGTTTTTCGTATCAAATCAATTTGTTTTTCATAGATCAAACTCACTCGAACGACCGTCCGCAGGTAGACAGACATGTTGCTCGATATGGACACATTTTCATGATTACGTTACAACGAGTATTTGATCTTTTCCCTTAATATTTCGTGCTTTGCTTAACAGAGAAGAAATATATACCAATTTCATAGTCTTTGATTTAACCCGAGCGGAAACCGAACCAACGATATACTGCACCCAAAGTGAGTATGCTAACACTTAATACCACCGAGGCAGTTGTTACGATGACACAATAAGTATATGTACTTACGATTAAACTTAAAAGACAATACACAGTAAAATTACTACCTACTTATTAATGGTGAAAATAATATATTTTATTTTGAAATAGGAAGACGATATATGTTGCGAAAGAAAAAACATGGGATGATGCACAGGTAAGTGTTTGTTTGCTTTGTTTGTTTGATGGTGTTTAACGCCACTTTCAACAATATTTCAATTGCATCGTAGCGGTCAGTCTTTATTGGTGGAGGAAAACGGAGGACCCGGAGAAAACCATCGACTTGTCGCAAGTCACTGACAAATTTTATCACATAATGTTGTACACCTCGCCCTGATCGGGTTTCGAAATCACAACGCTATTAGTGATAGGCACTGATTGTACAGGTAGTTGTAAATCGAACTGCCATACGATCACTGCCACGATGACCCCTCCACAGGTAAGTGATTATATATGAAAACACCAAATTATATACGAGCACACCGATGTCGCAAGCTTTAATAGAACGCCAATGTCGCAATCTGAAGAGAACACCGATGTCACACGATGTTGCAAAATATTTAAGAGAATATGGGTGTCGCAAATCATTGTAAGAGTACCGATGACGTAAATTATTTATGAAAACACGGATGTCGAAAATTATTGTGAGAACACAGATGCCGTAAATTATTTATAAGAATACGGATGTCGCTAACCATTGTAAGAACACCGATGACGTAAATTATTTATGAGAACACTGATGTCGAAAATTATTTGTGAGAACACGGATGACACAAATTATTTACAAAAAATTATTTAAATTCCTAACTATTCATGAGAACATCGATGTCGTAAGTTATTTGTGAGGAAATCGATGTCCCAAATTATTCATGAAAATACCGATGTCACAAATTTGTTTCGAACACACCGATATCGCAATCTATCCATGGGAACACAGGTATATGTCGCAACATCTTTACGCAATCACCGATGTGGTAAAATTATTTACTATAACAACGATGCCGCATATTATTTATAACATCACCAATGTCCCAAAGTATTAATGATGAAAAAAGATATAGTAAATAACTTATGAGAACACTGATGTCGCAAATTATTTACGAGAACACTGATGTCGCAAATAATTTATGAGAACACTGATGTCGCAAATAATTTACAGGAACACTGATGTCGCAAATTATTTACGAGAACACTGATGTCGCAAATAATTTACGAGAACACTGATGTCGCAAATAATTTACAGGAACACTGATGTCGCAAATAATTTACGGGAACATTGATGTCGCAAATAATTTACGGGAACACCGATGTCGCAAATTATTTTTGAGAACACTGATGTCGCAAATTATTTACGAGAACACTGATGTCGCAAATAATTTACGAGAACACTGATGTCGCAAATAATTTACGGGAACACTGATGTCGCAAATAATTTACGGGAACACTGATGTCGCAAATTATTTATGAGAACACTGACGTCGCAAAATATTTATGAGAACATTGAGGTCGCAAATAATATGAGAACACTGATGTCGCAAATTATTTATGAGAACACTGATGGCGCAATTTATTTACGAGAACACTGACGTCGCAAATTATTTATGAGAACACTGAGGTCGCAAATAATTTATGAGAACACTAATGTCGCAAATTATTTATGAGAACACTGATGTCGCAAATTATTTATGAGAACACTAATGTCGCAAATTATTTATGAGAACACTGATGTCGAAAATTATTTATGAGAACACTGACGTCGTAAATTATTTATGAGAACATTGATGTCGAAAATTATTTATGAGAACACTGATGTCGTAAATTATTTATGAGAACACTGATGTCGCAAATTATTTATGAGAACACTAATGTCGCAAATTATTTATGAGAACACTGACGTCGTAAATTATTTATGAGAACATTGATGTCGAAAATTATTTATGAGAACACTGATGTCGTAAATTATTTATGAGAACACTGATGTCGAAAATTATTTATGAGAACTGTAATGTCGTACATTATTGGCGAGAATCTTCTTTTAGAAAGGTGAAAATATATTTTATCTTAAAATAGAAAACCGTGATTCCATGCGAAAGTCAAGACATTGAATAATGCATATACAAGAAGAGTTTGAAGATATCAAAGGGTGTATCAGAATCCATCAATCGAAGAAGAACAGACAACACAATGGACAAAAGAAAAAGTACAACAAATACAAACAACGGTCTACAAAACAATACACAGAAAACTAAAGATAGAGTAACACGAACCTCTCTAAAAACCGTGGAATGAAGGAAGAATAAGCACTTCCTGTTCCACTAGTAACACCCGTCTTACATAAATCATTCCTCTATTTAATTAAAAATATATGAAAGACATATCTATCTATCTATCTATCATAAAACTAAAGATCGAGTAACACAAACTCCACTAAAACACGGGGTGAACTCAGGTGCTCCAGAAGGGCTAGCAGTCCCTCCTCCAATAGTGACACCCGTTGTGTTAATCTAGTTACAAACCCGATGATAAGTCATGAATGAGGAAAGGACCGGGAAATGATCACGGCAAGTAGAACATATCAGTGGTCATTTGTGACACAGATATTCCATAACGGTAATTTTCATTTGTGACACAGATATTCCATAGCGATCATTTATAGTAAATGTAAAAAGTATTCTTTTTCAGAAATATTGTGCTTCGCTTGGTGGACATCTGGCCAGAGTGACTACTTCCGCTAAGCACGACTTGATCATGCAATTTAGAGACGGTGAGCTATGCGCTTTAAATTACAGATAAATGTGTACTATTCATATTTCTATTCGTTTTGCTTGTTGCAAGAACAGTTTGAAGATACCAAAGGGATAATGACAAGCCGTAAATAGGACATACAATACAGTGGACAAATTTCTACAAAACACTACTCTAATGTATTAAATACCGGTATTTAAACCAATCATAATCTTTTAATAAAACTGACTCATGTATACAACACATTGACACAGTAGTTTTACTCCACAGTCAAATAACATGACAAACATATGTATGACTGCATCACATCATTTCACTAAGAAAGAAAACTTGGGCCTATCAAACTAGTTTAACCCCGCCACTTTTTATTGAAGTCTCAGTACCAAACCATGATCGTGAGCAGTCATGCATGTGTTAGGGGATTCTACTTTGACTTTTCCCACGATGTTACGTTTGGACTTTGGAACTGGAACGACTGGATGGATGTGTGTGTTGTTCGTGAAGTAAATCAATTATTTTAATCATAGGGAGACAATCAATGAGCTTTTCGGCAGTCGCTCGAAAATATGTCTGGCTGCATAGCATAAAGTAGTGGAGTTCGTGTTGATCTCTCTGTAGTTTTCTGTGTAGTGTTTCACAGATCCTTTTTTTTTTCTTTTTTTTTTTTTCTTTTTTTTTACTTTTATTTTGTTTAGACACCTTCAAAATATATACATAACAAACACAAACATTACACAACAGCACAGACAAAGACATTATTTGTACATACATTTTCAATACAAACACATGAAATATTATGCCCCCTTGTCTCCATGCAATAAACCATGAGTTTCTAATATAAGTTTCTTATGTATAAATTATTTTCTTGCATGTTGACAAAAGTAGATCACTGTTTTACAGATAATTGCTTGTCATTTTAATAGACCAGTGTGTTGTCTACCCTTCTTCCTTTTACGGCGTGTGATTTCTATTTGGCATCTTCAAACTTTCCTTGCATCATATATTTACACATGTGAATATTTCTACACATATAACTATTAATATCTATGTAAATGTATATACTTGTGACAAGGTATATACCCACATATGAATTTACTAAAACGAAAGTTCCCTTTAATGAAAATCAATTTTATTGTGAATAATACTTTTTTTGTAGTTTATCAATGGTTGTTTTAATATATGAATATTAATGATTAATTCTTCAGCTAATTCCTTAACCCCGCCACTGCATTGAACTGTCTGAGACAAGCCAGGAAAGTGAGATATCATGTATATATGTATATATATATATATATATATATATATATATGTGTGTGTGTGCTAGGTGTGTGCTAGGTGTGTCCATTTGGCCCCTGTTTCTACAATTTTCTAATGGATTTTGGATCTGTTCCAGCAATGCTAGATTTGTTCTTTTTCATCTTATTCCGACAATGTGGCATTTTGTGTTGTTTTTGTTTTTACTGTTGCTTCGATATAGATATAGTATATGATATTCTTTGTATTCTTTCGTTTTTCCATTTATTCCGACAGTGTGATACATTTTGTTTTCCCATGTATTCCGACAATGTGGTACATTTTGTTTTTCCATTTATTCTGACAGTGTGGTACATTTTGTTTTTCCATTTATTCCGACAATGTGGTACATTTTGTTTTTCCATTTATTCCGACAATGTGGTACATTTTGTTTATCCATTTATTCCGACAATGTGGTACATTTTGTTTATCCATTTATTCCGACAATGTGGTACAATTTGTTTTTCCATTTATTTTGACAATGTGGTACATTTTGTGTTTCCATTTATTCCGACAGTGTGGTACATTTTGTTTTTCCATTTATTCCGACAGTGTGGTTCATATTGTTTTTCCATTTATTCCGACGGTGTGGTACAGTTTGTTTTTCCATTTATTCCGACAGTGTGGTACATTATGTTTTTCCATTTATTCCGACAGTGTGGTACATTTTTTTCCCATTTATTCCGACAATGTGGTATATTTTGTTTTTCCATTTATTCCGACAATGTGGTACATTTTGTTTTTCCATTTATTCCTACAGTGTGGTACATTTTGTTTTTCCATTTATTCCGACAGAGTAGTAAATTTTGTTTTTCCATTTATTCCGACAGTGTGGTACATTTTGTTTTTCCATTTTTTTCGACAATGTGATACATTTTGTTTTTCCATTTATTCCGACAGTGTGGCACATTTTGTTTTTCCATTTATTCCGACAATGTGGTACATTTTGTTTTTAATTTTATTTCATCAGTGTACAATAAGCTTAGAAATTAATTAAAAAGATAGCTCAGAAAAGATAATATTGTCTTTGTTTAATGTTTTAGGGACACATTCAGCCTGGGTCGGTGCTTCTGACATAGAGGTGGTAACAAACTGGACATGGTACAATCCTAAAGAGCCTGTTATGTTAGATTATTGGGGTGTCAATCGACCAGATAATTATATGGGAATCCAGCATTGTATGGGTTATACTGAGTATCTACAGTATTTATGGAATGACTTCCAGTGTGAAGATACATTGCACTTTATATGTGATGTCTAATAATCGTTAATGAATACAACGAAACCTGTCTAAACCGAACCTCCGTGGGATTTTGACCATTTTGTTGTTCGAAATAGAGAGGCTTTCGGTTTATACAGGTTAAACGACTAAAATATCCTTCATATGGACTTAATTTAAAGCACGGTTTATTCAGGATTCCATTTTATTCAGGGTTCGGTTAATACAGGTTACCAAACGATAAAACTACCAGTGATGATGTCAGTGCCGTCTTAGCGCATGGGCACGGTGGGTAGTTACCCGGGGGCCCCATGAGCATAGGACCCTATGTTAATCTATGCATGTTGTGTACGGCATGTTTTTTAATGCTTAAACACTGGTTTGTTGGAAGTACCAATACAATTAATTTTATCGACATATGCAATTTTATTCCTTTGAGTGGTTGTGCAGGTAATGGCCCCCAGTACACTGCCTGGAACGGGGACCTATAATGCTGTTAAGACGGCCCTGGCTGATGTAGGCCAGTTTGTCTCACTCTTCGATAATTTTGCTAAAATAAGTTGAAGATTATGTCAAACGTAGCACATTTGTTTGTTCGTGAGTTCATGTTTTTTTTTTAAATATTATTTGTATTTATCTACGTATATTGGTGTCCAACAAGTTTTCCATATCAGATGATGTTCGTGTCGATCAATAGTAACACGACGGGTGTCACATGTGGTACAGGAACTACGAACCCTTCCGGAGCACCTAGTTGGGTTTGTGTTCCTCGATCTTTAGTTTTCTTTGCATTATTTGTAGATAATTGTTTGTCCTCTTGTCCTTTTTCTATTTACCATTGCATTGTCTGCCCTTCTATTTAAGGATTCTGATTACCCCTTTGTTATCTTCAAATTTATGGTGTACAATGGGAGGTAAGTCATTGTGCGTAATTGTACATCACGATATCACGGAGCTCTCCAGTCAAAGAGGTACATTAAGTAGTTATTATCAGCCAGTAACCGGCATGAATTTTTTGTTTTGTTTTGTTTTGTTTTTTTATTCCCACTTATTATGGTTAGTGCTTTATATTATATATGAATTGTGGTATAATACTTTATGTATTGTCAGTAACTTTGATAATAAATAAGCACCATTCGCCAAAACAGTAGTTGTTGTCAATTTTAAAGCCAATTACAAGATTCATGAATTAATAATTTATTAGAATTGTTCTAAAGTAAGTTTATTACTGATCTATTTACTAAGTATACATTAAGTAGTTCTATTTGGATCTTGTTAATAGCCACACTGTGTCAGATTTCTTAGGTTGCGTTTTGTAGAAGAGAACACATATTTGCTGGTGATTCGGACACAATCCAGTTTCTTGGCCGTTTGTGATAATTAGTTGATGACACAGAGAAAACAAACTATTGAATTCATAGGAGAAGAGTTTGAAAATACCAAAGAGGTAATCAGAATCCGTAAATATAAGAAGGACAGACAAAACAAACGACCAAAATAAAAAGTACAAAGGAAAGGACGAACAACGATCTACAAAATATACATAACCCTAACCTTAAACATAAAACTAAAGATCGGATAACACGAACCCCACTAAAAAGCGGGGGTGAACTCAGGTGTTCCGGAAGGGTAAGCAGTTCCTGCTCCACTAGTGGCATCCGTTGGGTTAATCTAATTGCAAATCCGGTGATAATTCATAAAATGAAGAAAGAAAAAAACAACACATCGCCGGAACAATTCCAAAACCAAAATCGTAAAGCTATAAGAGGGTACAGTTGTATGTATCTAATAATACGTATTAATACCACACTTGATAAGACGTATTAATACCACACTTGATAAGACGTATTAATACCACACTTGATAAGACGTATTAATACCACACTTGATAAGACATATTAATACCACACTTGATAAGACGCATTAATACCACATTTGATAAGACGTATTAATACCACACTTGATAAGACGCATTAATACCACACTTGATAAGACGTATTAATACCACACTTGATAAGACGTATTAATACCACACTTGATAAGACGTATTAATACCACACTTGATAAGACGTATTAATACCACACTTGATAAGACGTATTAATACCACACTTGATAAGACGTATTAATACCACACTTGATAAGACGTATTAATACCACACTTGATAAGACGTATTAATACCACACTTGATAAGACGTATTAATACCACACTTGATAAGACGTATTAATACCACACTTGGTAAGACGTATTAATACCACACTTGATAAGACGTATTAATACCACACTTGATAAGACGTATTAATACCACACTTGATAAGACGTATTAATACCACACTTGATAAGACGTATTAATACCACACTTGATAAGACGTATTAATACCACACTTGATAAGACGTATTAATACCACACTTGATAAGACGTATTAATACCACACTTGATAAGACGTATTAATACCACACTTGATAAGACGTATTTGTGTTGATTGTGTCTCTTTAGTATTGTACATGACAACTTCTGTGTCACGCCGATTAAATATATTATATATAATGTTCAAGATTATAACGTTATTTGCCCAGTTATATGTGACGGTTGACATTTTACGCACAAGTGGAAAGCACTTGCATGATGTCAACATTTGATTAAGAGGGAACTACACAAAGGAGAAAAATATTCGCACGCTTTCAATTTTCCCTATGTATTTCATATAAAACTACAATTTTTCAGAAGCTTATCCTGAAGTCAATTCACACCCGATTTCGATAATTTTTATATCATTAAAAACTGAATTTTATGTAGTTTTACTGTATAATTTCAAAATAATTTTCTATGATAAACATTTTGAGAATATACAAGCTAAACACACAACTGAATTAATTTCTTTCGAAATACAATGCTTTGATAGGACCTTTGTAGACAAATTATTTAAGTCTGTGTTTAAATCATTGCGATTTGAAAAAGCATGCTTCAAAAAGTTATTTCAAAATTATTACTATAAACTACATATCTTTCTGCTTTCCTTGATAACATAATGATTAAAATCGGACGTGAATTGATTTCAAAATAATATTTTGAAAAACTGTAGTTTTATATGAAATATATAGAGTAAATTGGAAGCGTGCGAATACTTTTGTCCATTGTAGTTTAAACCCGCCATCTTTTTTTTTTGAAGTGCCATTACCAAGCCAGGAAAGTGAACTGTCATATATGTGTGTGCTACAACCTGTACAGGTATCTAGTTTGCCTTTTCTACGATTTTACGATTTGATTTTGGTATTGTTCCGACAGTGTGATATTTTTTGTCTTTACTTGGAGTCTTGAACTGTTCCGACATGATGGCATTATTTGTTTTAATTTGAATTTTGGAACTGTTCCGACAGTGTGGCATTTTTTGTTTTTCATTTGGAATTTTGAATTGTTCCGACAGTGTGGCATTTCTTGTTTTCCATTTTGATTTTGGAACTTTTCCGATAGTGTGGCATTTTTTGTTTTCCATTTAGATATTTGTTATTTTGTGTATGTATGTATTGTACCTCATTTGTATAACACTTTTCTATTTAAAATAAACAATTACAAAAACATCAGTTACATGTAAATAGTCGCAATCATTTTTAGTGATGACGGAAGCCAAAGAATACCACCTAACTACTAAAAAGAAAAACAATTGAAGATACTAAAGAGGTAATCAGAAGATGTAAATCCAAGTTGGACCAATTATTCAAATAGACAAACAATAGGCTATCTATTGTACAGTTAGAGTTGAATCACGTTTGTAGTTTTATACACAAAATATATTTTCATTTTCCCTCATGATCTTATGCCCTCTGGTGGAAGCTTTCTTGCATTTTCGATAGCCAAAAAATATATAATAAAATAAATAAATAAATAAATAAATAAATAATGATAATGATACTAAGAATAAACAGACTTATGGCCAAGAATTATCCAAGCAACATTCCAGACCACATTCCCTGTTTGAGATAAGAATAATTTTAATATATCTTTCCGACAGGGAGTCTCTTACATTTGTTCCTAGATGACAACCATCTTGAATTTCTGATCCATACGAGAAACAAAAATGTGTAATTTACCATTCATTGATTAATCAGGTACAGTTTGGATTCAGCTAGTTTCTAGTTCATGAGAAATGTGTTTTCTCATAGAGCCCTATGCTACGTTTCTAGTTCAAGAGAAATGTGTTTTCTCATAGGATCCTATGCTAAAATGTCTCACGTGGTGGTGGCCATCTTGGATTTCCAATTGACACAAAAAAATCCAAGTTGGTTGTTAAATGGTTTAGTAATTCCAGATAAGAATAAACTTAAGAATAGTTTCTCCCTAGAGTCATATGTTAATTGTGCCCTGTAATGGCCTATCTTCCTAGTGAAATGTAGCTGCGGAACCGTAACCCTTTATGGTCCTTTATATATATATTTTTTTTGCGGATCATAGGGCTACGGTTTTCACTCTATCACAAACTTTCGAAACTGCACAAAAAAAATCTTGCGCCGCTTTTTTGCCATTTTTTGTCATGAAATCGGGTGCGAGAACGATCAAACATATATATTTCGTTTCGTTAGATATTTATCTACATTCTTCTATACTTACTTACCTATTAATATTCATTTCCAGTTCATTATCATAACAAATATCTCATTTGTGACAAATCCCGCCTACTTCGTCCGCCATCTTGCTTCTCCGGTAGTCTCGTTCTAATATAACCCTATTTATTTATAAACCGCAAACACGTGTTTGGTTTGTTTATGTTTTACCGAAGATGTTTTCGTCGGTTTTATATAAGGAGAAAAGAGAGTTTGGATTTTCTTGGCATATATTTTTCAATAAATAATCAGAATAAATAAATGTTTTTTTTTAAATTTCTTTTTCTGAAAGTGACTTTCATTGAAAATTTTTGAAAATGATTATTGACATCTTCTACCCCCTATTTTGGGCCAAGTTAATATATAATACATAACCAAAATGGATGTGGAAACAATATACACAGATAAGTTGAAGGGAAAATATAAGTTTATGTTTGATCTGAAAGAAAAACAAAAGTGTTTGATAACCAATATAATGGAAAGAAAAAACTCAATTGGTATTTTTCCTCAGACAAATCCCGCCTGCTTCGCCCGCCATCTCGCTTCTCCGGTAGTCTCGTTCTGAGGTCACGTGATTTTTCCAAATATAACCCTATTTATTTATAAACCGCAAACACGTGTTTGGTTTGTTTACACTGGTCAATCATAAGGCTCTTCAGTGGTGAAATGACCAAACCAATATGCTTTCCACTGTAAATTGCATCGTGAATCAAAGGCACCATTTGGAAACATACACTTTTCCCATATCCAGTAGGAAAAATACCAATTGAGTTTTTTCTTTCCATTATATTGGTTATCAAACACTTTTGTTTTTCTTTCAGATCAAACATAAACTTATATTTTCCCTTCAACTTATCTTTGTATATTGTTTCCACATCCATTTTGGTTATGTATTATATATTAGCTTGGCCCAAAATAGGGGGGTAGAAGATGTCAATAATCATTTTCAAAAAATTTCAATGAAAGTCACTTTCTGAAAAAGAAATTAAAAAAAAACCATTTATTTATTCAGATTATTTATTGAAAAATATATGCCAAGAAGATCCAAACTCTCTTTTCTCCTTATATAAAACCGACGAAAACATCTTCGGTAAAACATAAACAAACCAAACACGTGTTTGCGGTTTATAAATAAATAGGGTTATATTAGAACGAGACTACCGGAGAAGCAAGATGGCGGACGAAGTAGGCGGGATTTGTCACAAATGAGATATTTGTTATGATAATGAACTGGAAATGAATATTAATAGGTAAGTAAGTATAGAAGAATGTAGATAAATATCTAACGAAGCGAAATATATATGTTTGATCGTTCTCGCACCCGATTTCATGACAAAAATTGGCAAAAAAGCGGCGCAAGATTTTTTTTGTGCAGTTTCGAAAGTTTTTGATAGAGTGAAAACCGTAGCCCTATGGTCCGCCAAAAAAAATATATATATATATAAAGGACCATAAAGAGCTACGGTTCCGCAGCTAAGTGAAATGATGCGATCATGTAAGTATTTTCCGCATGTGTGTCAACATATTGTCTTTATCTTTTATTATTTCCGAGATAAAGCAAATGAAAGGGACCAAAGATAATAATGACGTCATTTCATACTTTTAATGTCTACCGGTATATCTTATCTCATCAAAAAAGATTTTCTTGTGAAAATGAACAGATAGAAATGTCGCTAAACATCGGGGGTTTAAGTAAGTTTGATCCTTTATCTAAAATCGTATAAGAATACAAACATGTCTATTCAATCCTGCGTTCACGATGCGTTTCTGGAATAACCCTCAGCAGGTACGCCGATAGGGGTAACCAGAAGCTTAAGTCGAAGGACAGACAATACAATGGCCAGAAGAAAAATGACAAAAGGACAAACAATGATATACAAAACATTACACCGAAAACTAAATATTGAGTAGCACGAACGCCACTAAAAACCTAGGGTGAACGCAGGTGCTCAGGAAGGATGGGCAGTTCCTGCTCCATTAGTGGCACCCGTCATGCATGTGCAATTATAGTTCAAATACATATGGTAAGACAATTTTCCTACATTACAAATTATGTAGAAACATTAATATTTTTTATGATGACGGTATTTATAACTGGTTTAATAAAGACGAAATGCAGTACGTGTGAGACTATTTGTGTCACGGCAAGTCAGCCAGCCATTATTTAGAAATATCATAGCCGGAGCAAGTCACATGATAAGCTGAGGTGACGATGATGGCTGATTTGTATTAGACAAACACGCTGAGTTGGAATTGCATAGCACTGGTTAACGGACTCAACAGTCAGCATATGGACATATGGCTCCTCTTGATACATACACATACATGACCGCTCACTTTCCTGTCTTGGTACGGGCACTTCAATAAAAAGTGGCGGGGCTAAACTAGTGTTATTGACCAAAATCTCCCCTTTTAGTGAAATGATGCGGTCGTGCAAGTGTGAATAAAATGTCAACCCTCACATATAACATAATTTAAGTTATATGCTTAAATTCATTTATCGCGTCGGGATTCTACGGGATTGTATTCAGGGTTTTAGGTTGACAGTTTAGAGTGACGTAGTGATTCCTGACCAAACAAGACGGATGTTGATCAGCGATTAATTTTAAAGTAAATCCAAGATCATCAACAGTTTAATTGTGTGCTATTCCCTAAAAGTGGTCGGTAAAGTAACATAGTTTTTATAATGGATTCATTTATTTAGTTTCATGCTGTCTCTTGGTTTGTAATTGACATTGAATTGGATTTTGCTGAAATACTGTGAACGCGTGCTTTGAATGACATTGCATCAGATCATTGACATATTGAAATACGATTAAAAAATTGTAAACTATAGAAAATGTTTCAGCGAACTGATATAATTTGTTAATAGTGAGTTATGTTGTAATTGTTATGTAAATTATATGCATTGGTATTATACCTCGTGTAATTTTATTCACCACTGCTTCCGTTCGGCCACAGGTTTGCGGAAGCCAGCCTGCACACACACGTTTACATACAATTACATATTGTAGAGTTATTTGCTTTTGAATAATAATAAATAAAGTTGCATGATGTTTCTTGGTTTGTAATTGACATTGAATTGGATTTTGCTGAAATACTGTGAACACGTGCTTTGAATAACATTGCATCAGATCATTGACATGTTGAAATATGATTCAAGATTTGTAAACTATAGAAATTGTTTCAGCGAACTGATATAATTTGTTAATAGCGAGTTATGTTGTAATTGTTATGTAAATTATATTCATCGGTATTATACCTCGTGGAATTTTATTCACCACTGCTTCCGTTCGGCCACATGTTTGCGGAAGCCAACCTGCACACACACGTATACATACAATTACATATTGTAGAGTTATTTGCTTTTGAATAATAATAAATAAAGTTGCATGATGTTTCTTGGTTTGTAATTGACATTGAATTGGATTTTGTTGAAATACTGTGAACACGTGCTTTGAATGACATTGCATCAGATCATTGACATGTTTGCGGAAGCCAACCTGCACACACACGTTTACATACAATTACATATTGTAGACTTATTTGCTTTTTAATAATAATAATAATGAATAAATAAGATCAACCCCATCAAACAATATTTCAGCTGTCGAATGCATACTGAAGAAGGACGAGGTCAAATTTAGCTCAAGTTTTGAATACATAACATCTATAATATTATTCATTCGTTCATTTGTGTGCATGTCTGTTCATTATGGCATGTTCTTGTGTATTTGCTTGACCCATATGTGTGTAATTTTGCAAATAAGGTTAAATAATTAGAATAATCAACTTTTAACAATTTAATATTAAGTTTCAGGTGTATAATAATGTTGCGGCGGTCAGCAAGGAAGAGGAAAGCTTCCTCATTTCCATATAGTACAGTGATAGCTGCATCAAGGAAAAAACCTACATCTTCTGCAGTAGCGACTACAGTTAATGGTACGAATTTGGTGTCTTATCCTTTGCCTTATAACCATGTACCAGTGTCTCTGTCAACTTCTTCGCCTTATAACAGTGTACAACTACCTGTGTCTGTGTCAAGTTCAATTGGGTCTATGGGAGTTTCTGCAAATATCACAAATTTACCACAACCTGCACCAATCACATTACCTCAAACTACAGACCACAGTACTGATCAGGTTCCATTCAATATAACTACATCGGGATCCAATACAGGTAATAATAGTACTTATTTTCCCGTACAAATCGGGTCTAGTTTAGATCAAATGCACACACCACACCAAATGGTTGGAATTGCATCCGATATTACTGTAAATGTGTCCCAAAATATAAAAGAAAAAATTAAAAGGGGGGAATATGTGGATTTGGCTTCACTGTTGACAAATAATCAGCATAATGATAGCAAGCAAAAACTGATTTTCCAGCAAAGGGAGATAATTTTACAACCAGACCAAAATTACAAAAAAATAATTTCAATCGATACATGGACAACAGCGTTTATAATATTTACAAGTATATAATGTTCAGTACATCCAGAAAAATTTCAGGAACTCTTAAAATATATGAGTATGGTCCGATTAGGGGCATCACGATGCGCAAATCTCGGTTGGAAAATGTACGATGAACAGTTTCGTCTGCGTAAAGCGCAGAATCCAACAAGCTCTTAGTCCTCGGTCGATTATGAATTGTAGTTGATACATATGAACAACACTACAAGTTAATCTGGTACCGGTAAGCAAATGTTTTTTTCTGATAAGAAGAATGGTGCTTTAAAATGTTATAATTTGTCCGGCAGCTCCATTCCTCGATGTCTCCATTTGAAGTAGTACAGGTAATCCAGTCCGCAGGTGTCGGTGTCGTCGGGCTGGGTTCGAGACGAACAGTAGTAGTATTACGGTCCGTTGACGATCAGGACGTTGCCGAAACGGCGGTGATACGTTTCCGGTGCGTTTCCCAGCGAATCGAAAAATTCGGCGAGTCCCACGAGGGGAAAGTGAAACGTCACCACCACCACCACCATCGCCGCCGTCGCCATCACCAATGCAGACATATAAGCCATCGTGGATATCCACCACCACCGCCGCCGTTGCCATGACAAATACAGACATATAAACCATCGTTGACATCCACCGCCACCACCACCGCCGCCACCGCACTTTCTCCTCCTCTGATTTTTCCTCCGCGTTCTCCTCCCTCCACTTCCTCCTCATCTGCTTCTTCTTCCGCTTCCTCCTCCGCTTTCTCCTCCTGCTCTGCTTCTTCCTCCACTTCCTCCTCCTGTGTTTGCTCGTCCGCTTCCTCCTCTGCTTCTTCTGCTTCCTCCTCCTCCTCTGCTTCTTCTTCCGCTTCCTCATCTTCTGCTTCCTCCTCTTCTTCTGCTCCCTCCTCCTCTTCTGCTTCCTTCTCTTCTGTTTCCTCTTCTGCTTCTGCCTCCTCCGCTTTCTCCTCCTGCTCCACTTCTTCCTCCACTTCCTCCTCCTCATTTACTTCTTCTGCTTCCTCCTCCTCCGCTTTCTTCTCCTGCGCTGCTTCTTCCTCCACTTCCTGCTCCTCCTCTGCTTCTTCCGCTTCCTCCTCCTCTTCCGCTTTCTCCTCCTCATCTGCTTCTTCTTCCGGTTTCTCCTCTTCTTTCTCCCCCTCCTCTGCCTCTTCTTCCGCTTCCTCCTCCTCCTCTTCTGCTTCCTCCTCCGGAGAGAATCACGCTCACTGCACGTTGCATAGTGGTGGGAGATAGGGTGTTGTAATACAGAAAGTTATCGGCGCACGTGGGAGTCAGGTCCCGTAATGTTTGTCGTTAATGGATGTCGGAAAAAAAACTCGTTATCCACTTCAATGGCGGTGGCGGTGATGATGGTGGTGGTGGATATCCACGATGGTTTATATGTCTGTATTGGTGATGGCGGCGGTGGTAGTGGGGGTGGTGGTGGTGGTGGTGTCGTTTCATTTTTCCCTCGTGGGACTCGCTGAATTTGTCGATTCGCTGGGAAACGCACCGGAAACGTATCACCGATGTTTCGTCAATGTCCTTATCGTCAACGGACCGCAATACTACTACTGTTCGTCTCGAATCCAACCCGACGACACCGACACCTGCGGACTGGATTGCCTGTACTACTTCAAACGGAGTCATCGAGCAATTTTAAGATCTGACTGTTAACATTGTATATTGTCATGCATTGTCGTTATGATAGAATGTATTGAACTTAATAAACAATCGAACTGTTAAAATTGTATTTTGTCGTGCATTGTAAATTATAGAATGTATTGTACTTAATAAATCGTGTTAAAACGACAAATGTATATTGTCAAGCATTGTCGTGTCTTAATTATAGAATGTGTTATACGTAATAAATGATACGAACGAAATCGTGTCGTTGTGTTATGCTCAAAGTTCCTTCCCTTTGAATACGTTTAACCCTAGCGGAAACGTATAATTACTTCCCTTGGAACATACACATTGAGTTATCTCCCCCATCGAACATACACACCGAATAAAGTTATTTCCCTTGGTTTATACACTCTGATCGAACATATATACCGAATAACGTTATTTCCCTCGGTTTACAAACTCTCAATCCGCAACAGAATTACTTCCCTTTGAAAACACAAACGTTAGATTTCCACTATCCAGAAACATCAAAGAGCCATACCAATTTATGTCGTAATTCGATAACATCGACTTGAGAAAACACGATAAAAAAATGACCACGATAGGTTTTCTAAGGTCAAGCTCTGTTTTTACGCGTTATTATTCTAAGAAGAAATCATTACTTATAGTATATAATCATTAATTAACACACAATTAAAGACATTTATCAATAAAAACATCTTACGCTCTTCAATTATTCTATCTGTTGAGGTTTACACTGACATGTGTTTATAGTATATGCGTATTTATCATTTCGGGTCAAGATAAATGGTCAGTGCGTGCGATGGATATTTGATATGTCTGCTGTCCGTGTGTAGATTAAAAATAAACCGATGTACTTGCTATTATCTGATGAATTAAAAACATTTGACCATAGCGCGTGTGATATCAAGGTCAAAATCGTAATTGACTTTTCCTATTTGAACGATATGGATCTAAGCGTCTTTTTTAAATCAATCATTGAGAATTTTACGGGTTAAAATAATGGATTAAAAAAAATGAGTGTGAATAAAAATATCAGTATTTTAATGCTTTTTGATTGTGTACGGGTTAACACAGGTCTTGGTTTTCATTGAATCTGTAACAGTGAAAAAAAAAAGAAGGATGTGAATTGATGGATTCTCGAAAAATATCAGCACTTTAATACTTTTGACACGAGGATTGTAAATGAACCGATACATGATAAAAGCTAAAGACACGTACGTGAGTAAATTATGTATTTTTTTATTTTAAAAATTTTTTAAATTTTCTAAAACGTTTGTTGGTCGTTTTTTGATTAGTGAACACATATTAATATGGATGTCACCCTTCCGTTTTGAGTCATCATGCGCTCGGGACGGCGGAATGTGATGAATCATATTGCAACGAAAGGGGGACAGTATTTGGTCGTCGGTGTGCGGGGAATACTTTTACCATGAGTCATAGTGCGACGAGAGGGTCGTCATGACGATATATGGATTTCAATTTTTTTTTGTGACGTCTGTTCTGGGGAGGGGGGGGGGGGCTATGCCCTTATATGGCATATGGGCGGAGTCTGCCCATATATGGGGACACCGCAACGCCGCAGGCTTTTAGGGTGACTAAAATGTCCCCTTCCTTTCTAGTTCAAGAGAAATGTGTTTTCTCATAGGATCCTATGCTAAAATGTCTCACGTGGTGGTGGCCATCTTGGATTTATAACTGGTTTAATAAAGACGAAATGCAGTACGTGTGAGATTATTTGTGTCACGGGAAGTCAACCAGCCATTATTTAGAAATATCACAGCCGGAACAAGTCACAATCATGATAAGCTGAGGTGACGATGATGGCTGTTTTGTATTAGACAAACATGCTGAGTTGGAATTGCATAGCACTGGTTAACTGACTCAACAGTCGGCATATGGCTCTCCTGGATACATACACATACATGACTGCTCACTTTCCTGTCTTGGTACGGGCACTTCAATAAAAAGTGGCGGGGCTAAACTAGTGTTATTGGCCCAAATCTCCCGTTTTAGTGAAATGATGCGGTCGTGCAAGTGTGAATAAAATGCCAACCCTCGCATATAATTAGGCGAGTAGTGGTATTTCCATTCGGGGCGTGAGGTGGTGGCCAAGTAATCTCGAAGAAGCTACATGTAGCACAATCTTGCGAGTGAGAGACTAAATGTAACAAAATTTTGGCTGTTTATTCCGAAAGAAGTACGTTTTGATCAATGAAAACATCGTCCATTGAGTTGTAAATCTTAACATATTACATACTTTGTGTTGTCTATGCTAAATAAGGGTAACAACAAAATTACCGAACTCCGAACAATCTTACAAAGGGAAAGTCAAAACTCATAAGTATATAAACAGACAAAATCAGTCAACAACCGGAAAACTGTGAAAACCGTAATGACCCTGACTTGATACAGGCATTTCTAAAGAAATGGTGGGTTGAATCAGATTTTAAAGCGCCAAACCTCCCCCTTTCATTACGGCTCAAAGTTTCTGGCTGTCAACGTTCTTAGAAGCTACAGAAGAAACATTTCCTAGTAGATAAATTGAGGTAACCACTTTACAAATACTTTACGGTCACTGTCATTATTTGGTTAACAGCTACGGTATATTTGTGTCATAGATCAACATGGAGATGTTCCCATTTGTCATAATCACAACCCAGTCCTTCTTGTATGACATCACTGGATTTTAACCACAAGAAAGACGATGGGTTCTACCAGTGGTAATACTTAAACTTATTGAAATTGGAGTCCACACCAGGAATTTAGTGGAATTCGTTTTTCTCAATCTTTTGTTTTCTGTGTTTTGTCGATCATTGTTTGTCTTTTTGTCCTATATATCTTTCGTTTTACTGTTTCTAATAATCCCTTTTGATACCATAAAACTTGTCTTGACCCTCATGACTATGATGCATGGCTTATCAAAGATTATACCTCCTGACCTAAAATAAAGATAAGTAGACAGTTATAAAAGGAATATTATTGATTTGTAATATAACATTATAGACAGTGTCCTCGACTAAGAGGTAAGGCCGTGTCATTTTCAGTCTACAGTTGTTAACTTTGGTAATGACCCCGCATCTGGTATTAAAACAAAACCATCTGTGAAACATAGTACAGAATGGGGCATAATTTAGTTCCCAATTGTAGAAATAAAAACACCGAAAGAATTTAAACTACGTTATTTTACAAATAATTCAAGTTTCATTTTGTAATACATATTAATTGTTTAATTTTCAAGAAATTGACTCTGAATCGTATTCAGTTGTTTCATTTAATTTGTTTGACTTTATTTTGTTGACAATGATTACTTTGCAATGTTTCATTTCTTTCGTATTATTTCATAAAATGAATGAAAAAAAAATACAACATTTTCAAAATCCAATCGAAAATTGTAGAAAGAAGCTAAATCGATACCACTAACACACAAATACATGACCACTAACACACAAATACATGACCACTAACACACAAATACATGACCACTAACACACAAATACATGACCACTAACACACAAATACATGACCATTAACACACAAATACATGACCACTAACACACAAATACATGACCACTAACACACAAATACATGACCACTAACACACAAATACATAACCACTAACACACAAATACATGACCACTAACACACAAATACATGACCACTAACACACAAATACATGACCACTAACACACAAATACATGACCACTAACACACAAATACATAACCACTAACATACAAATACATAACCACTAACATACAAATACATGATCACTAACACACAAATACATGACCACTAACACACAAATACATGACCACTAACACACAAATACATGACCACTAACACACAAATACATAACCACTAACACACAAATACATGACCACTAACACACAAATACATGACCACTAACATACAAATACATGACCACTAACATACAAATACATGACCACTAACACACAAATACATGACCACTAACACACAAATACATGACCACTAACACACAAATACATGACCACTAACACACAAATACATAACCACTAACATACAAATACATGACCACTAACATACAAATACATGACCACTAACACGCAAATACATGACCACTAACACACAAATACATGACCACTAACACATAAATACATGACCGCTAACACACAAATACATGACCACTAACACACAAATACATGACCACTAATACACAAATACATGACCACTAACACACAAATACATGACCACTAACACACAAATACATGACCACTAACACATAAATACATGACCGCTAACACACAAATACATGACCACTAACACACAAATACATGACCACTAATACACAAATACATGACCACTAACACACAAATACATGACCACTAACACACAAATACATGACCACTAACACACAAATACATGACCACTAACACACAAATACATGACCTCTAACACACAAATACATGACCACTAACACACAAATACATGACCACTAACACACAAACACATGACCACTAACCACAAACACATGACCACTAACACACAAATACATGACCTCTAACATACTAATACATGACCTCTAACATACAAATACATGACCTCTAACACACAAATACATGACCTCTAACATATAAATACATGACCTCTAACATATAAATACATGACCTCTAACATATAAATACATGACCTCTAACATAAATACACGACGCTCACATTCCAGGCTTGGCACAGGTATTTTAATATAAAAAAGTGACGGGGTTAGACTAGTGAGAGGAACAAATTTGTATTGTATTATTTTCACATGAATGATTGATTTTAATTTCATACATATATATAACTATAAAACCAATACATTAATTGTCAAAGAAAGTGAAATAAAAATCAAAATGTTTAATGTAGAGTACGACAGGTTTCTAGAATATTGTTAATTACTTTTCTAAATCATAAGAAATAGACGTGTTTCGTATGATTTTGTTAGTAACGTATTTGGTTGTTCATAGTATTTTTATTATTTCGACTTTTAACCAAAATATTTGACATTATTTCAGTCATGTCATTGCGTACGATTTTTGAAATTAAAAGTGTTTTGATTTACCACTTTCAATTGTAAAGGGGCATGAGAAAGTGAATATGTGCATACCATAGATTAAGACTTATGAAATCTAAAAAAAAATGTGGTGCAAGTAGTACGGATGAGAAGAGTTTGAATATACCAAAGGGGTAATCAGAATCTGTACATTGAAGAGGGACAGACAAAACATTGACCAAAAGAAAAGGACAAAAGGACAAACAACGATCTACAAAACATACACATAAAACTAAAGATCGAGTAACACGAACCTCACTAAAAACCGGGGGTGAACTCAGGTGCTCCATGTTGCATATACGAAGAATAATTTTGTTAGCGTAGACAGGTTGGATCGACTCGCTTGTAAAGGATGTTGGCACTGGAACATTGCTAAACCGGAGATTGGTTCTCCTAGAATACTGCTCCTGTTCTTTTAGTCTGTTCTCCAGATCACCAAGTTGACTTGTATTTTTGACTTTGTATTTCTACATTTTAACCATCATTTTGGTTCTTTCATATCAAACAGCTTCATCACAACATAGTTCTAATGAGAATTTGATACCTGTGTTTCCTTCAAGGTCATTGGACTAAATGATTTATGTTGATTCAGCTATATTATCACATATCGCCCTGATCGAGATTCGAACTCACAACATCAGTGGGTGTTCGTCTTATATCATTGTACAACATATTTGGTACACATGTAATGTCTGTTTCGTCATATATTGTTAACAACACGATTGGAAAATGTGTAACTTTCAATGTTTTTCTGCAGTAGATATTATTTTTATAATTTCTCAATTATTTACAGCATGATGACGCCGTTACTTGGTCTGCTATTTTTAGCCAGTGTTTACTGCAACGAGGAGGTATGAATTTAATGCAGCTTATGTACATCTAAAACATCCTCATGTATTGTTTTCAAGTTCTATCTTGTGTATTCTGAACATCCGTAGAAATATCCATTTTAATCCATTTACGAATCAGATATTTGATAAGAATAATATAAAATAAAATCGCATCTAAAATTTACAAATATGAACATTATGCATCACAAACCATGCCCGTTGACAAGGAAACAAATATTAACTCTTGATATTGTACATTGTAGTTTAATTATAATCTTCAATGAAAATACTTATGATAATGTGCACACTGCGGTAGCTACATATATTACAATAATTTTGTTTAATGACGTACATTCTGACACTTAACTGACCATGAAAAGCATGTGTTTGGCGAAACTGCTTCATTGTAATTACTAACCTTCAATAAATTAATTTTAGAGTCACATGTCATTGTATACGTGTTTTGATTGGTTTAAAAAGTTGAGGTTATTTGTCAATGTGTTGAATCGAAAATAGACGTCGTTCTCAAGGCGTCGCGTGCCGTTGTCATCAGGTGATTTTCTTTAAATGAGGCACCTTTGGAGTTATTTAAATTTGTTTCTGATTATTTGCCTTATTTTGAAAAAATAAATATATTTTTCGATATCATAGCAAAAAAAGATTGAATTAATTTATAAGGATTGATTGAAATTATTTGTTCGGTTCATTCGAAATAACCTCAATCAGGTTGTACACAACCTCCAATACAACAATATATACAATGTGATGAAGAAGTACTATATCAGAAATATGGATTTTAGGAAAAACAATCACAAAATCATACAATACAAAGAAGAAAAATATATATCCTGTACTAAGAAGAGTTTGAAGATACCAAAGGGAGGTAATCAGAATCCGTATATCGAAGAAGAACAGACAACACAATGGCCAAAAGATACCAAAGGGGCAATCAGAATCCGTATATCGAAGAAGAATAGACAACACAATGACCAAAAGAAAAAGTACAAAAGGACAAACAACGATCTACAAAACATACATATAAAACTAAAGATCGCGTAACACGAACCCCACTAAAAACCGGAATGGTAAGCAGTTCCTGCTCCACTAGTGGCACCCGTCGTGTTAATCTAATTACAAACCCGGTAATAAGTCGTGAATGAGGAAAGGACCGGGAAGTGTTTACGACAGGTGGAACATATCCGTGGTCATTTGTGACACAGATATTCCATAACGGTCAACCAAGTCATGGTGGCCACCGTAAAACTTTCGAAAAAGGTTTGAAGATACCAAAGTCGCAATCATAGGCCGTAAGCCAAAGAATAGACAATACAGTTGTTTACACAAAACACTACACTACAAACCGGGGGTGAACTCAGGTGCTTTGGAAGGGTTAGCAGTGTCTGCTCCACATGTAACACCTGTCGTGTTACTGTCATACGACACGAAGATCATCTGATATGACAATCGTGTGAGACACCAGTATGCACTACTAACTGACAACTATGCAAAACGTATATAATAAGGGAGATAATTGCTTAATTTACCAATTAGACACAAAGAAAGTTATCTCCCATTGTACATGTATTTGATTTTTAGCACTTTTGTCAATTTGTGGTCTGCAAATGTTGTTATAGAATTTGATACGAGAGAAAAAAATGTAGATTTTTAAAATGTATTTGTCCCGTGGGATTCATTTGTTTTCTAAGAAAAGTTTGAAGATACAAAAAGGGGGAGGGGTGTAATCAGAAGCCGTAAATAGAAGTTCAGTAGTAATAAATATCTATTAATTTGTTTAACTGATTTTAATTTAAGCATATTGTATTGCTCATAAAATCAATAAATTCTACCTATATGATGGTAATTCCCCCCCCCCCCCCCCCTCCCACCCCCACCCTTAATTTGACAAACGTGGCCACAATTGTATGGTGAATGTTTTTTTTAACATAAATACCTACCTATGCTTAAGGTGGGGGTTCGATTTTCGCCCTTAGTAAGGTGCATTTTTCTTGTGATGGCGCTTTGCCAGTGACGTACGACAAGTCATGTTGGTTTCTCCAGGAATTTAACCAATAACATTTGCATGACGGTAACGTTATATAAACTGAATTACAGTATCCCGGTGTTGCCGGTTCTCGATAACGTAAGAAACATTTCTCTCGTGTGTCCCTTAGAAACAATAATTTTTACAAAATTGTTTTTGTTTGTTTGTCAAAACTAGTTCTTTATTTCTACCAAACCTAAAAGTTTTAGTCCTAGAAGTTACGGAGAAAACATAATTTTTGTGTATGACCTTATTTCTGACAGTTTGTGTATAACGGCACCAGTTCTCGATAAGTGTGTAAAATCAATTATGGATGGCATGTTTACTAATAAAAACTATTGGAAGAAAAGAAAAAATTAATTTAAGATATTTGCAAACACCAAGATTATTGATTTCATCCATACATGTACAATTAAACATGTTTGAAAAAGTGTTCCATTGGGGTTACACAATACAGAAATAACGTTGATATAAAGATATAAAGATAAAACTGATAAGATATGACCCGAACGGTGTTTCAAAATTATTTCCCCTGAACAGTGCCACCTGTATATTTCCGGTTTTGTATGACGTATGCGTACTTGACCTTCATTGACAGCAAAGTTTTGCTTGCATCACAAACGTATATTTTAAGCAATGACCCGGTGAATTTAGAGCTATTTTTGGAATAAGAAAATGTGCATAAATATCTGAAACTATAAAGATTATGTTCATACATACCTTGATACGTAGCATAGCCATTTCTTCCTTCTTGTGAAGCGAGGTGGTGTTTCGTAGGTAAAATCCTGGCGAACAGAAAACACGTGCGTTTTCCCGATTTATGTCAAAACTCTCACGCGCATAATTATCGAGAACTGGTAACTATCGAGAACAGGTGACACTACGATATTGTTGACAGTGTCGTTAAATTAAATCTTACCAACCTCCCAACGGTAAGATGACTACTAGTAGCATAATTATCAATTGAAAGAAAACAATGAAGTACCACACCGTTTGAACTCTTCCAAATGGCAATAGAAGATCATAGTCGATATCCCCCAAACTCTCATATACAAGACTGCCCACTTTCCTGGCCTGGCACTTCCATAAATAGTGACAGGTTCAGACTAGTTTTATTATCCCCCCGCCAACGAAGTTGCGAAGGGATATTGTAACGCTACCGTCCGTCCTTCCGTCCTTCCGTCTTTCCGTCCTTCGTCCGTCCGTCACATTCTTGTGAACACTCTAGGATCAACATCCTTCAATGGATTTTGACCAAACTTGGTACATATTTATTCCTTAAGAGAATCTGGAACCCTATTGATTTTCAAAGTCATAGGTCAAAGGTCAAGGTCACCGGGTCAAATTTTTATCGCATAACATCCTTGTGAACACTTTAGAATCAACATTCTTCAATGGATTTTGACCAAACTTGGTACATACTTAGTCCTTAGGAGAGTCTGGAACCCTATTGATTTTCAAGGTCAAAGGTCAAGGGGTCAAATTTTTACTGCGTAACATCCTTGTGAACACTCTAGAATCAACATCCTTCAATGGATTTTGACCAAACTTGGTACATACTTGGACCTTAAGAGAATCTGGAACCCTATTGATTTTCCAGGTCAAAGGTCAAGGTGACAGGGTCTAATTTTTAGGCGAGGGGATACGCCACGCTTTGCGTTGCCCTTGTTAAACCTAACCTTCCCTCTTAGAGATATGATGGATCGATACAGTTCAAAGTGACGGATTGAAACGATTCATACGGCCCAAAACCTTTTCTCTTACAGAAATGATGCCGTCATCATGCAGGTGAATTCCACTCGCGAGTAAAATGCTGAGCCTGAATGTAATTAGGCGAGCAGTGTAGTTGTGAAGAATGCTGATTTCTAATGTCGAACTTGATACATCAAATATTTGTGTTTGCTTGCGTATAATGGTGTCCAACACGTATTGTGTTTTGTGCTTTCTTTTTCTTCATCTTGTGTACCCTATGCTGCCAGTTTCTCTGGAATTTCCTTTTTTGATTGCCCCTTCGGTATTCTTTAGCGTTTATATAAACATTCTTAAGCACATAGAAATAGCATTTTTACGGATTCTCATTATACCTATGGTATCTTCAAGCTCTTCTTGTAATCCACAGATATACAGAATTCCTCTCATCTACAAAGGATACGCAGTGTATGAGGATATTGTGTTAGACAGGGAGAAGAATACCATGCTGGTTACCCCTGGCAACCTAGATCATATACCAGGACCACTAAAATCAACAATCAATCTACACGAGTTCAACACGGTATAATATATCACTAATTATTGGAAATAATTACTTACATATTCATTAGTCTTAGAAAGACAGTTTTATTATTCTCAGAACTATCCCGACGGCCCCACGCTCAAGAACAGCGAACTAAAGTTGTGAGTTTGAACCCGTTCATGACGAGGTGTACTCGATATATGTTCAACATTATGGGATAAAGTTTGTCAGTGACTTGCGACAGGTCGGTGGATTTCTCCGGGTACTACGGTTTCCTCCGCCAATAAAACTGACCACCACGATATAGCTGAAATACTGTAAAACACCATAAACCAGCGAACCACTCAAAGTGACAGGAGAAGCCTACATTAGTGACATTACTAACCAATCGACGTAGACAACAACCAACCGATATATATGTCTGAAATTACGGTTAATTTTCATTGGTCCGTAAGTCCCGTCTATCGATTTGTTCTTCATCATTGCCCGACTGCCTCCGAAATGTCAAAAACGCGACACGAGAGGGGTTATATCTACAGTAAAACGGAATATTTAATAATTGACTACAAAATTGCCACATTGCAGCCACTTGAATAATGCATGGACAACAAATAATTAACTTAATATATTGTTAATTGAAACAACTGAAAAAGTAGAAATGTTTGTCAGTTACATGCGATAGGTCCATCATTGTTTTCCTGCAAAAATAAAAATTGGATAGAATGATAATATGAGGCAGGTGCAACCTGAAACGCTCCCGAAGAACAGTAATTTTCCTTCCTGTTTACAAAATATCAAGCTTAAAAATAACACCACCTAAAACTCCAAACTCCGGACAGTTTTCGTATCCGTCACCGAACATTGTTTCATTTTTATTTCGACTAGAGTCACGTGATTTTTCTTTTAATTTATTTCCGGTTTGGCAGCCATATTGTTGAAGATTTTGAAGTGCCATAGTAGTACATATTCATACTTCTACCATTAACGCTCCCGAACTTCGGGAGCGTATTACTGAAATATTGTTGAAAGTAGCATAAGAAACGGGTAACCAAAAGCTGGAAATCAAAGACAGACAATCAATACAATGATCAAAAGCAAAATTACAAAAAGACAAGCAATGGTCGACACAACACTACACAGAAAACCAAGATTGAGTACCAGGATGAACTCGAACACGAGCCCTACTAAATACCAGGATGAACTCGAACACGAACCCTACTAAGTACCAGGATGAACTCGAACACGAGCCCTACTAAATACCAGGATGAACTCGAACACGAACCCTACTAAGTACCAGGATGAACTCGAACACGAACCCTACTAAGTACCAGGATGAACTCGAACACGAACCCTACTAAGTACCAGGATGAACTCGAACACGAACCCTACTAAGTACCAGGATGAACTCTAACACGAACCCTACTAAGTACCAGGATGAACTCGAACACGAACCCTACTAAGTACCAGGATGAACTCTAACACGAACCCTACTAAGTACCAGGATGAACTCGAACACGAGCCCTACTAAGTACCAGGATGAACTCTAACACGAACCCTAATAAGTACCAGGATGAACTCGAACACGAGCCCTACTAAGTACCAGGATGAACTCGAACACGAGCCCTACTAAGTACCAGGATGAACTCGAACACGAACCCTACTAAGTACCAGGATGAACTCTAACACGAACCCTACTAAGTACCAGGATGAACTCTAACACGAACCCTACTAAGTACCAGGATGAACTCTAACACGAACCCTACTAAGTACCAGGATGAACTCGAACACGAGCCCTACTAAGTACCAGGATGAACTCGAACACGAGCCCTACTAAGTACCAGGATGAACTCGAACACGAGCCCTACTAAGTACCAGGATGAACTCGAACACGAGCCCTACTAAGTACCAGGATGAACTCGAACACGAACCCTACTAAGTACCAGGATGAACTCGAACACGAGCCCTACTAAGTACCAGGATGAACTCGAACACGAGCCCTACTAAGTACCAGGATGAACTCGAACACGAGCCCTACTAAGTACCAGGATGAACTCGAACACGAGCCCTACTAAGTACCAGGATGAACTCGAACACGAACCCTACTAAGTACCAGGATGAACTCGAACACGAACCCTACTAAGTACCAGGATGAACTCGAACACGAGCCCTACTAAGTACCAGGATGAACTCGAACACGAGCCCTACTAAGTACCAGGATGAACTCGAACACGAGCCCTACTAAGTACCAGGATGAACTCGAACACGAACCCTACTAAGTACCAGGATGAACTCGAACACGAGCCCTACTAAGTACCAGGATGAACTCGAACACGAACCCTACTAAGTACCAGGATGAACTCGAACACGAGCCCTACTAAGTACCAGGATGAACTCGAACACGAGCCCTACTAAGTACCAGGATGAACTCGAACACGAGCCCTACTAAGTACCAGGATGAACTCGAACACGAACCCTACTAAGTACCAGGATGAACTCGAACACGAGCCCTACTAAGTACCAGGATGAACTCGAACACGAACCCTACTAAGTACCAGGATGAACTCGAACACGAACCCTACTAAGTACCAGGATGAACTCGAACACGAACCCTACTAAGTACCAGGATGAACTCTAACACGAACCCTACTAAGTACCAGGATGAACTCGAACACGAGCCCTACTAAGTACCAGGATGAACTCGAACACGAGCCCTACTAAGTACCAGGATGAACTCGAACACGAGCCCTACTAAGTACCAGGATGAACTCGAACACGAGCCCTACTAAGTACCAGGATGAACTCTAACACGAACCCTACTAAGTACCAGGATGAACTCGAACACGAGCCCTACTAAGTACCAGGATGAACTCGAACACGAACCCTACTAAGTACCAGGATGAACTCTAACACGAACCCTACTAAGTACCAGGATGAACTCTAACACGAGCCCTACTAAGTACCAGGATGAACTCGAACACGAACCCTACTAAGTACCAGGATGAACTCTAACACGAGCCCTACTAAGTACCAGGATGAACTCGAACACGAGCCCTACTAAGTACCAGGATGAACTCGAACACGAACCCTACTAAGTACCAGGATGAACTCTAACACGAACCCTACTAAGTACCAGGATGAACTCTAACACGAACCCTACTAAGTACCAGGATGAACTCTAACACGAACCCTACTAAGTACCAGGATGAAGTCGAACACGAGCCCTACTAAGTACCAGGATGAACTCTAACACGAACCCTACTAAGTACCAGGATGAACTCGAACACGAGCCCTACTAAGTACCAGGATGAACTCGAACACGAGCCCTACTAAGTACCAGGATGAACTCGAACACGAACCCTACTAAGTACCATGATGAACTCGAACACGAACCCTACTAAGTACCAGGATGAACTCTAACACGAACCCTACTAAGTACCAGGATGAACTCTAACACGAACCCTACTAAGTACCAGGATGAACTCTAACACGAACCCTACTAAGTACCAGGATGAACTCGAACACGAGCCCTACTAAATACCAGGATGAACTCGAACACGAACCCTACTAAGTACCAGGATGAACTCGAACACGAGCCCTACTAAGTACCAGGATGAACTCGAACACGAACCCTACTAAGTACCAGGATGAACTCGAACACGAGCCCTACTAAGTACCAGGATGAACTCTAACACGAACCCTACTAAGTACCAGGATGAACTCGAACACGAGCCCTACTAAGTACCAGGATGAACTCGAACACGAGCCCTACTAAGTACCAGGATGAACTCGAACACGAACCCTACTAAGTACCAGGATGAACTCTAACACGAACCCTACTAAGTACCAGGATGAACTCGAACACGAACCCTACTAAGTACCAGGATGAACTCGAACACGAGCCCTACTAAGTACCAGGATGAACTCGAACACGAACCCTACTAAGTACCAGGATGAACTCGAACACGAACCCTACTAAGTACCAGGATGAACTCTAACACGAACCCTACTAAGTACCAGGATGAACTCTAACACGAACCCTACTAAGTACCAGGATGAACTCTAACACGAACCCTACTAAGTACCAGGATGAACTCGAACACGAGCCCTACTAAATACCAGGATGAACTCGAACACGAACCCTACTAAGTACCAGGATGAACTCGAACACGAGCCCTACTAAGTACCAGGATGAACTCGAACACGAACCCTACCAAGTACCAGGATGAACTCGAACACGAGCCCTACTAAGTACCAGGATGAACTCTAACACGAACCCTACTAAGTACCAGGATGAACTCGAACACGAGCCCTACTAAGTACCAGGATGAACTCGAACACGAGCCCTACTAAGTACCAGGATGAACTCGAACACGAACCCTACTAAGTACCAGGATGAACTCTAACACGAACCCTACTAAGTACCAGGATGAACTCGAACACGAACCCTACTAAGTACCAGGATGAACTCGAACACGAGCCCTACTAAGTACCAGGATGAACTCTAACACGAACCCTACTAAGTACCAGGATGAACTCGAACACGAGCCCTACTAAGTACCAGGATGAACTCGAACACGAGCCCTACTAAGTACCAGGATGAACTCGAACACGAACCCTACTAAGTACCAGAATGAACTCTAACACGAACCCTACTAAGTACCAGGATGAACTCTAACACGAACCCTACTAAGTACCAGGATGAACTCTAACACGAACCCTACTAAGTACCAGGATGAACTCGAACACGAGCCCTACTAAGTACCAGGATGAACTCGAACACGAGCCCTACTAAGTACCAGGATGAACTCGAACACGAGCCCTACTAAGTACCAGGATGAACTCGAACACGAGCCCTACTAAGTACCAGGATGAACTCGAACACGAACCCTACTAAGTACCAGGATGAACTCGAACACGAGCCCTACTAAGTACCAGGATGAACTCGAACACGAGACCTACTAAGTACCAGGATGAACTCGAACACGAGCCCTACTAAGTACCAGGATGAACTCGAACACGAGCCCTACTAAGTACCAGGATGAACTCGAACACGAACCCTACTAAGTACCAGGATGAACTCGAACACGAACCCTACTAAGTACCAGGATGAACTCGAACACGCGCCCTACTAAGTACCAGGATGAACTCGAACACGAACCCTACTAAGTACCAGGATGAACTCGAACACGAGCCCTACTAAGTACCAGGATGAACTCGAACACGAGCCCTACTAAGTACCAGGATGAACTCGAACACGAGCCCTACTAAGTACCAGGATGAACTCGAACACGAACCCTACTAAGTACCAGGATGAACTCGAACACGAACCCTACTAAGTACCAGGATGAACTCGAACACGAGCCCTACTAAGTACCAGGATGAACTCGAACACGAGCCCTACTAAGTACCAGGATGAACTCGAACACGAGCCCTACTAAGTACCAGGATGAACTCGAACACGAGCCCTACTAAGTACCAGGATGAACTCGAACACGAACCCTACTAAGTACCAGGATGAACTCGAACACGAACCCTACTAAGTACCAGGATGAACTCGAACACGAACCCTACTAAGTACCAGGATGAACTCGAACACGAGCCCTACTAAGTACCAGGATGAACTCGAACACGAGCCCTACTAAGTACCAGGATGAACTCGAACACGAACCCTACTAAGTACCAGGATGAACTCGAACACGAACCCTACTGAGTACCAGGATGAACTCGAACACGAACCCTACTAAGTACCAGGATGAACTCGAACACGAGCCCTACTAAGTACCAGGATGAACTCGAACACGAGCCCTACTAAGTACCAGGATGAACTCGAACACGAACCCTACTAAGTACCAGGATGAACTCGAACACGAACCCTACTAAGTACCAGGATGAACTCGAACACGAACCCTACTAAGTACCAGGATGAACTCGAACACGAACCCTACTAAGTACCAGGATGAACTCGAACACGAACCCTACTAAATACCAGGATGAACTCGAACACGAGCCCTACTAAGTACCAGGATGAACTCGAACACGAACCCTACTAAGTACCAGGATGAACTCGAACACGAACCCTACTAAGTACCAGGATGAACTCGAACACGAACCCTACTAAGTACCAGGATGAACTCGAACACGAGCCCTACTAAGTACCAGGATGAACTCGAACACGAACCCTACTAAGTACCAGGATGAACTCGAACACGAACCCTACTAAGTACCAGGATGAACTCGAACACGAACCCTACTAAGTACCAGGATGAACTCGAACACGAACCCTACTAAGTACCAGGATGAACTCGAACACGAACCCTACTAAGTACCAGGATGAACTCGAACACGAGCCCTACTAAGTACCAGGATGAACTCGAACACGAGCCCTACTAAGTACCAAAATGAACTCGAACACGAACCCTACTAAGTACCAGGATGAACTCGAACACGCGCCCTACTAAGTACCAGGATGAACTCGAACACGAACCCTACTAAGTACCAGGATGAACTCGAACACGAGCCCTACTAAGTACCAGGATGAACTCGAACACGAGCCCTACTAAGTACCAGGATGAACTCGAACACGAGCCCTACTAAGTACCAGGATGAACTCGAACACGAACCCTACTAAGTACCAGGATGAACTCGAACACGAACCCTACTAAGTACCAGGATGAACTCGAACACGAGCCCTACTAAGTACCAGGATGAACTCGAACACGAGCCCTACTAAGTACCAGGATGAACTCGAACACGAGCCCTACTAAGTACCAGGATGAACTCGAACACGAGCCCTACTAAGTACCAGGATGAACTCGAACACGAACCCTACTAAGTACCAGGATGAACTCGAACACGAACCCTACTAAGTACCAGGATGAACTCGAACACGAACCCTACTAAGTACCAGGATGAACTCGAACACGAACCCTACTAAGTACCAGGATGAACTCGAACACGAACCCTACTAAGTACCAGGATGAACTCGAACACGAACCCTACTAAGTACCAGGATGAACTCGAACACGAACCCTACTAAGTACCAGGATGAACTCGAACACGAACCCTACTAAATACCAGGATGAACTCGAACACGAGCCCTACTAAGTACCAGGATGAACTCGAACACGAACCCTACTAAGTACCAGGATGAACTCGAACACGAACCCTACTAAGTACCAGGATGAACTCGAACACGAACCCTACTAAGTACCAGGATGAACTCGAACACGAGCCCTACTAAGTACCAGGATGAACTCGAACACGAACCCTACTAAGTACCAGGATGAACTCGAACACGAACCCTACTAAGTACCAGGATGAACTCGAACACGAACCCTACTAAGTACCAGGATGAACTCGAACACGAACCCTACTAAGTACCAGGATGAACTCGAACACGAACCCTACTAAGTACCAGGATGAACTCGAACACGAACCCTACTAAGTACCAGGATGAACTCGAACACGAACCCTACTAAGTACCAGGATGAACTCGAACACGAACCCTACTAAGTACCAGGATGAACTCGAACACGAACCCTACTAAGTACCAGGATGAACTCGAACACGAACCCTACTAAATACCAGGATGAACTCGAACACGAGCCCTACTAAGTACCAGGATGAACTCGAACACGAACCCTACTAAGTACCAGGATGAACTCGAACACGAACCCTACTAAGTACCAGGATGAACTCGAACACGAACCCTACTAAGTACCAGGATGAACTCGAACACGAGCCCTACTAAGTACCAGGATGAACTCGAACACGAACCCTACTAAGTACCAGGATGAACTCGAACACGAACCCTACTAAGTACCAGGATGAACTCGAACACGAACCCTTCTAAGTACCAGGATGAACTCGAACACGAACCCTACTAAGTACCAGGATGAACTCGAACACGAACCCTACTAAGATGAACTCGAACACGAGCCCTACTAAGTACCAGGATGAACTCGAACACGAGCCCTACTAAGTACCAGGATGAACTCGAACACGAGCCCTACTAAGTACCAAAATGAACTCGAACACGAACCCTACTAAGTACCAGGATGAACTCGAACACGCGCCCTACTAAGTACCAGGATGAACTCGAACACGAACCCTACTAAGTACCAGGATGAACTCGAACACGAGCCCTACTAAGTACCAGGATGAACTCGAACACGAGCCCTACTAAGTACCAGGATGAACTCGAACACGAGCCCTACTAAGTACCAGGATGAACTCGAACACGAACCCTACTAAGTACCAGGATGAACTCGAACACGAACCCTACTAAGTACCAGGATGAACTCGAACACGAGCCCTACTAAGTACCAGGATGAACTCGAACACGAGCCCTACTAAGTACCAGGATGAACTCGAACACGAGCCCTACTAAGTACCAGGATGAACTCGAACACGAGCCCTACTAAGTACCAGGATGAACTCGAACACGAACCCTACTAAGTACCAGGATGAACTCGAACACGAACCCTACTAAGTACCAGGATGAACTCGAACACGAACCCTACTAAGTACCAGGATGAACTCGAACACGAGCCCTACTAAGTACCAGGATGAACTCGAACACGAGCCCTACTAAGTACCAGGATGAACTCGAACACGAACCCTACTAAGTACCAGGATGAACTCGAACACGAACCCTACTAAGTATCAGGATGAACTCGAACACGAACCCTACTAAGTACCAGGATGAACTCGAACACGAGCCCTACTAAGTACCAGGATGAACTCGAACACGAGCCCTACTAAGTACCAGGATGAACTCGAACACGAACCCTACTAAGTACCAGGATGAACTCGAACACGAACCCTACTAAGTACCAGGATGAACTCGAACACGAACCCTACTAAGTACCAGGATGAACTCGAACACGAACCCTACTAAGTACCAGGATGAACTCGAACACGAACCCTACTAAATACCAGGATGAACTCGAACACGAGCCCTACTAAGTACCAGGATGAACTCGAACACGAACCCTACTAAGTACCAGGATGAACTCGAACACGAACCCTACTAAGTACCAGGATGAACTCGAACACGAACCCTACTAAATACCAGGATGAACTCGAACACGAACCCTACTAAGTACCAGCATGAACTCTAACACGAACCCTACTAAGTACCAGGATGAACTCTAACACGAACCCTACTAAGTACCAGGATGAACTCGAACACGAACCCTACTAAGTACCAGGATGAACTCGAACACGAGCCCTACTAAGTACCAGGATGAACTCGAACACGAGCCCTACTAAGTACCAGGATGAACTCGAACACGAGTCCTACTAAGTACCAGGATGAACTCGAACACGAGCCCTACTAAGTACCAGGATGAACTCGAACACGAGCCCTACTAAGTACCAGGATGAACTCGAACACGAGCCCTACTAAGTACCAGGATGAACTCGAACACGAGCCCTACTAAGTACCAGGATGAACTCGAACACGAGCCCTACTAAGTACCAAAATGAACTCGAACACGAACCCTACTAAGTACCAGGATGAACTCGAACACGCGCCCTACTAAGTACCAGGATGAACTCGAACACGAACCCTACTAAGTACCAGGATGAACTCGAACACGAGCCCTACTAAGTACCAGGATGAACTCGAACACGAGCCCTACTAAGTACCAGGATGAACTCGAACACG